>JALIGW010000012.1:3910000-3977500 GCA_023053685.1 Diadophis punctatus similis
CTTTTTTTCTGAAGCATTTGTAATATTTCATAAAACTAATAATATAATTATTATTATATGTACATTCCCAGTCACATTTGCATACGACTGGGAATGTACACCTTAAAAGTATCTTACTTAGGAAGTATGGATTGCCTGTTTATAAAAAATTCAAAATCTTTTTTCATCTCTTTTATAAAACCTGGATTCTTTAATAAAGCAATGCATGTAAGTATCACCTTGACTGTCCCTAAATACATTTTTAATTGAGGTGTTCTCGGATCAGATGTTGCAAAAGAACCAATATTAGATTTATCTCTTCAGCCATCCATGGATTGAGAAACTACCATAATCAAGGCAGGAACAAATCTGTTGTGCGATTGGAAAATAAGTATATTCTTGCTGTGAAGGATTTAAAATCCAGCAGTTGTCCATCAAATTAAAACAAAAGCGGGTACTACTTTCCACATTTGAGAATTACATTTGGCTGCAATACTACCATAGTAGTGTATTTTGTGCTTTATTTTATGCCTTCAAATCAGTATTGACTCCTGGCGATTGTTGCGACTAGTCCCTGCAGTTTTCCTGGTGAGAATTTTAGAACACAGAACATAGAATAACAAGCTTGGAAGAGGATCTTGGAGATCTTCTAGTCCAACCCCCTTCTCAAGCATCTATCTATCTATCTATCTATCTATCTATCTATCTATCTATCTATCTATCTATCTATCTATCTATCTATCTATCTATCTATCTATCATCTATCTATCTATCTATCTATCTATCTATCTATCTATCTATCTATCTATCTATCTATCTATCTATCTATCTATCTATCTATCTATCTATCTTCTCTATCTAATCATCTATCTTCTCTATCTATCATCTATCCACCCACTCACCCACCCACCCATCTTCTATCTATCTATCTATCTATCTATCTATCTATCTATCTATCTATCTATCTATCTATCTATCTATCTATCTATCTATCTATCTATCTATCTATCTATCTATCTATCTATCTTCTCTATCTAATCATCTATCTTCTCTATCTATCATCTATCCACCCACTCACCCACCCACCCATCTTCTATCTATCTATCTATCTATCTATCTATCTATCTATCTATCTATCTATCTATCTATCTATCTATCTATCTATCTATCTATCTATCTATCTATCTATCTATCTATCTATCTATCTATCTATATGTCACATCTATCTATCACATATATATACACACTGACAGCCATACAAGAATTCCACGGAGAGGCCAAATGGATCACTGTGGTGAAGGAAGTTTTACACCAAGGTGACTTAAGACTCAATTATTTTGTGCTGTGATGTTGCACTCATGTTGAAAAATGGAGGCGCTTAGAATGGATACCATTTTTTCTCATTGTGATTAAAGCAGCAGGAGTCTGTGGACGTTTGTGGGAATTCTGGCAGTTGAAGTCTACGCATCTTCAATTTGTCACGCTTGAGAAACATTAGACTAGATCAGTTGCTATGACTCAGCTTCCAAACCTTGTCCTAGACAGTTTTCCTTCTAATGAATGCCAAAGGAAGGTTGAATTCGGTTGGTCACATCTGAAAGATATTGGATAATGACTAGCTCTAGTTTCACATATTCAGATTTGAATATAATTTCCATTCTTTCACTTTTTTAATTTTAATGTTTTGACAGCTGCATTGCTTTTGAATTCACTGGATCGTTGGGTGTGAAAGATTTAGTAGCGGGAGTTTCTTTTGCACAAATAACATACTCTTTAAATTCCCCAGTCAAGGCAAAGATAACACACCGTCTAAAAACTCAGACGCATGAAAAAAGAATACTGAGAATCTCCTTCTAATGTAATGTCCGTGTTAGAGCTGGCCTTTCTGGTGGAAAATATCAAGAAGGATGGGGAAGCACTTATTCTGATTAGCAAATGTTATGAAAAGGGACTTCATGAGATAAAATAGAACTGATATAGAATATGGATTGGGGTGAGATAATGCAATTTGCATGTGAAGAGAAGGGATCGGATGAAGCTCATGAAAGTTTTCCCCTTTTAATAAAAAACTATTAGTTGGAAGAGTTGCCATTAATCTCATTTTTTATAGAGCTGCTGCCAAATGTTAGAATGATCAGGTAGACCAGACTAGAAAATCAAAGTTACGAATGGTAATGCTACTTTTATTAGCCGCGGTGGCGCAGTGGTTAGAATGCAGAACTGCAGGCTATTTCTGCTGACTGCTGGCTGCTTGCAATTTGCCAGTTCAAATCTCACCAGGCCAGAGGTGGGTTCCTCCCGATTCGGACCGGTTCTATGGAACCGGTAGTAACTTGGCAGCCTGGGTCACTTGAATCAGCAGTGACCCAGGCCTGCCACGCCCCCGAACCGGCTCTCTCGGTGGCGCCATAGGTGCCACCATCTTGTTTTTTGCTCCTGCGCATGCACAGAAGCTGGTTTTTTAGCACTGCGCATGCGTCAAGGAGCAAATCAGCAGCGAAGAATACAAGAACCCACCCCTGCGCCAGGCTCAAGGTTGACTCAGCCTTCCATCCTTCCGAGGTGGGTAAAATGAGGACCCAGATTGTTGGGGGGCAAGAGGCTGACTCTGTAAACCGCTTAGAGAGGGCTGTAAAGCACTATGAAGCGGTATATAAGTAAAGTGCTATTGCTATTGCTATTATACAGGTAGGCTTCAGTCTATGACCAGTTGCTTAGCAACCATTTGAAGTTACAAGGGACCCCCCAAAAAGGTACTTACAACCTGGATTTTTATCAGCTGCCTTCCATGTTCAAAAATGGAGGAGCTTAGAATGGATACAATTTTTAGTCAGTTTTATCAACTGCTCTCCCTGAGGTTACCGATTGCATTTTGGGCACTTTGGCAACAGGCCATTTGCATCTTCCTGTGGTCACTAAACCACAATTTAGGATGTTTTTGGCCACAAAATCAGCATTTACAGGTAGTTCTCGGCTTACGACCACAATTGAGCCCAACATTTCTGTTGCTAAGTGGTTTGTTAAGTGAATTTTGCCCCATTCTATGACTTTTCTTGCCTGAGTTTTTAAGTGAATCACTGCAGTTTGTTCAATTAATAACACTGTTGTTAAGTGAATCAGACTTCCCCTTTGAGGTCGCAAAAAGTGATCACATGATCTTGAGACATTGCAACCATCATTAAATGTGAGTCAGTTGCCAAGTGTCCAAATTTTGATCACATGAAAATGGGGATGCCCCAATGGTGGTGAGTCAGTGGTGGGATTCAATTTTTTTTTTGAAAGGGCTGAAAGGGATCGCAAAGGTCATCTAGTCTATTTCGCTGCTCAAGGCAGGGGACCTTAATACCATCCTGGTCAAGTGGCTGTCCAGTCTATTTTGGAAAACCTCCTGTGATGGAGCACCCACTGAAAGCAAGCTGTTCCTCTGCTTCATTCTCCTCACAGTCAGGAAATTTCTCCGTATTTCTAGGGGTGAAATCCTTCTAGAAGCACCCTTTCCCTTTCTCTTTCCACAAATTGGTGTGTGTGTGTGTGTGCTTGAGAGAATGAGAAAGAACAAGGTCAGGCAGATAATGGACGGATTGTCTCCCCCCCCCGACCTCCCACCCCCAAAATCATAGGATGCTCTGGAGCAGAACATGTAGGCAACAACGAGTCATTTGCTTGCAAAAAAAAAAAAAAAACACCGTATGCCATCGTTCGAGTGTTTGAGTACTGATGTGGAAAATTGCTCCGACCGTTGTGATATTGCGCTTCCCTTTATTAAGGCTTAAAAGTGTGTTTAGCTTCAAAGGTGTTGCTTGTTCCAACCTGTGCTTGGCGTAGTCTGGGTTTATAATTGGCTAGTTATCATTGAATCCAGGTACGGTTAGGTTGGAAGGGTCCTGTAAGGTCAGAGAGTCCAAACCTCTTCCTGAAGCAAGGCTCCGAATGAAAGCCTCCATGATAGATGGCCATCCCGCCTGTGCTTGAACCCCTCCCAGGGAAGAGGAGCACCACCTCTCTGGGTGTAATTGGCTCACAACTGAATTGCTCTTCACTTCAGGATATTTCTCTTATTATTCAGCCGGAATCCGCTTTCCTGTCATTATTCTGCCTTGCAGAAAGGAGAGGAGAGATCTTGGCTGCTTTCGGTGTGATGTCCTTTCGGGACCTTAAGTGGTGTGATCATAACATTTCTCACACTTTTCAACGAAAAATGTTCTGGGATCTTTCATTCTCTCCTGATTGGACTCTGATCATCCTCAAGTTGTCCAAAGTGTTATTCAAGTTTGGGATCTCCGGAATGAACAATGCAGAATAAAATTGGGCCTAACGCTGTTAGTGATTCCAAAACTGTACATTTATTAATGGTATCTCTACTTTTTAATTTTCACGGCTACAGCAGTAATGGATTTCACTTACCTGATGATTAGGGGACTGGAGGCTAAAACATATGAAGAACGGTTGCAGGAACTGGGTGTGTCTAGTTTAATGAAAAGAAGGACTAGGGGAGGAATGATAGCAGCGTTCCAATATCTCAGGGGTTGCCACAAAGAAGAGGGAGTCAAACTATTCTTCAAAGCACCTGAGGGTAGAACAAGAAGCAATGGGTGGAAACTAAACAAGGAGAGAAGCAACCTAGAACTAAGGAGAAATTTCCTGGCAGTTAGAACAGTTAATCCGTGGAACAGCTTGCCTCCAGAAGTTGTAAATGCTCCAACACTGGAAGTTTTTAAAATGTTGGATAACCATTTGTCTGAAGTGGTGTAGGGTTTCCTGCCTAAGCAGGGGGTTGGACTAGAAGACCTCCAAGGTACCTTCCAACTCTGTTGTTGTTGTTGTTGTTGTTGTTGTTGTTATTGTTGTTATTATTATTATTATTATTATTATTATTATTATTATTATTATTATTATTATTATTATTATTATTATTATTATTATTATTATTATTATTATTATTATTATTATTATTATACAATTGTATCACAGCGGCCAGTTGTTTCACCGGATTTGGCATTGATTACTAGTCGAGCCCCACCCAGAGGCCTAGACGTCGTAATATATTTTCGAAGAATATGTGCGGAACCGAGCAGTGCGGCTTTCTACATTTGACTGATGGTGATTTTGTCAATTTTGAGCTGTTTTAAATGTAATTCCAGTGCTTTTGGGATAGCACCCAGTGTTCCAATCACCACTGGAATTACCACTGCTGGTTTGTGCCATAATCGTTGAATTTCAATTTTGAAGTCCTGGTATTTTGCGATTTTTTCGTGTTCCTTTTCATCGACCTTGCTATCACCTGGTATTGCGATGTCAATGATAATCACCTTGTTTTTCTCTATTCTTCTTCTTCTTCTTCTTCTTCTTCTTCTTCTTCTTCTTCTTCTTCTTCTTCTTCTTCTTCTTCTTCTTCTTCTTCTTCTTATTATTATTATTATTATTATTATTATTATTATTATTATTATTATTATTATTATTTATTCACAAAAAATGTAATACACAGCAAACGAGATTTATATGCTGGATTTCGTATCACTATATCACAAGTCGAACACTTCCCAAGCGTCTAGGATTGTGTGATGTATTTTCGTATGATGCGTGCAGATCCAAGTACGGTGGCCTTTTGCAACTGACAGATCGTGATTTTGTCAATGTTTATTGTTTTCAAATGCCGTTAAGGTCTTTTGGCACAGCACCCAGTGTGCCGATTACCACTGGGACCACCTGTACTGGTTTATGCCAGAGTCATTGTAATTCGATTTTAAGGTCCTGATATCGGTTAAGTTTTTCTTGTTGTTTTTCATCAACTGTCACCTGGTATGGCGACATCAATGATCCACACTTTTTTCTCTTCCACAATCGTGAGGTCTGGCATATTATGTTCCAAAACCTTATCAGTCTGAATTTGAAAGTCCCAAAGTATTTTGGCATGTTTGTTTTCAACTACTTTCTCAGGTTTATGATTCCACCAGTTCTTTACCACTGGTAGGTGGTAGTTGTGGCACAGGTTCCAATGAAGCATCTGGGCCACGTAGTTGTGCCTCTGTTTGTAGTCCGTCTGTGCGATTTTCTTGCAGCCGCTGAGGATATGATCAATTGTTTCATCAGCTTCCTTGCAGAGTCTGCATTTTGGGTCATCAGCTGATTTTTCAATCTTGGCTTTGATTGCATTTGTTCTAATTGCTTGCTCCTGGGCTGCAAGAATCAAGCCTTCTGTCTCCTTCTTCAGTGTTCCATTAGTGAGCCACAACCAGATCTTCTCCTTATCAACTTTTCCTTCAATCTTGTTGAGGAATTGCCCATGCAAGGCTTTATTGCACCAACTGTCGGCTCTAGTTTGCATTGCAGTTTTCCTATACTCATGCTTGGTCTGCTGCACTTTCAGAAGCTTCCGGTTGTTTACTTCAATCAATGCAGGTTCTTTACTTTCTTTGACGTATTCTGCCAATGCATGTTTTTCTTCTTCTACTGTTTGTTTTACTTGTAAAAGTCCTCTGCCACCAGTTTTTCTGGGCAAATATAGTCTGTCAACATCACTACGAGGATGAAGTGAATGGTGAATGGTCATGAGTTTTCTTGTTTTTCTGTCCAAATTGTCCAGTTCAGCCTGTGTCCAGTTTATTATGCCAGCAGTATATCTTATAACAGGTATAGCCCAGTTGTTTATGGCCTTGATGGTGTTGGCTCCATTGAGCTTGCTTTTGAGAATTTTTTTGACTCTGTGTGTATTCTTTACTGACCACATTCTTCACATGATCATGTTTGATATTATCCAGTTGTAGTATGCCCAGGTATTTATAGGCCTCTGGCTGATGACACTTTATGGCTTGACCATTAGGCATGTTTATGCCCACACTTTCAGTGATTTTGCCCTTCTTCAATGCTACTGTGGCACATTTGTCCAAACCAAACTCCATGCTGATATCAGTGCTAAAGATTCGGACAGTGTTGGTCAGAGACTGAATTTCAGTTTCAGTTTTTCCATACAACTTCAGATCATCCATGTACAACAGGTGTGAAATTTTATTAGATTTTTTGGATGTTTGATAGCCAAGGTTTGTTTTTTGTAAGATTGTTGACAGCGGGATCATGGCAATGATAAAAAGTAATGGTGACAATGAGTCTCCCTGGAAAACTCCTCTTTTGATGTTGACAAATCCGTAATTTTCATTTCCCACAAACAGTTCAGTTTTCCAGTGCTTCATCATGTTTTCAATAAAACTGCCAACATTTTTACAAATCCCAATGGTGTCTAGGCATTTGATGATCCAACTGTGTGGGAGTGAATCAAAAGCTTTTTTATAGTCAATCCATGTTGCGTGAAGATTAGTTTTTCGGCTTTTGCAATTCTCCAGAATCATTTTATCAATCAAAAGCTGATCTTTTGTGCCCCTGCTTTTTCGTTTGTTGCCTTTCTGTTCATCTGGTAAGATGTCATTCTCTTCAAGATAATCTTGAATTCTGTCAGCCATAATGCCAGTCAATAGTTTAAACATAGTGGGTAGACACGTTATTGGCCTATAATTTCCTGGTGCTGCTCCTTTTGCTGGGTCTTTTTGTATCAGATATGTTCTCCCAGTTGTCAACCATTCACTGATACTTCCTTTTTGCAGCATCTCATTGAATTTTTGGGCCATTTTTTCATGCAGACTGGTCAGATGTTTGAGCCAAAATCCATGCAGTTGATCACTGCCAGGTGATGTCCAGTTCTTTATTTTCCTCACACGTTTGCTGATCATTTCAGTTGTTATTTGCATCTGTTCCATTATTATTATTATTATTATTATTATTATTATTATTATTATTATTATTATTATTATTATTATTATTATTATTATTATTATTATTATTATTATTATTATTATTACCTTTGCTACCAGTTCGGAGAACCTTCTGCGCATGTGCAGATTGTCCGTGATGACTTCCGGGTGGGTGGGCGGAGCCTCCCGCTGGTGCTACCGGTTCGTCCGAACCGGGGTGAACCAGTAGCAACCCACCACTGGGCTACAGCATGCTCTTAACTCATTTAATTTTCAATTAACTATTATTCCATAATCTTTTTCACAAGAATAATTGCCAAGCAAGGTGTCCCCGATTCTGGGAACATTTGATATTTCTGTTATCCAAATACAGATCGTCCACGGGTTGTGATCACAATTGAGACCAAAATTGCTAAGCGAGCCAGTAGTTAAGTGAGTTTCCCCCCATTTTATGACATTTCTTGCCAGTTATTAAGTGAATCACTGCAGTTGTTAGTAACATAGTTGTTAAGTGAATCCGGCTTCCCCATTGACTTTGCTTGTCAGAAGGTCGCAAAAGGGGATCGCGTGAGCCTCCCCGGGACACTGCAATTGTCGTAAATATGAGTCAGTTGCCAAGCATCTGAATTTTGTTCACGTGACCATGGGAGATGTTGCAACGGTCATAAGTGTGAAAAACAGTCATAAGTCACTTTTTTCAGTGCTGGGGTAACTTTGAACGGTCATTAAATGAATTGTTGTAAGTCAAGGCCTTAACCTGTAATGAACAATGCATTTCACTCTGTTAAGTGATCTACTTCTGCTAGTATGAGCGTTAGTTTTTAATCATTCAGAAATATCCCCTGTGATTTATCTAGCTAAGTTGTGCCTACATACACTAATAGTAACTTCCTTGGACAAAGCTTGCTGGTCAGTAGCCACCAGCATTTCCCCACAGTATTGAAGCAGCTGCTGAAAACTTCAACAAGTGGCGATCCAGCTGCCATGGAAAAGACAAATTACACACAGTTTGACCTCGACTTACGACCACAATTGGGAAAGAATTTCTGTTGCTGAGCAAGGCGGTTGTAACCTCAGTTGCTTCTGATTTTGCAACCTTTTTTGGGGGGGGGGCATGGTTGTTAAGTGAATTGCGACAGTTGTTAGATGAATTGTGGGGTTGTGAAGTGAATCTGGTTTTCTCTGTTGACTCTGATTGTCAGAAGCCAGTTGGGAAGGTTGCAAATGGCGATCACGTGACCCTGGGATGCTAGTCCTCAAGCAGGAGACCTTATCCCATTCCAGACAAGTGGCTGTCCAGTCCCTTCTTAAAAGCCTCTGGGGATGAAGCCCCTACAACCTCTGGAGGCAAGTTGTTCCACTGATTAATTGTTCTCATTTCAGGAAATTTCTCCTCAGTTCTAGTTGCTTCTCTCCTTGATTAGAGATTAGAATAAGTTCGGACAGTTATTTATCTGGAATGGTATAGGGCAGTGATGGCGAATCTTTATTTTATGCCCACACCCATAATTCCAGGCACTTCCCCACACATGCGCGCTTGACACACACACACACACACACACACACACCGCTCCTGGCACCCGATGGCACGCCTGTTTTTCGCTCTCCCCAGGCTTCAGAGCCTTTCTAGGAGCCTGGGGAGGGCAAAAATGGCCTCCCCCCCGAACGTCCTCCAGAGGCAGAAAATGGCCTGTTTGCCAACTTCTGGTTGGACCGGAAGGCCCATTTTTTTGCTCTTCCCAAGCTCCAGAGCCTTTCTAGGAGTCTGGGGAGGGCGAAAATGGCCTTCCCCACCCCCTGGAGGTCCTCCGGAGGCCGGAAACCGCCCGTTTGCCAACTTCCGGTTGGACCGGAAGTCTCATTTTTTTGCTCTGCCCAGGCTTCAGAGCCTTTCTAGGAGCCTGGGGAGGGTGAATACAGTCTTCCCCACCCCCCGGAGGCCCTCCGGAGGCCAAAATGGCCCATTTCCCAACTTCCAAATGGGCCATTTCTGGCCTCCGGAGGGCCTCTGGGGGTGGGGGGTGGGGAAGGCTGTTTTCGCCCTCCTCAGGCTCCTAGTAAAGGCTCTGGAGCTTGGGGAGAGCAAAAAAAGGGCCTTCCCCACTCCCTCCGGTCGGTTGCCTGTTTCCCGACTCCCAGGGGGCCCAGAAGGCCCCAAAATCAGCTGGCCGGCACGCACATGCGCACGGAACCTGAGCTCGCATGCCCACCGATATGGCTCTGCATGCCACTTGTGGCACACGTGCCAAAGGTTCGCCATCACTGGTACAGGGTCTACTGTTTGAGCAGGGGGCTGGACTAGAAGACCTCCAAGGTCTTATCCAACGCCATTATTCTATGTTCTATGTTCTAAATGTAAGTAAAGTTCAATCTTGCCTAGGTCTACACAATGCAGCTCTTGGCAAGCCATGCGAGATGACATCAATGGTCCTGCTTTAAAAGTGAAACAGCCCTGCGTTAACATTTAAGACTTTGGAACCCTTAATTGAAGTGTGAGAAGCATCTGTCGGGTTATAGTCCTCTGGGAGTTGGGCGGCATAGAAATCCATTCAAATAAATAAATAAATAAATATAGGCGAGTGAATCCAAGGAGTACTTTATATTGTTTTTTTTGCTTTTATGTTTTTAACTGTGCACTGCACATCTGTGAGTGAGATGGGCTGTGTTTAAATTTGACAAATAAATGAGTAGATAGCATAGATAGATTAACAGAGTTGGAAGGGACCTTGTAGGTCATCCAGTCCAACCCCCACCCAAGCAGGGGACCCTACACCATTTCTGACAAATGGCAATCCAATCTCTTCTTGAAAGCCTCCAGTGATGAAGCTCCCACAACTTCCGAAGGCAACTTCTGTTCCATTGGTTGATTGTTCTCTCTGTCAGAATGTTCCTCCTTATTTCTAGGTTGAATCTCTCCTTGGTCAGTTTCCATCCATTAATCCTTGTCTGGCCTTCAGGTGCTTTGGAAAATAGCTTGACCCCCTCCTCTCTGTGGCAGCCCCTCATATATTGGAAGACTGCTATCATGTCTCCCCTGGTCCTTCTCTTCACTAGACTAGCCTTGCCCAATTCCTGCAACCATTCATCGTATGTTTTAGTCTAGTTTTAGAATAAGCAAAGTTGTAGAAAATCAAGATCAGGATTGGAAGTCATTTGTTGAAAGCCAGAAGCAGACTGTCAGGCTCCAAAAACCAAGATAGACTTACTTAACCAAGATAGACTACCAAGCAGTTTTCTTTATTGTTCTTCACCTATAGACAAAAATCTGGCTAAACTAAAGGAACTACATGTATCATAAAACATTTCCCCTGGGAACTATTAGGGAGTCTTCACCCTATTTTTTCTACAGAACTGTGATGTCCTCCTCTGGAATGCAGCCCCTCCCTCCTGAGAATCCAGACCACATTTCATCACACAGACTGGAAAAAGATCCCTAATTCTATAGGATTGCAAGCTAGTCTGTCTGGATTGTGCAGCTTTCAAATGCTACAATCATCATCAGACAATATTAGTCTGACCCTCAAAAAATACAAAATAAAGTCCTAGTCCATAGAAAACTTGCCAGGTGGATAAAATAATAAGCTAGCCCCTTTCCCATCAAAAGTGAGGAGCCGAGGTGGTGCAGTGGTTAAAAGTAGCACTGCAACCTACTTCAGTGACTGCTAGCTGCAGTTCAGCTGTTCAAATCTCACCAGGCTCAAGGTTGACTCAGCCTTCCATCCTTCTGAGGTGGGTAAAATGAGAACCCAGATTGTTGGGGGCAATATGCTGAACTCTGTAAACCACTTAGAGAGGGCTGTAAAGCACTATGAAGCGGTATATAAGTCTAAGTGCTATTGCTATTGCCCTTCCTTCCTTCCTTCCTTCCTTCCTTCCTTCCTTCCTTCCTTCCTTCCTTCCTTCCTTCCTTCCTTCCTTCCTTCCTGTTGGCTCAGCCTTCCATCCTTCTGAGGTGGGTAAAATGAGGACCCAGATTGTTGGGGGCAATATGCTGAACTCTGTAAACCGCTTAGAGATGGCTGTAAAGCACTATGAAGCGGTATATAAGTCTAAGTGCTATTGCTATTGCCCTTCCTTCCTTCCTTCCTTCCTTCCTTCCTTCCTTCCTTCCTTCCTTCCTTCCTTCCTTCCTTCCTTCCTTCCTTCCTGTTGGCTCAGCCTTCCATCCTTCTGAGGTGGGTAAAATGAGGACCCAGATTGTTGGGGGCAATATGCTGAACTCTGTAAACCGCTTAGAGAGGGCTGGAAAGCACTATGAAGCGGTATATAAGTCTAAGTGCTATTGCTATTGCTATTGCTAAAAGTTAAATATTCTCTGAATGGGAAGACGTGATTATTATTCTAGTGGAATAGCCATGGACATCCTTCCCTGCTTTCTGAACTAATCAAGTCCACGGTGAATTAAGCTGGGCAGTTTTGTGGATTTTTCCAAACAGTGGGAAATGGTAAGGGATATTATTTAATGAGGCTCGGGAAAAACTTCAAGCTGTAGTTAATCTGGACTTGAAGACGTGGCAAGAAGAACTGGCTAAATGGATTTTAAAAAGCATCACCAAATTAGTAAGGAAACCAGAGCAGCTTTCTTAAGAAGAAAGGCTTGAATGAAGGAAACGATGGATGACATCGGAGAATATATAAAACCGTGTATGGGATAGAAAATGTGAATAGAGAGAAAGTTTTTCTGTTCCTCTCACAGTGTTGGACCACACGGCCTATCCAGGGGCGGGTTCCTACTTTTTTTACTACCACTGTGTGGGCGTGTCTTATTTTGTGGGTGTGGCTTGCCAGCCATGTGACCGGGTGGGCGTGGCTTGCCGGTCATATATTAGTTATTTCAGAGAGATGTTACTACTATTTTTGCTATTTTACACCTTACATGAAAAGCTTTGCATACAAAGTGCGTGTTACACCATGGCAACACAGCAACCTTTATATGCAGAAAATGCTATAGTTAAAAGACAAGCAAGTCTCATACAGCATTTTTGGTTTCAGTCATGGATTCCTTAGACGAAAATATTGAGGACTGTTAAAAGAACATTATCTTTTAACAGTCCTCAATGTTTTTGTCTAAAGAATAACGGTATAAAACTGTATAAAACAGTATGAAAGGTTAAGCTTTCGGAAAACGCCCACTTTGGGAAGCTTTAGGCAAAGGCGAAGGAAAAGTGTCAAATGCAAGTTTCTTATTATTTTCAAGCGAAGGGACGGGGAAAGACTTAATTGTCAGGTTTCTGGGCATGCACAGAATAATTTTTTTAAAAAAAATTAAAAAATTTTTTTTTTAAAAAATGGCAGCGCCCAGGCACCAGCAACCGACCGCACCGGTACTGTGACGTCACCAGCGGTCCGCTACCGGTGCTATAGAGTGGACCACACTGGTAGGAACCCACCACTGGGCCTATCCCTGCTTGAGAGCCTCTGAATGATGTGGTTGATGTCTACTTGAGAGCTTCTGAATGGGTTGTTGGCTTCATCCAAGGCGGCTGTTTTTATGTACAGAGATCTTTTTTGACAAAAGATTAAGTCCTTGGGACAAATTTTCACATTGGTCTACAAGAATGCCTATTGGTAAAGATGTTGAGAGTCTAGAAAGAATGCAGAGAAGAGCAACAAAGATGATTAAAGGCCTGAAGGCTAAAACATATGAAGAACGGTTGCAGGAACTGGGTATGTCTAGTTTAATGAAAAGAAAGACTAGGGGAGATATGATAGCAGTGTTCCAATACTTGAGGGGCTGCCAGAAAGAAGAGGGAGTCAAGCTATTCTCCAAAGCAGCTGAAAACAGGACAAGAAGTAATGGTTGGAAACTAATCAAGGAGAGAAGCAATCTAGAACTAAGGAGAAATTTCAGATTTAACAGATTAACAGAGTTGGAAGGGACCTTGGAGGTCCCTGTCATTTCCTGTCATTTCCTGACAGTGAAACAATTAATCAGTGGAACGACTTGCCTCCAGAAGTTGTGGATGCTCCAACCCTGGAAGTTTTTAAGAAGAGATTGGACAACCGTTTGTCTGGAATGGTACAAGGTCTCCTGCTTGAGCAAGGGCTGGACTAGAAGACCTCTAAGGTCCCTTCCAACTCTGTTATTCTGACTTCTGGGTAGGACTGGTGAAGGTCCCAGCTAAGATTTTTGGGGAATTATTAATGGAAACTGGACAACCCCATGGCCCATTGGGTTATCATTTGAGAGATATTTCTGTACCAGATTCCTCAATGCCTTTAGGAGTGGCAGAGCTTCTAATGTTCTAAAAAAGTTCTTAAAAATTCAGGGAGATTTTCCCGAGATGCATCTGCCTTGAAAGTAGCCCATGTTGAACTGTATAGCACAGTCAAATATCAGGAGCTGACCGCAGGAAACGTTTTATGATATTTTGTCTTATGTCATAAAATGTTCTGTGATAATGTTTATGTCCTAAAAGTTTTTATAAAATTTGCCAGATTTCAATTTCGTGAGAGTCATGGATTGTGGATTTCGGACATGTTCTGTAAATTAGCCCATTTGAAGATACTTTGGTCCAAACATTAGTACCCTACAGTCAGTGGTGGGATTCAATTTTTTTTACTACTGGTTCTGTGGGCTTGGCTTGGTGGGCGTGGCAGTGGAAGGATACTGCAAAATCCCCATTCCCTCCCTACTTCAGGGAAAGGATACTGCAAAATCCACATTCCCTCCCCACTCCTGGGGGAAGGATACTGCAAAATCCCCATTCCCTCCCCACTTCAGGGGAAGGATACTGCAAAATCCCCATTTCCTCCCCACTCCTGGGGGAAGGATACTGCAAAATCCCCATTCCCTCCCCACTTCAGGGGAAGGATACTGCAAAATCCCCATTCCCTCCCCACTCCTGGGGGAAGGATACTGCAAAATCCCCATTTCCTCCCCACTCCTGGGGGAAGGATACTGCAAAATCCCCATTCCCTCCCCACTTCAGGGGAAGGATACTGCAAAATCCCCATTCCCTCCCCACTCCTGGGGGAAGGATACTGCAAAATCCCCATTTCCTCCCGATCAGCTGGGACTCGGGAGGCAGAGAATAGATGGGGGCAGGGCCAGTCAGAGGTGGTATTTTTACCGGTTCTCCTAACTACTCAAAATTTCCGCTACCGGTTCTCCAGAACTGGTCAGAACCTGCTGAATCCCACCTCTGCCTACAGTGGATCATTTTGCTGAGTAAACAGTTACACACAGACAAACAGGAGAGTTTTAACAGCGTATAAATATAGGGGAGTGGATTCTACAAAGCGTGTTTTCCAGAATTTAACAGGCCCTGTTGATTTCAAGTACAATAACACTTTCTTTAGAGCAGGGGTCTTCAAACTTGGCAAGTTTAAGACTTGTGGACTTCAACTCCCGGAATTCCTCAACCAGCAAAGCTTCTGGGAGTTGAAGTCCACAAGTCTTAAAGTTGCCAAGTTTGAAGACCTCTGCTTAGAGAATGCAAACTTTTTATTCCTTCTTTTGGGTAGTGTCCAAGTCACTTTTTGGCACTACTTAAGTGCTGACAGTCACAGATTTCAGTAGACTTCTAAAGGGCAAAAATGTATTTTGCCAATCCCTCCATGAGATATACAAACAAAAGTAATGCACTTAAGGCCTTCCATATATGTAAAACCATTAAGCATCGCAAAAGCTGAAAGATTTTTGGAAGCTAAAACAGTAGCAAGCACAAAGAAAAATTATTTTAATGTGCGAAATGACAGTAATAGCCTAATAATCAGATATTTCCCTAATTTGCCAGAGTTCAGATGCCTTAATGTCAAAACAATGTCTCCATTCTAAAGTTGGACTTCCTAGCCCAGTGATAGTGAACCTATGGCACGGGTGCCACAGGTGGCACGCGGAGCCATATCTGAGGGCACGCGAGGCGTTGCCCTATGTCAACTCCAGCGCACATGTGCGTGCTGGTCAGCTGATTCTCAGCCTTCTTTTTGGTCATTTTCGGTCTCCCCAGGCTTCAGGAAAGCCTCCTGAACCCTGGGGACGGCAAAAAACGGCCCAACGGGCCTACAGGAAGTCCGGAAGCTTCAATGAAGCCTGTGCGCATGCGCAGGGGGCAGTGCGGGGGTTGTGCGCATGCGCGGGGCGAGGGCATTGCATTATGAGTGTTGGCACGCATGCGCACGCTATCGCGCGCGCACACACTATCGCGTGCGCACACACCCTTTTGGCACCCGAGCCGAAAAAGGTTCGCCATCACTGTCCTAGCCTCTCAAGAGTGACAATTTTTTTTTAAAAAAAAATCTTTTTGAGCAAGGTTTTATTTATTTTTCTGAAGGAAATCTGCATTTGTAAAAAAAATAATACAAATCCGGATGTATAAATACAAGCAATTACTGTTTACCTCTCTCTCTAGTATTTATGGAAACAACTTTTAAATTACAAATGCTTTTTAAAAAAAGCCTTAATTAGCTTAATATCAATTGACGTTTTTGCCATGTGGGTTGTCATTGGATGTCATTAATGATCCCGTCAATTTACGCAGATCAAAGTTAATATTTGTTGAAGCAGAAATGGAGGAATAAGCATTTGCTTGCTAATTATGATGTTGGGTTTTTTTTAATGGTTTGGAAAACCTTAATTATAAATGATCAGAGCTGATCTTCAGAGAGTCGACTGGGGAAGGAAGGACTTTGAAAAACGAATAGGGTTTTTTTCTCGCCACTCTTACATATATCACTCCTGGGATCCAATCTCTCCTTTCAAAAGGTGATGTTTTTAATGAACTTTGAAACTCAAAAAAAAAAAGTGAATTCTGTCTGGCATTACTTGAAAGAAGAGAAAGATTTGGGATTCCCCCCCCCCCATTTTTTTTGAACAGCTCTGCAGGTGAATAAAAAATGTTTCCCAATTGTAGGGGGGATACATTTGAACAATATGAATTGGTAATGCAGTCTCTAGGTTTTAATTAGGGATCTATTCTAAGATACCTTTTTTTTTCAAAGCTGCCTCCAATTCTGAAAACTGCATTTCTGAAAGCCAGCAACACTTTTTCAGATTCTGGAAAGTGTTCTCGATGGGGTGGCCAGATCTGAAAAGGAGACAAAAGGCCAAAGGCTGAAAAAACTTATTTGTATTTGTATTTGTTTATTTGTCAAGCATATATGATTATAAGCAAAGTATAAACAGTAAAACATGATTGAATATATATGTAATAGTACAAGCATGAATAAGAGTAAAAGAGGTATGAATATATTGGTACTTTAGGACAGGAACAGTAGGCACGATTGTGCACTTATGCACGCCCCTTACCGACCTCTTAGGAATGGGGTGAGGTCGATGGTAGATAGTCTAAGGTTGAAGTTTTTGGGGTTAGGGGAAGAAACTACTGAGTCAGGTAAAGTGTTCCAGGCGTTGACCACTCTGTTGTTGAAGTCGAATTTATTGCAATCAAGTCTGGAGCGGTTTACATTAAGTTTGTATTCTATTGTGAGCTCGAGTATTATTGCGGTTGAAGCTGAAGTAGTCGTTAACAGGTAAGACATTGTGGCAGATAATTTTGTGAGCTACACTTATGTCAGATCGAAGGCGGCAGAGTTCTAAATTTTCAAGTCCCAAAATTTCAAGTCTAGTTTTGTAAGGTATTCTGTTGTGAATAGAGGAATGTAATACTCTTCTGGTGAAATATCTCTGGACATTCTCAATTCTGTTAATGTCCGATATGTAGTGTGGGTTCCAGACAGATGAACTGTATTCAAGAATCGGTCCAGCAAATGTTTTGTATGCTCTGGTTAAGAGTACAATGTTACCAGAGAAGAAGCTACGCAAGATTTAGGTTTAGTTATGACCATAACTGAGCGTTTGAATTTTGATCACGTGACCACAGGGAAGTTGTAACAGTCATAAGTATGATAAACGGTCATAAGTCCCTTTTTCGGTGCCGTTGTAACTTTGAATAGTCACTAAATGAATGGTTGTAAGTCGAGGACTACTTGTAAAACCAAAAACCATCGGAGTGGCATTTTCAGATCCCTTGGAAAATGATGTAGGAATGTAAAGGATATTTTCTTTGCAAAGTGGAAAGGGCTATAAAGATCAGCGTTCTTTCAAAATGCTGGATCCTTTATTCTCCCTGTCTTAATTGCTTGGCTTAAAAAACATGAAAGTGCTGTTTTTGAACCCATGCATCTCGGTAATGATGTGGACACTCCATTTGCATTTTGTTGTCCACAGTAATAATGTTAATGGTAAGAAATGAGAGAAACTGTGGCACGAAAGCAACACAGCCAGAGAACAGGTCTAACTCCCCTTTATTGCTCCAACTTTGTCCCCAAACGTCCTCACGTTTACTACAAGTCCTGGAGCAAAGCTTTCACACGCACCTTCAGCAGCCTCTGGCTGCGAGTAGTCCAGTAAGCCAGGTTAGCCAAACAGTAACCAGGGCCAGCAGTCCAGTAAGCCAGTTTATTTATTTATTTATTTATTTATTTATTTATTTATTTATTTATTTATTTATTTATTTATTTATTTATTTATTTATTTATTTTGGCTTTCTTATATGCCGCCCAACTCCCGAGGGACTCAGGGCGGATTTAAACAATTCAATTCACAATTTATCATCAAAACACATGTTCGGTAGCAGGACACAGGCACGAGTAAAAATTAAAACAAAAACAAAAAAAAGTTCCAAAAAGCAGGCAAACTTTCAAATAGTCTTTCTCCGGATTCTGGAATGCCCTCGGCAATTGGGACTATCAGATGACAAAGTACTGCCAGGAGAAGACAGGCCAGTTTGATCCTTACCACCTAGGGAGACTTCCTAGTTTAACAAAACAGTAACCAGGACCAGCAGTCCAGTAAGCCAGGTTAACCAAACAGTAACCAAAGCAAGTTCAGCGAAGCAGGCAAACCGGGCAAGCCCCACAAGAAAGAACACAGTAATCTCCAGGCATCGGCAAGTTCACACAAGGCTCCACAGATTCAACACTTGTTCCTGACAAATGCCCCTCGCATCGGCACCTTCTTACATCTCAGTCCCCAGGTGTGCCTTGTGAAGGGGGGGCTGGCACTCTCCTCCCTCGTAGTTGGCTCAGTCTGCGTTGTTCTCGCCTTCTCTCTTCTCTCCATGCTCTAGGATCAGGAGGGGGTGGTCCTTGCTCTTCACCTGAGCTCTGTCTCTCCTGCCCCTCCCCCAGTTTCCTCTAAGGCCAACGGAGCCTACGTCTCTGTCAGCTCTTGTTCCAGCTCATCTTCCCCCGCAGATTCAGACTCTGACGGGGGCAGGATAGAAACATTTATTTAAACTGCAAAGCAGTAGTTTAGTTCCTGTTTATTTGCTCTCGAATTTTGACTCCGTCGCCGGTAGACTTTTCTGCTTGGTTTCATCCTTGTAGAGAAGGGCACCCCTGAAAGGTATTGAAATAAAGGTGAGAGGTGGGGGGGCTGGCAATATTCAACAAATAATGCCTCTTAGACAAATAGACGCACAGGGAGTCCTTGACTTAACGACCACAGTTGAGCCCAAAATTTCTGATGCTAAGCGAGACAGTTGCTAAGTGAGTTTTGCTCCATTGTGCAACCTTTCCTGCCACTAATCACTGCAGTTGTTAAGTTAATAACACGGTTGTTAAGTGAATCTGGCTTCCCCGTTGATTTTGTTTGGCAGAAGGTCGCAACAGGGGATCAGATGACCCCGGGACACGGCAACCATCGTAAATACGAGTCAGTTGCAAAGCATCCGAATTCTGATCACGTGACCATGGGGATGCTGCAATGATGGTACCGTAAATGTGAAAAATAATCATAAGTCACTTTTTTCAGTGCCGTTGTAACAGTCACTAAATGAATGGTTGCAAGTCAAGGACTAGCCGTAGAGACAAATTGAAGCGAAATGTCTTCAAAGACAAACCAGAAAGTCCAGTTGCCTCTTGAAAAAGCACCTTTGGGACAACCAGGACCTGGATTACTGAGAATCTCCATAGACATAAAGATAAAAATAAATCTTTATTTTCTGCTTTATGTTAAAGCAATATATATAATATATATATATAGTATATATATATATATATTGTATATATATGACAGTGGGAAGCCTGGGGTCAATTTGAGTTATCCTAGGGACCTTACATTGAATTGAATTTGGTTTTTCAATGTGTCCAGTACTTTTGAATTTTTATTTTACCACATATTCCAGTTATGGTTTATTTTGATTTAAAGCATCTATAGAAATCTAACAGTGCAGAGATCACTTAAGAAAGTTTCAGATCTCTGGTTTCTCCAAGAACACATTTTTCCTCTACTTCAGTCAATCCGCCAAGCCTTACTGATACATTTTGCATTCGCAATATAATATTAAAAATCATATAAATAAAATAGGAATTTTTGAGTTCTGCAGCAGTTTCAGAAGCTGAACTTCTGCACTGGTAGAAATCTCAAGAGCTCAACTGCACCCTGTATGGATAACAACAGTGGCCTTTACCCCCGAAAGATTTAATTTAATCTCTACCCCAAAGTTGTCACCAATATAAAATTAAACAGTTACATTGGATGACCTCCTTTCTAATCAAAGCTATTTCTATATACAATTAAAAAAACCTTCCCTTTTTATGACCATGTAGTCCCTGTTTAGGGTAGAGTCGAGGGGGAGGGGACTGGATGGAGCTGAGCATTTACTGGCCAGATGCCCTTCCTGACACCTACACAGAGTTCACAGCAGATATTTTCTCTTTGCGCCCTGATAGAGAAATATCTGCCGCTACCTAGGATTGAACTCTCAACCTTCTGAGCAGAGGCAAGCTTCTTTACCACTAGGCCACCACGCTGCTCTCTATTTCTATATACAATAAAGCAGCGGTGAAATCTACTTACCTTCCTACCGGTTCGCAAGTGCACACTTCACGCTTTTTCACCTCCGCTCCGCTCTCACGCTTTTTCACCCTCTGAGCATGCGCAGAACACTTTGCACATGCTCAGAGGGTTAAAAAAAGAAAATGGCGGTGTCCGGGCGGGTGGGCGGAGCCCCTCGCTGCCGCTGCTACCATTTCTCCGAACCACTGGCACCCGCTGCTACCGGTACACCCGAACCGGGCCGAACCGGTAGCATTTCACCCGTGCAATAAAGTAATAAAATATATTAATTTTCATTTAAATGTATATCAAGAAGGGTTCGGACTTTGCCAAGTAGGCTGCTCTAATCACACATGGCAACCAAACAATGAATTCTAGTTTGAAAAAATTACATCACGATCAGCATCACATCATATTAAAGCAGGGGTGGTTCTAACTTACCTCGCCGCCAGTTCGCTTCCTCCCGTACCACGTGGCCGCGCCGTGTGGGCATGCACAGTGCTAAAAATTCTCAAAAAATTCCCCTCCCCCAAAAAGCCAAAAACAAGATGGCGGTTTATATCTCTCTATCAGTATATATACAGTATATACATATATAACCCTTTCCTGGTGAAAGAGCTGATAGGGAATAAAGCCTGTGGCCTAGTGGTTAAGTTGCTGCCTTACAAGGCAGGCGGCCCAGGTTCAAATCCCAGTAAGGGTATGGCTATCTGATGAGAGCAAAATAAGCTCGAAATAGATCTATAATAGTCTCCCTTTATTTTCATTTATCAGCAAAAAATCCTACACACACACACACACACACACACCTCCCCCTCTCTCTGTCCCCCTCCCCCCCTCTCTCGCTCCCTCCCCCCCTGTCTCTGTCTCATTTTTTCTTTCTGCATTTATTGGTCGAATCAAGTTCATGCCACAAACTTTCAAGCCGAATCTGCCGTTTATTTGAGGACTTGCAGAACTCCAGAGAAAACCAAGATGGAGCTTTATTTTGAACACGTTTTGTTGTAAAGCATATTTATTCTTGGCCTCCTGCGTATTCTGCCTGGAAGTTATTCCAGCGATACCTGGATTATATATCAACTCAGATATTCAGCCTGTGCTTGTTCCTTTGCAAAAATGGGTTTCTTTGACAAAAAAATTGGTAGAAGCTGCATCTCCTTGCCGATGAGACTTTTCATTATCCAGCTTTACATTATTCCACCCTATGGACTCTTTCTTGAGTCAACAAAACAGTATCCCAGTCTGCATTCGTCAAATCCCCCTCAGCTCAACGATGGGACTGGTGACTTGGGTTTTCGCTGCTGTTTTAATGTGAGACACATTAATGACAGTAATTGCTGGTTTCCCCTGGTTCCTTCAATCCTGTGTCAGCAGCTGGTGACCACCAATTTAAAAAATACCTTTTTATGACCCTGTAATCCCTATTCAGGGTAGAGTCCTAGGCAGGGGTGAAATGCTCCCGGTTCGGACCGGATCGTGGGGACCGGTAAGACCTGGCACCAGTGGTTCAGCGCACCGGTAGCGATGGCTTGCTGGCCACGCCCCCATACCGGTCCAGGCCCCGGGCCCCAGGCCCCCAGGCCCCCCTCCTAGGGCTCCTAGGAAAGGAAGACCCTCGACTCCATTTGTGTGAAAGGTATTTACTAAAAGCCAACTGGTTACAGTACAGCAAAGCCACAACTAAAAGTTTGCATTTCCCCAATTCATTTTCCGTTTTCCACCCCACCCCCCATTATCTCTCTATTGCTCAGTTACATTGGAAGGAATTCTTCAGAGCCGGGGTGGCGCAGTGGTTAAATGCAGCTACTGCAGGCTACTCCAGCTGATTGCTAGTTCAGCAGTTCAGCAGTTCAAATCTCACTGGCTCAAGGTTGACTCAGCCTTCCATCCTTCCGAGGTGGGTAAAATGAGGACCCAGATTGTTGGGGGCAATATGCTGAACTCTTGCTATTGCTATTCTTGAATGAGAAGTGAAACGGCTTCAAAGAAAAATCAGAAAGTCCAGTTGCCTCTTGAAAAAGCACCTTTGGGACATCCGAAGGAATTGTTTGGGTAGCAGGCCCTGCATCCGTGGGCTAGATTGGGGGGGGCGTTGCATCCCACTCCCACTCCTGGGGTTTTGGCCTTGGGACGGTGAGCTGATATCTTGAGAAAGCACAATGATTTCTGTTTCTGTTATCTCCCTCCCAGCAGCTCTCTCTCCCTCCATAGTCTATGGCATCTAGCAAAGCAAGGCTGGAGCTCAAGATGGCAATTCTGACATCTTCCAGTCTTGCTCTTCAATGTTCTATGTTTCTACATCAATCTTGCAAGTCCGAAAATACAAATCTCCTTCCCTTTTTTGAAACCACTTGATAAGTGAGCCGAGGTTCCTTTCTCAGTTTCTTCCTCTAGGACAGTGATGGCGAACCTTTTTTTCCTCGGATGCCAAAAGCACGCGTGTGCACACTATTGTGCACGTGCGAGTGCCCACACCCATAATACAGTGCCCCCCTGCCCCCCTGCGCATGCGCGTGTGATCCCCCCGTGTTGCCCCGCCCCTGTGCATGCGTGCACGATCCCCCCGCTCCCCCGTTTCCCGACTTCGGGTGGGCCCGGTAGGCCCATTTTTTGCCCTCCCCAGGCTCCAGAGGTTTTCTTGTAGCGTGGGGAGGGCGAAAATGGCTTCCCCGCCTCCCAGAGGCCCTCCGGAGGCTGAAAACACCCTCCCAGAGCCTCCGTGAAAGCCAAAAATCAGCTGGCCGGCGCGCACATGCGCACTAGAGCGGAGTTAGGGCAACAGCTCGCGTGCCGGCAGATATGGCTCCGCGTGCCACCTGTGGCACCCGTGCCATAGGTTCGCCATCACTGCTCTAGGAGAAGGAAGGAGTATAGGTAAGTCCTCTTTCCTTCATTTCATAACAACAGAGAGAGTGAATGAAAAAGGACAGAGAGATTCTATAGAACAGAGATGGCGAATCTTTTCGGCACTGAGTGCCCAAACTGGAATGTGTGTGCATGTGTGTGCGCCAGAGCGCCAGAAACCCGAAGACCAGCTGGCCGGAGTGCATGCATGCATGCCAACTGGTCTTTGGGTTTCCAGCACGCGCATGCCTGTTCTTTGGCCGTTTTCCGGGCCATTTTCCGACCATTTTCTGGCCGGTTTTCGAGCCAAAAACAGCCCCCAAAAGGCCTAAAACAGCCTGGTTTTTCAGACCATTTTCCAGCACTCTGGTGCCCGCAAAGACCAGCTGGCCGGCATGCATCTGTGTGCCGGAAACCAGAAGAGCAGCTGGGGATGGCACGCGTGCCCACAGAGAGGGCTCTGCGTGCCACCTCTGGCACGCGTGCCATAGGTTCGCCATCACAGCTATAGAATATGAAACCTGCAGGAGGAAAAAAGAAACACCAGTTGGAAGGGAGGACGGCAAAAGGAGAGGATCAGAAGGCCCAAAGGGAGAAGAAATGAAACTTCTGCATCCATTGCAGCAGCAAAATCTTTGCCTTCTGGGTGATGTTGTTGCATATAGTACAGCAGTCCTCGACTTACTACAGTTTGTTTAGTGACTGTTCAAAATTACATTGGCACTGAAAAAGGTGACTTATGACTGTTTTCACACTTACGACCATTGCAGCATCCCTGTGGTCACATAACTCGTAGCGACTGACTCGTATTTATGATGGTTGCAGTGTCCCGGGGTCATGTGATCCCCTTTTGCGCCCTTCTGACAAGCAAAGTTCAATGAGGAAATTAGATTCACTTAACCACCGTGTTACTGACTTAACAAGTGCAGTATATCCCTTAACAACAAGTTAAGCAAGGAAGGTCGTAAAATGGGGCAAAGCTCATTAAACAGCTGCCTTGTTTAGCAGCAGAAATTTTGGGTTCAATTGTAGTCGGATGTCGAGGGCTACCTCTGTGTTCTGTCCTCACTACACGTTAGTCTGTGTGCAGCTCAACATGCAGCTAAACCCACCTATCCTCCAATAAAACAGACCGTGTGCGTAGATCTGATGCTTTATTGAAAGAACAGGATATGGTGAAACTGGGGAAAATAGGGATACATACATGCCTGCTCCAAATGCTAAAGGAAATGGAGTCTGGCTTACCAGCGTGCACTTGTTTTGAGAGTGCAGGCTGATGGGTAATGAGGTGGGGTCAGCTTCAAACAATATAATTGGTATTTGTCTCTCTGGCCACTAGATGGGGCTAGAGAGCAACAACAGTATATAAAGATCGTATGTCGCAGTATATTTGTCCCTTCGGCCACTAGATGGGGCCAGAGAGCAACAACAGTATATAAAAGTTATATGCTGGGGCATGACACTCTGTTAAGTGTGTTCGACACCTTGGGGTATTTATAAATATAATAAAGAGGGAACATAAATAAACAAACATTAATTAATAAATGAATCACTATCAAAAGTACCCCACCACCTGAAACCTTGAAAGTAGACAATCTATAAAGTGCTGCCTGTGACTCAGCCAGAAACCCTGATTTCCATCAACTGGGAGACCAGTCTTTTTAAGTGATCTATTTCAGCCTTAAGACCTCATCATAAAAATGGGGAAACTGCAACAATTTATCTTGGAGAAAAGGCAGGAACAAGAACCTGAGAAACCTCTTGGATATTGAGAAGAAAACAGCGCAGTAAATTATTAGAGATTCTTTTAAAACAGACTGATATTAAACACGGGCCGTGAAAAAAAAAACATTGCAAAATTTCTTGATCGCTGCCAGATATTTACTTTCCGAACTCTGGGCAGGCATAAATTTCAATGCACAATGCATATAACAAAACTTCGACAGCCAATCCTGAACTGGCGCACCTCCGTATCATTAGAATGGGGTCATAGTGGTACCAAATGATGATTTTTTTTAAAAAACGTGTGAATGAATTACAATAAAACTGAGGGAATGCTTGACAATGTGCTATCGGTGCTTGCAAGAGAATGGGTACCCCCCCCCCCACAGCATGGGATCTGCAGCCTCCTTCCAATTAAATCAGAATAAGGATGACTTTAATAATTGAAATGGAAAAAAAAATGGCTGCAATTTTTGAAGCTCTTTATGCCAGGCTGAAATGTCTTATGAGATCTTGGAGTAAGATCACTTAGCTTCCCTTCTCGTCTTCCAAAAACATGTCCAGTGCAGCGATGGGTTGCTCCCGGTTTGGACTGGTTCTTAGAACTGGTAGCGCCGGCGGCGGGAGGCTCCGCCCACCCACCCAGGATGCTTCTGCGCATGCACAGAAGCGCGCGCACTTGAACTGGTGGCAAAATAATTTACAACCCACCGCTGGTCCAATGGACTAAGATTAAACTGACTTTACCAGCAAAAACATTTAAAACCAAGTTTTGGCTTGATCCTGCTTCTCTTTTATTTATTTGTTTTATTGTATATAATTGTGAAGAAGCTTGCCTCACCGCGGAAGATTGAGAGTTCAATTCTAGGCAGTGGCAGATGTTTCTCTCCTAGGGCACAAAGAAAAAATATCTGCTGTGAACTCTGTGTAGGTGCCAGGAAGGGCTAGTAAGCACTCAACTCCATCCATTCACCCTGACTATCCTGAATTAAAGGATTAGAGGGTCATAAAAAGGGAATTTTATTGTATATAATTTATAAACTGCCCAGGTTCCTTTCCTTTCCTTTCCTTTCCTTTCCTTTCCTTTCCTTTCCTTTCCTTTCCTTTCCTTTCCTTTCCTTTCCTTTCCTTTCCTTTCCTTTCCTTTCCTTTCCGTTCCTTCTTCTCCTTCTCCTTCTCCTTCTCCTTCTCCTTCCCTTCCCTTCCCTTCCTTCCCTTCCCTTCCTTTCCTTTCCTTTCCTTCTCCTTTCCTTCTCCTCCTCCTCCTCCTCCTCCTCCTCCTCCTCCTCCTCCTCCTCCTCCTCCTCCTTCCCTTCCTTTCCTTCCTTTCTTTTCCTTCTCCTTTCCTTCTCCTCCTTCCCCTTCCCTTCTTCTCCTTCTCCTTCTCCTTCTCCTTCTCCTTCTCCTTCTCCTTCCCCTTCCCTTTCCTTCCCTTCCCTTCCCTTCCCCTCTTTTATCTTCCCTTCCCTCCCCCTCCCCTCCCATTCTAACTTCAAACCACAGAACTCAACTTCCAAATCCTACAATATCTCTGCCCTACATGCCATCTCAAAAGAGACCGCTGGCCCATTAAACTGCTTGCCAGCCATCCGGTTAAGATACAGCCAGGTGCTTGCATACCCCGGAGGGGACGACTGACCTAGAATGCCAGGGGGAAGCCTGCGACATAACTTTTCTCCTTGGCAGGCAGTGATCCTGTGCGCAGGAAGCCTTCACTGATGGAGGCAGAAAACTTAGGCAGAACATTTTCATACGTCACATGCAGCAACAGGATGCTGTCTCACTTTCTGTGTCATCCAGTTTGTTTTGTTGTTTTTTTTAAATCGAGCCTTGCGTATCTATTAATAATCTACTGATTAACCGGTTTATATTTGGGCACAAACGTTGCTATCCCAGCAGGGGAAGTAATTGGCTGCATTTACAAGCCCTTGACCCTCTCAACGCAGATGGCATTCCAACGATGCCAAGCAGATGCTGCAAGTGGCCTCTGGGGAGCCCAGCGACAGCTCCACCATGGGGCTCCGTAATTAAATTAGAACACCCCTGCCGAGAATTGGAAGGTACCTGGAATAATTTTCGGTGCTGCTCGGCTTGCTTTGCAGGGCTGTCTTGGAGGCATTGAAAATGAAGTTTCTGCTCCGATGTTTGCGGACAGAGCCATGCCAGGAGCGGCAGAGGAAGAAAAATGGCTAATCCTTTGGGAGAGGAGGAAAGCTTTGGGGAGCCCGTGTGATTGCAAAGCCAGTCGAAGGGCTGAGGTCATAAATTCAGATATAATAACAGATTAACAGAGTTGGGACCTTGTAGGTCATGTAGTCCAACCCCCACCCCCCAAGCAGGAGACCCTACACCATTTCTGACAGATGGCAGTCCAGTCTCTTCTTGAAAGCCTCCAGTGATGAAGCTCCCACAACTTCTGAAGGCAACTTCTGTTCCATGGGTTGATTGTTCTCACTGTCAGGAAATTTCTCCTTATTTCCAGGTTGAATCTCTCCTTGTTCAGTTTCCATCCATTATTCCTTGTCTGGCCTTCGGATGCCTTGGAAAATAGCTTGACCCCCCCCCTCCTCTCTGTGGCAGCCCCTCAAATATTGGAAGACTGCTATCATGTCTCCCCTGGTCCTTCTCTTCACTAGACTAGCCATGCCCAGTTCCTGCAACCGTTCATCATATGTTTTAGCCTCCAGTCCCCTAATCATCCTGGTTGCTCTTCTCTGCACTCTTTCTAGAGTCTCAACATCTTTTTTATAGTGTGGTGACCAAAACTGGATAATAAAAACAAGCAGGATGACGGCCTCTTTGGCTTTAAATTGAACCAGGCTGATTTTATGCCAGAGCTGCTAACTATTCTGATTTATATTTAGATATAGACCATTTTCTTTGGACATTTGAAAGCATTTTAAAATAATTAGTAGCCAGGTAACCCTCAACGTTCTTGCTGTCCTCCTCCTCCTCCTCCTCCTCTTCCTCCTCCTCCTCCTCCTCCTCTGGCATAATAATATTTTTATTGTCTTTTGCCTGTATCTAGTGCTGAAAATATATAAGCTTCTCTTTATTGAGAATAGCATCAAGCCTTTTCTTGAACGGTTAATTATTCTGGCATACTTGATTGCAATTTTTGAAATGTTACACAGAGTCTTCAAAGAGTAATTGTACTCTAAAAGAAAGTAAATATCAGGTAATAAAAAAGTGAATTTAACTAACAGATTGACAGAGAAAGAAATAGGCAACAGTGTCATTGAAAGTTGTGCAGTGAGTTGCCGTAATAAAAGCCATCCAATTTGCACAAGATTTCTTCTTTTTTCCCCACTCTGCAGTGGTGGTGGTGGTGGGGAGGCTTTTTTTGATTTATATGAAGTTGGATGTTTGGAGTAATTTTAAACGACATTGTGACTTGCTTAGTTGTTATTTTTCCAATTTTGCTTTGCTTTTAATATTTTCCCATATCTGCGGATGTCTCTAGCTCCTTTGTTTTTGAAAACAGGAGAGGGGAATTGTGTATCTCACTCTGACTGTGAAATAATCTCGGTTCCCATATTTCATTAAATGGTTGAACATCAGATATTATGATCTGATTTAAATTACAGGCTTGGGAATACTTGAGTCGCATGAATTAATTAGCATTAAAAGTCAGAGTCGAAAATAAAGCATTATACCTCTTATCCCCTCCAGACCTTCCTTATGCCCAAAGTCTCCAGTGGTGTTTGGGGACAGGAAAAACCCACGTCACTGGTAGCTGAACCGCTCAGGAGTAGTTGCTTCAAATATTTAGGAGTTGATCTGAGTGGTGTAGATTAATAATAATTTAAAAAATGTTTTCTTTGTGTGCATTTTGGAGGCTTTTAAAAATCAAAACCCTGATTTATCATGCAAATCCCCTCTTTAAAGATCGGAAGATTTTAGTCCTGACGTTAATTAGAAGCCCCCATATTTATTCTAATAGCATTAGAGATACTCCAGCAAGTATTCCCACCCAATTTGAGGCAAGGGCATTCTAGGGTCTGGAGAATGTGGGCGCACTCACAGAATGTTGTTAGAGATACTATGGTACCAATAAAGGAGAAAATTTGTAGCTCAGGGATGAAATGAGGGGTCCTTGGTGCTCTCTGAGCTTGGTTGTTTTCTTGCAGATGTTTCGTTACCCAACTAGATAACAACATCAATATTAGAAGGGAGTGGGGTATGCAGAGAGGAGTAAGAGGAAAAGGAGTAGGATGACGACTATGGGATCCTTGGCACTCTGCAAGCTTAGTTGTTTTCTTGCAGACATTTCATTACCTGACAAGGTAACATCATCAGCTCAGACCCCATTCCCTTCTAGCACTGATGATGTCACCACATTGGGTAATGAAACGTCTGCAAGAAAACAACCAAGCTCAGAGAGCACCAAGGACCCCTCAAATAGGGTTCTTGGTCCACCTCATGGCTCCCCTTGATTTTCTCCATCAACTCAATTTGCTTCTGCTTTATTTTTTTTCTGGGCAAATGGACCCACTTCCAAAGTGAGTGCGTGATGCAATGAGAAAATAAATGTTAGAGGTGATGAATCTTTTCCTTTGGAAACCAATCCTTGATAAAATAAAATGCGAGTAAAAGTCTAAATAACAAAATATTTATTTCAGTACAAAATAATATAAAAACCTAAGAACTGCATCTTTACATTCTAAGAGACCCTCCTTCCAGGGAGGATAGCAGCAAAGAAAAATGGAGAATGAGAATGGAATGTGACACTTGCGCAGTTCACTCTTCACGTGACTGCTTTACTTTATTAAGAACCTCTAGGTCATAAAGTCCGACATATGAGTACAGCTGACAATCAAAAATCACCTCGTGACAGTGCGGTCACATAACCTCACTGTTTTGGTGGATCTTTCCTCTTTGTTCTTTTTTCATCAAAATTAAGGTGTCATAGCAATAGCAATAGCATTTGACTTATATACCGCTTCACAGTGCTTTACAGCCCCCTCTAAGCTGTTTACAGAGTCAGCCTCTTGCCCCCAACAATCTGGGTCCTCATTTTACCCACCTCGGAAGGATGGAAGGCTGAATCAACCTTGAGCCTGGTGAGATTTGAACTGCCAAATTGCAGGCAGCCGGCAGGCAGCAGAAGTAGCCTGCAGTACTGCACTCTAACCCCTAAGGAGGGAGGGAGGGAGGGAGGGAGAGAGAGAAGAAGGAAAGAAGGGCAATAGCAATAGCACTTAGACTTATATACCGCTTTACAGCGCTTTACAGCCCTCTCTAAGCAGTTTGCAGAATCAGCGTCTTGCCCCCAATAATCTGGGTCCTCATTTTACCCACCTCAGAAGGAGGGAAGGCTGAGTCAACCTGGAGCCTGGTGAGATTCGAACTGCCAAATTGCAGGCAGCCGGCAGTCAGCAGAAGTAGCCTGCAGTACTGCACTCTAACCACTACGCCACCGCAGCTCACCACGGCATCATCCCATGAACTCAGTGGTATCTTTAAAGGGTCTTCTGATTTTGCCAACAACTCCAGGTAGTCCTCAACTTACAAATAATCCCCCCAAAGGTACTTATGACCTTATTCTGAAGGCCCATGGCTGCCCACCCACTTCTCTGAGGTCATGTGACTGCATTTTGGGTGCTTAGCAACCAGCTTGCATTTACAACGTTTTTGGCAGAAACTGGAGTTTGTTTCCAATTTCTGACAAAAACTACGGAGATCAGTGGGTTTGCTTAACAGACATCCTCCCCCCCCCCCAAAAAAATCATAAAATTGGGTTGGTCACTTGATGACTTGCTTTACGACCATCGTGACTTAGGACTGACATTGTGAGGGTCAATTATGGTTGTAAGTCAAGGATTACTGGTCCCTTCCTGCTTTGGAAATTCTTTTGGTTTTCTCTTCTATTCCTGAGGTAATGCTGGTTGTGGGACTTGAAGAAGATCTTCGCTGACATTTAAGCAAGGGAATCAAATTAACTTTGATCTCAAAACTCAAAGTGGATTGTACCCAGGTTGCCGTAATAGTACAACAGATCGACAGTCTGTCAATTGCCTTTGGCTGGACTATTTATTTCTTTGTTTTCTTTAAAAGCTCAAATTCGGAACTCGTATCTGACCCGCCTCCCTTCAGTTCCCCTTTTCTCTGGAACGAAATCTTAAAAACAAGCACAAGTATAGAATTAGTAGTTTTTGTGCCGTGACTGGCAGTTCAAATACCCGAACAATAGGAGTGCTGAATTGCAGAGATGGTTGAAAAGAAAGATGGTGTTGAAATAATATGGCTTTTGAAAGAAATACAAAGCTGAGCTGCTTTGTATTTATTTGTACTTTTTGTTTCTTGAATTCTTGACAAGAAACATGATGTTTGAATCCAGTGTTCATTCGATCTGTCTGTCTGTCTGTCTGTCTGTCTGTCTGTCTGTCTGTCTGTCTGTCTGTCTGTCTATCCATCCATCTATCATGTATCTGTCTGTCTGTCTAGTTAGCTAGCTATCCCATCAACCCATCCATCATCTATCATCAATTTTTCTATCTCTCTTATATCTATCTGTCTATCTATCTATCTATCTATCTATCTATCTATCTATCTATCTATCTATCTATCTATCTATCTATCTATCTATCTATCTATCTATCTATCTATCTACCTACCTACCTACCTACCTACCTACCTACCTACCTACCTACCTACCTACCTACCTACCCACCCACCCACCCACCCACCCATCTAATTTATCAATCCTCTCTATCTAGCATTATTTATCTATCTATCCATCTATCCATCTATCCATCCATCCATCCATCCATCCATCACTGCTCTCTCTATCATTTATCTGTCAATCATGTCTGTCTGTCCGTCCAGCCAGCCAATTAGGGTGGGAGAAAAGCCAGGCTAAGAGAGAGGTTGTTGGGTACATGATGGCTGTATGAGGGATCCAGGTACTATAACATCCCAAACTGGTCACTGTTTCCTCCATAGCCCTCAAACTCCTCTTTGTAGTTCTTATGTATGCCAGATGGAACCTGAGTAAGCTAAATTAACAGCGTTTAAGGTTAAACTTCTGAATGAGCGCACCCTTGAGTTTTGAGCCCCTTATGAAGTTGGGTTGCTGCTTCCTACCTTTTGCATCCAGTGGGGTACCTTCAATTGTGGAGGTTGCGGGATGTCCTGGTTGAGGGAGGCTCTTCTGCTGCCTCTGGACAGGCAGGGGTGGTCCCGGAGTCTATCTGACAGAGAGCAACTCCCCCAGTTAAACCTGCCTGCCTACCACGTGTAGCAGGAGTGGGAGACCAGAAGGAGCAAAAGAAGGAAGCAAAACTCATCGGTGTACTCCAAATATGGAGAAGGAGGGCCTTTTAAGAAGGATTGGGTCAAAGCTAATGGCCAGGTTTACCAAATCAGCTCATTTGAGGAATGAACATCCAATAATAACTTTGAAACCCTCAATACACGCTGCACATCCTTCACCCAATGTGGGGGTTGTCACAATTGGATTCTGAAGAGTAGCCACTGTCAGGGTTCCAAGTAACATACCCACAGCAAACAAAACTCCAGGTAAATTCCTCACAGAATAGGTTTATTGGATATGTATATTGGCACAGACTGGTAAAAACCGACTCTGAAGCTTCCCGTGGTTTTCACCTAATTAAAAGTAAAAGTTTTCCCTCAACCCCAGTCAGTCAGTCACATGGTCCAATCAAGGCGCTGTCTGGTTGCCTGGTGACATCACTCCTCCTTCCTCTGACCAGGTGTGAGAATGTCCTTGGTTCCCAAGAGAAAGTATTTTGTTTTGGCTAGAAAACCCCCAGCTATCTCTAATCCTCCCCTCCCTATCCCTCAGCTCCAGTGTGGCAACACTGAAGCTCCAAGGTGGCTTCGGTCAGGTCACCTTCAGGGTTGACAGCCTCATTCCAGCAGAGATCAACATGGAGGCTGCTCAAGGAGACAATGAATGGCCAGAAACCATTTTTCCCTTGGAAAAGGCTATGCCCAGTGAAGTACAGCTAATGTTGCCTTACACATTCCTCTCTTCCACTGCACTCTGAATCAGCTCCTTCTGATCTCTAGATAGTGGTAGTATCCCCATTGTGGCTGCTCCTCAGTCAGAGTGAGGAAACAGTTAGAATGAGGGGAAATGCTCCTTTGATATAGAGATGACTGTAAGCGCAGACTTAGTAGTAGATGCAGGCGAAGGGAGATACACCCAGTCCTTGACTTACAATCCCAATTGAGCCCCAAATTTCTGTTTCTAAGTGATACAGTTGCTAAATGAATTTAGTCCCATTTTACGAACTTTCCCGCCACAGTTGTTAAGTGAATCATTGCAGTTGTTAAGTTAGTAATATGGTTGTTAAGTGAATCTGGCTCCCCCCATTAATTTTGCTGGTCAGAAGGTCACAAAAGGTGATGGCATGACCCAGAGACACTGCAACTGTCATAAATACATGTCAGTTGCCAGGGGTCTGAATTTTGATCACGTGACCTTGGGGATGCTTGCAACAGTCTTAATTGTGAAAAACGGTCATAAGTCACTTTTTTCAGCACTGTTCGTTTACAATGTCCTCTGGGGCCAACTAGCCACACAGAATGACTTGCTGGTAACAGATAACAGATTAACAGAGTTGGAAGGGACCTTGTAGGTCATCTAGTCCAACCCCCCCCCCCAAGCAGACCCTACACCATTTCTGACAGATGGCAGTCCAGTCTCTTCTTGAAAGCCTCCAGTGATGAAGCTCCCACAACTTCCGAAGGCAACTTCTGTTCCACGGGTTGATTGTTCTCACTGTCAGAAAATTCCTCCTTATTTCCAGGTTGAATCTCTCCTTGATCAGTTTCCATCCATTATTCCTTGTCTGGCCTTCAGGTACTTTGGAAAATAGCTTGACCCCCTCCTCTCTGTGCCAGCCCCTCAAATATTGAGGGTTGGAAATATCTCTACCATTAATTTGGCCCGTTCCTGGGTAGAATGGTATAAATTTATATTTTTAAAGATTGAAACATTTAAAAATATTAAATTAATAATTTCCCTTTTCTACTTCTTACATTTCTGACATGAGACGAGACAAGTGCTGTTGTAACTTAGAACCGTCATTAAATGAATGGCTTTAAGTCGAGGATTGCCTGTATGATCCAGGACAACCATAGAGTTTTTGTTGCAATCAAGTCCTGCTTTGCAAATTCTGTAGGCTCCGATCTTTCTTCTGCGGTCATTTTTTTCATCTCCAGATGATCACGGGTGTCAGACTTTCATTCCTTCATTTTTCCCACCTGCTCAGGTTTTTATGAAAACAATCCAGGTCTTATCTGCCATTGGGGACTTTGGATAGATTCTCAGCTCTCTGGGATGTTCTCACTTCTTGATGCTTTGCTGGTTCTCCAGCAAATTTCATAACTGCATCAAGAAAAACCCAAGCAGTTCATTGAATTAATTTCTTGGAGGCAATTCCACAGGGCTGGTAGAAAATACAGTGGTTTTTCCTGCTTTTTTAAGCACTGTGTATTTCCTCTCCCTGGTGACATCCTGCGAGTAAAAACTAATATTACTACAACGTTGAGACATTGTATTTGGCAGTGCTCAAAAGAGGTGTCATAAAAGCAATCAGGGAAAAATGGATTTCCGAGGAAAAAGGCTGTCAGGAGAACATGTGGAGCATATGTTGCGCATTCGGTGAGCAAGGCAGTCCGCACCCCGATGGAATGGAAAGCAAGTGAGAATTTCTCCTAAATTCTCATGAAGTCCACCACATAAAAGGAAATAAGGCATACGTGCTTTGAAATAAATAATCAGAAACATGATTTGGGGATACATTGCAAGAAACAACCCTTGAAAATAGGATTTGTTCAACTGAACGTATTTCACTCTTCCCTTATGTTCTGGTCTGTTTACATGCAGCAAGGAATGCTGAACAGTTTCTTGTAGTTGGAATCTGTAGTTTAAAGTCTTAAAAGTCTGAGTCTTGGGCCTCAAAGGTACTTTTTCAAAAGGCAACTGGACTGTTTTTTTCCTTGAGGAAGAAGATGTTTCGCTTCTCATCCGAAAAGCTTCATTGGTTCTGGCAGGATGGGGTGGGTGGGTGATGGATTAGTTTATTTATTTATTTTATTTTATTTATTTATTTGGTTTTCTTATATGCCACCCAACTCCCGAGGGATTCAGGGCAGCGTACAACACAGAAAAAATACAAGAATAACCAATAAACAGTTGAATTAAAATCAGAATATAAAAATTAAAAATTACAATATTAAAAACCATCCAACAACCAGACATACCCGGGGGAGAGTTCAGATGGAATTAAGCTCTACCCCCTGCCTGCAGGAAAAGCCATGTCTTAACGGCTTTTCGGAAGGCCAGCAGGGTGGGGATGGTTCGGGTCTCTGGAGGAAGTTGGTTCCAGAGTGCGGGGCCCACCACAGAGAAGGCCCTCCCCCTGGGGCCCGCCAGCCGGCATTGCTTGGCTGACGGGAGCTGGAGGAGGCCAACTCTGTGGGCCCTAACCGGTCGGAGGGAAGTATGAGGCAGAATGCGGTCCTGGAGATAGCCTGGTCCTAAGCCATGAAGTTCTGGCAATGTCAATGTGGATAGAGAGGACCACTGGTTTGAAAGAGGGGTAAAAGAAAGGTTTTAAAATATTAATCAAGTTGAACAAAAGAACCATTGTTGAAAAAGGAAAAAAACGTTTTATCGTAATGATAATAGACTGAATATAATATAATAATAGAAAAAAAATAAGGAAAATATTGGAAGATATAAGGAAGATAATGATGTAAACAAGAACTATATAGAATAAACACGTTTTTGTACCACTAGGCTGTAAAAGGATAGTGTCGACGGGATGGTTGACATGTATGTTCAATGTTTTCTATTTTCAAAGATATTTGATACCTTATTTGTATATACATATGTTTACACATGTTTGTATGTTTGTTTGTATGTTTGTTAGTTTTTTAATATAATTAATAAAGATTATTTTAAAAAGAAAGAAAGAAAGAAAGAAAGAAAGAAAGAGGGTTAAAAGAGTCCATCTGTGTTAAAATTGATCAGCCCCTCTCTCAACAGAGGGAGAGGAATAAGACACCACCTATCTCCTGTCTACAACGCAGTCCTTTCAGCAGTTCTGAGAAGGTTCCACCCCCCATTTGCACCCTGATACAGATAATCCTGAGGACACAGATAAACCCCCCAAGTGGCCGCAAGAGCTCTCAGGGAGAGTGCTAACGACCAGAGGATTGAAAAAATATGTTTCTTCCAACCCTCTCTCCCAATCCTGTCAGAACTAATTGTTCCATTGCCCCCACCATCCTGCCAGAACTGATGAAGCTTCTTGGATGAGAAGTGAAATGTCTTCAAGGAAAAATAAAGAAAGTCCAGTTGCCTTTTGAAAAAGCACCTTTGAGACAATTATGACCTGGATGACTGAGAATCTTCATAGACATTGATTTGGGGGTGTTTCTCCTCTATGCCTTTCCAGATTTTTACTTTGGATTTAAAACAAGGTCTTGTGGGTTGACCATTTAAGTTGACCATTTAAGACTCATCTTCCCCAATTCTGCCCTTCCATAAATGTTTGGTTTGGTACCCTGGAATTCCCAAACACTAAGCATTTCCGATTCAGACAGGTGTGTTTTCCTAGAACTTTTGTTTCTTAATCCCTCTGACTCTTCCTCATTTGTTGAGTTGTATCTGCAATTGTCTCGTTGCAGCTTCCAAAGAACCTCTTTTGGGTCATGGTTCTTTCTTCTGCCTATCCATGAAGACGTTGAACTTGGCCAATCTGTAGTTACGAGGGATTCAAAGCATACCCAGGTGAGATGGTTGAAATTCTAGTTTGCCTGAACTGACTTTCTTTAGTTGAATAAACACTCTCTGGTATTAAATAGGGGTTACTATAGAAAATTAAGGAATACTGATTTCGTCCTTGATCTGTTACCAAGCAAAGGAAGGAAAAATTAGTTCTGCTGTTCTGTTTAAGGTTAATATGGATGCTAACTGAGCGATATTTCTGTGAATGCCAGTTACCTTTGAAAGGAAGTCATTTATGGGTTACATGTAACAGCAGGTTGTCAGTTCCCTGAGTAAAGGTAGTCCTCAACCTACAACTACAATTGAGCCCAAAATTTCTGTTGCTAAATAAGACAGTTATTAAGTGAGTTTTGCCCCATTTTACAACCTTTCTTTCCATATTTGTTAAGTAAATCACTGCAGTTATTCAGTCAGTACACAGTTTTAGATTTATTATTAGAGTTGGAAGGGACCTTGTAGGTCATCTAGTCCAACCCCCTGCTCAAGCAGGAGTTCCTACACTATTTGAGACAGATGGCAGTCCAGTTGTTGTGACTCTGGTTTCCCCTTGACTTTGCTTGTCAGAAGGTCATTAAAGGGTATCACATGACTCTTGGACACTGCAACCATCATAAATATGAGTCGGATGCCAAGCGTGTGAATTTTGATCATGTGACCAGGGGGATGCGGCAACAGTCGAAGTGTAAAAAACAGTTATAAGTCACTTTTTTCAATGCCATTGTAACTTTGAACGTGCAATAAAATTGTTGTAAGTCAAGCACTCCCTGTAACTGAAGACATAGGTTTATCTTCCTATTGTTTAATCACAACTCTTTTAGCAGTCAATAGGGTGTGGAGAATATGTTTCCATTGTCCTGATGTTAATTTCCATAGAATAAGTATATACTGTAGTTCTAAAGAATATGGATGTCTAAAAATATTCCACTTGTCTCAAAGTCAAACTTCGAAGCTTGTCTCTAGATCAGTGTTTCCCAACCTTGGCAACTTGAAGATGTCTGGACTTCAACTCCCAGAATTCCCCAGCCAGCAAAGCTGGCTGGGGAATTCTGGGAGTTGAAGTCCAGACATCTTCAAGTTGCCAAGGTTGGGAAACACTGCTCTAGATGACTATATGCTAGTATTGGTCCCTTGGCAGCAATAAAGAATTGCCTTGCCTATGGGCCGCTTCTTTTCAACTTCTTAAGGTAGCTTAGAGTCCTAGGACTTCTGGTTGGCTTCCCATCCTTATAACAGCCAAGTCCATCCTTGTTTAGCTTCAGCTTTTCAAAGTCAGGCAAGTTTCATCTGGACCAGCCTACCAACAACTGGAGCCAAGAATCATAATCGATTCCTAGAATTAATTTAATTTTAATTCTGTGTAAATGGAAGTACAAGAGTTGAAATTTAATTAATTTTAAATGCATTTTAAATCAAATTTAAGTTTTGTCTTCTCATTGTCTACTTTGTTGCTTCCATGCATTTCATTTCATTTCATTTCATTTCATTTCATTTCATTTCATTTCATTTCATTTCATTATTTCATTTCATTTCATTTCATTTCATTTCATTTCATTTCATTATTTATAATCATTTCTGCATCTCATTTATGACCCACTTTCATAAAGCTGGCATAGTTAAATAATTTCTGTTCCAATCATCATTTGTTACTCGATGGTATGAAAACGGTAGTGGCTTCCTTGGGGGCCTCCAGTCCACCTGCGATGCTGGCCTGCACTAGCTGGACCTTCAGCAAAAGAAATTATGGGATGCAGGTTTCACATCAGGAATCAGCGGAAGGACAAAATAATAGCAGAGGTTTCAACCTCTCAAGATGCTCGGTAGTCCCCAGTTGAGCCCCAAATTTCCTTTGCTAAGCAAAACAGTTGTTTTTTTTTTAAAAAGTTTTATTAGTACAAACTTACATAAGTGGTAACAAAATATTAAATCCAAAGTACAAACATTTTTATTTCCCCCCCCCAGACCCACCCCCTTCCCTCCCCACCTCCCCCCCCCCGGACTTCCCAGAGATAATACAGGGCATAATAATAAGTTTAAATTGTTAATAAAAAGAAAAAGGAAAAAGGAAAAAAAGAACACTATTTTTAAAAAAACTTCAACTCCAAACTATACAGTACTAATATATCGCATTTGTATACAATAGTAAAGATACAAAAAAGAGAGAGAAAAAAAAGAAAGAGAATAAAAAAAAAGAAAGAAAGAAAGAGAAAACTCTTTAACACTACAAACAAACAAACCTCCTACCTCCTCCCTTCAGTCCTCTATCTTATACAAGGTAAGTGTTACATAAGTAATAACTAAATATAAAATACACAAATCTTAAACTAATATTATTGACATTAGAAATAACCTCTAAGATAAAACTTAACTAAATGTTACATAAATAATCATCAAATATTAAATTTCATCATGATATTAATAAGATAATATTATTCTAAATTAATTCGCTAACTTCAATAAACAAAAAAAGAAAATAAAAGAAGAATAAACAATAAACAAATCTTCAACAAACTATATATATCTAATATTATCAACATTAAAAATAACCTCAAAATTATATAAAACTTAACTAAATATTGCATAAGTAATCATTAGATAGGGAAAAGATAAAATACAATCATATTAGTTTCTATCCATCCAATATATTTCAACATCACATTATTTTGTATCTTGATAGTTCATCTTTTAATAGTTCAATAAATTCAAATTTGTCAAGTCGTCTCCCGTCTGCTCCCAAACCTCCATCTCCTCTTCCCCAGCTATCTGATTCAGGCACTCCTTTTGGATTTTTGAGTCTATTTCTTTTTGATCCATCGAAGGTGGCTTCCCCTCCTCCTCCTCTTTTATTTTCATACACCCTTCTTCTGGAATCTTGGATATATCAGCCTTTAGAACATTGACATAAAATTCAGTAGCTTTTTTTATCGTGTTGAGCCGATATCTTTTTCCAGAAAATTTCACTGTTACTCCAACTGGTGCTTCCCATTTATATTGTAAATTTAATCTCTTAAATTCATCAATCAAAAAAGTATAGCTTTTCCTGGCTTTAAGCATTTTAGAGGGGATTTCTTTCCAAATCTTTAGTTCCTGACCATTCACCATAAGATTATTGTTAAACGTTGCTTGTATAATTCTGTTCCGTAGAGCTCTTGTGGTAAAATATATGACAATATCCCTTGGTAGATGCTTTTGTTTGGCGTACCACGAGTTGATTCTGTATGTTTTGTCGATTTGTGTAGCCAATTCCGCTTTAGAAATTCCAGACACCTGATCCAATATGTCAACCATCCTGCCTTTTAAATTTTCATATAATCCTTCTTTCAAACCTCTAATCCTTATAGCAACTTCCATAGATCTGAACTGAGTCATTAAGACCTCTTTTTCAAAATTTGCAATGTCATTTTGGATTTTATCTATGTAATTCACCGAAGTTGCCAAAGCTTGTTTATTTGTTTCAATACGTTCTGCCAAAACTTCAATATTTGTTGCTAAGCCTTTGCAAACCTCTAACACATCAAATCTTAGTTGTTGATTCATATTCTTCAAAGCAGCCTGCATCTTATGGTCTATCTCACTTATTTTCTGGTTAAATTCCAAAGTAAGTTCATGTTTCATAATCTTTAAATTATTTAATAAATTTTCAGGTGTCAAAAGCTGTGGAGGTGTTAGCTCAGTGTTAAGTTGCATTTTAGAAATATATCCAGATGAATAGTCATTTCTTTTAGTCAAAACAGTCTTTCCAAACTTTGAAGCCATTGGTGTTTCAAAAGAGTACAAAAAAGAAAGAAAGCCAGTTGCCTGATTAAAGTTCTTTCCAGTTTAAAAATCAGATAGTCTTTTATTATTGAAAATATTTCTATTATAACTTTAATCCAGAGTTAGGAGACAGAGAAAGAAAAAACCATTTTTCCAAGTTAAAAGTTTCCATAAGAGAGAGAGAAAGAAAAAAAAAAAAAAGCCTCTGGGGAAACGAAAGTCACTTTCACTTCTCAATCGCCATATTGTTACTCTGTTTCCTTTGTTCCCTTGCCGAAGTGAAAGCTTACCCAGGAGTTGAAAAAAAAAAGGAAAAAAAGAGGTTTCAGTACTTGCCCATCTCACGCCTGTTTCTCTCTGTCTGCTTCTATAGTTTAAATGTAGTTATAAATCCCATTTTTGAAGCAGCGGCTGGTCACTCCATCTAGCTCTGCAAAAGGCAGAGGTTTCCGGATCTTCGGAGCTGGAGACAGGCTGCATGGGGAGCTCTCCCTTCGCGCCCTGCAGATGGCTCCTAAGGCGCTGGGGGGGCTCTACCCCTCCTGTCAGGCTCTCATCTCTCCCCTTTGCCCGGGGAAGAGATTTTAAAGCCGCCAGACAGCTGTTCTGCATGCGCAGAGGGTAAAAGAACTCAAATGGCGGTGTTCCGGTGGGTGGGCGGAGCGCTGCGCTACCTGCATGATCAGCTCCCCGACGATAGACAGGTAAAAGCGAACCGGGAGTTGCCCCATTTTATGACCTCCCTTGCCACAGTTGTTCATTGGATCATTGCAGTTGTTAAGTTAGTAACATGGTTGTTAAGAGAATCTGGCTTCCCCATTGACTTTGTCAGAATTACTCGCAAAAGATGATCACATGACCTGGGGACACTGCAACTGTCATGAATACATGCCAGTTGCCAAGCGTCCGAATTTTGATCACATGATCCCGGGGATGCTGCAATGGTCATGAAGTGTGAAAAATGGTCCTAAGTCACTTTTTTCAGTGCCGTTGTAACTTTGAACGATCACTAAACAAATGATTGTGAGTTGAGAACTGTCTGTAGTCATTTTGGAAGAATGAAACTTTGAAAGGAGACTTGAATGAGAGAGTCTTGAATTCAAACTCATCGTAAGGTTTCAGGCCATCTCAAAAGGTTTCAACAACCACACATACATGGCTACCTTTATTGTAGTCACTGACCAAAATACAACAATCAACAGATGCATAATGTGATGACCCGGGCACGGGACAGAGGTAACACAGGCAGCTGGCAGTTCAAACCGCTCCTTTATTGTTCCGAATTCCCCCAAACCTCCCATGTTTCTGGCAAGTCTCAGAGCAAAGTGATCACACACATACACACACACACACACACACACACACACACACACACACACACACACACCCCTCCAGCAGCCTCTGGCTGCAAGTAGTCCAGCACAGCTGCAAAGCAAGAATTCCAGCAGGGCAAATCAAGGAGTTCAGGAAGCGAAGGATCACGGTAATTAGTCCAGAAATCCAGAAAGAATGCAAGGAATCCAGGAAAGTTCAAACATCGGCAACGGCATTCAACACTCTATGAATTCAGCGTTTGTTCCTGACAAATTCCCCTCTCCACAGTGTCTCCTTAAGTCTCAGTCCTCAGGTGTGCCTTGTGAAGAGGGGCTGGGTGCTCTCCTCCCGAGTAGTAGGCTCAGTCTGCGCTGTTCTTGCCTCCTCTCCACTCTCCGTGCTCAAAGATCAGGAGGGGGTAGTACTTGCTCATCGCCTGAGCTCTGTTCTCATGTTCACTGCTTAGTCTTTCTTGGTCATCCTGCCCCCTTCCTCCCTGCCTACTAGTTGTCCCAATCCTGAAAGGCCTGACTGGGTCTGCTCTTTCCCATTTTCCTCCAGAGCCAAAGAAGCCGCCCCCTCTGCCGGCTCCAGTTCCGGCTCATCTTCCTCTGCAGATTCAGGCTCCGATGGGGACATGACACATAAAACAGTTCATGACTAGATCGTTGATGTGATCAAATTATATCTGGTTTACAAACAGTGTAATAACATTTGGCTACATGCATAGAAATGGAATTATATTGGTCTGGTAATAACATAAAATAAATTGGATTTGCTTGGATATGAGGAGTGATAAGATAGACCTTGTAGGACATGAACTATGGTTTTAATAGACCTTTCTTAACTCGTATAGATTTTCATTTTTAGTATCTTCAAGAATTGGAAGTGCATTAAAGCAGGCTAAACCCAAAGGTGCCTTTTCAGGAGGCAACTGGACTTTCTGGTTTTTCTTTGAAGACATTTTGCTTCTTATCCAAGAAGCTTCTTCAGCTCTGAGAAGCTTCTTGGATAAGAAGCAAAACGTCTTCAAAGAAAAACCAGAAAGTCCAGTTGCCTCTTGAAAAAGCACCTTTGGGACAACCATGACCTGGATGATGGAGAATCTCCATAGACAAAGCAGACTAAGGTTCATGTCGTTCAGAGTTTAGGTAGAGTTTTATGGTGTAGAGAGCTTGTGGGCCTAAAGAACAGGTCCTGACTGCTCAAGAAAAAGTTTCTGGGTGGGGCAGATGGACCCCGGTGGGCAGTAGTGCGTTCTAAAACCCATTGCTACCGGTTTGCGCACGCTTGCACCAGGGGCGGGTTCCTAATTTTTTTACTACCACTCTGTGGGCGTGGCTTATTTTGTGGATGTGGCTTGCCAGCCATGTGACTGGGTGGGTGTGGGCCTCAAGAGCTTGGCAGCGGCCGGAGCAGCGTGGGGCATTGCCCACCTGCAACGCAGCCCCCTGCAGCAGGAGCAGCAAGACCGCGGTAGCGGTTCTTCTAGGAGGCTCCGTCCGGCCTGAATGCTTCTCCCCATTTGATGATCCTAGGCTCCTGCCGCCCGTTCCCCCTCCCCTCAGCAGCTCACAGAACCGGGCCAAACCAAGAGCAACCCACTGCTGCCAGTGGGTTTTCAGATCTCAGGCACATTGCTTGTACCACTAGGAAAAATATTTGTAGCTCAGGGCTGAACCGTGGATTGCTTGGTGCTCTCTGAGCTTGGTTGTTTTCTTGCAGACATTTCATTACCCAACTTACAACAACAGCAGAAATGTCTTGCAAATATTTCATTACCCAAGTTACAACAAATAATGGCCCAATTGAGGAACTACCAAGAAGAAAATCCCATGCCCACATATCCACAGGCAAAGGAAGCCACATTTATAAATAAATAGTAAATAAATTTCTAGCACTAAAGATGATGCATAGTTGGTGCCAGGGGCAAACAACTAGACCCACACCTCAAAAGTTCAATCAGAAGTTTTATTGTTTATTTATTGCTCGAGCCTACAGATAGGAATCTTCTCAAACTAACAGTTGGCACCTGGGTAAGACTAGATAACATTCAACAGCATTCAAGGGGCAAGGGGGTCTGACTTCACCCTCTTGTGCCTATGTAGACACTCCAGACTAATTCCCTATTTGACTCTGTGCCCTGGCATGGACAGTCTCCAAAGTTGTTAATGAAAAATCTGCAATAAAACAATCAAGCTCAGAGTCTATTAAGGAGTCCACATTGCTTGTCTCAGTAACAGTGGCTTCACAATTGCTAGTTGATAGAGTACTTATAATTTGCCTCACATGTAACAAGCAGTCTATCATGAAAACTGATGTATTTTGTATTTGTTTATTTTGTCCAGCATATATGATTATAAGCAAAGTATAAACAGTAAAACATGATTGAATATATATGTAATAGTACAAGCATGAATAAGAGTAAAAGAGGTATGAATATATGTGTACATTAGGACAGGAATGGTAGGCACGATTGTGCGCTTATGCACGCCCCTTTCTTTCAGTGAAAGTTGTTATTGTGAAAAGAGGCCAACTTTTTATTTGTATCACGTCTTAATCATAGAACATAGAATCATAGGGCTGGAAGATGTAAGGTGGTGGGGAGCACAGAGTATGCAGCTCTGACAATATGTCAGGTTCCGGTAGAGAAATAAAGAGTCCACACGCAATCCTGGCTTGTAATAAGTTCCTTTACTACTCCTCCGGTACGAACTGACAAACACTATCAATTGCAAAGTGTAATTTTTGTCAGAGCTGCATACTCCATGCTCCCCACCACCTTTATACTACCCGCGACACACCCCAGTGGTTATTTCTTATCCAATCTCTTTGCTAGGCTTGTAATCAGTAGAGCAGTGGTTCCCAACCTTTTTGTGATCGAGTACCACTTGGAGGTCCTGTACAGTCGCCACTTACCACCTGGTTCCAGAGAAACTAAATTCGATCAGATATCACTTTATTTCCATAATTGTACCGTTCCTTTTTTGGCCCCACGCTTCCAGCAACTGGATTCTCGGGCCGCTGGGACCAGGTGGGTGGCGTGTGGCAACAGTTGCAAATCGTTGCCAGATTATCTTGTGTGAGGCAGTAAACATTTTTGTGAAGTAAAAAATAACTAACTAAAAATCGTTCATGACCCCGAAAGTGTTCGCATACCACCTGGAAGGCCCTCGCGTACCACTAGTGGTACACGTACCACAGGTTGGGAACCACTGCAGTAGAGGCTTGTGAATAGCTGTTTCTCAGCAGTTCCAGAAAGTTGCAGGGCTGTCTGACGTCATCGGTATGCATCCACGCTGACACCCGATCACAGTAGCAAGCTCTCACAGCCTGGATGTCAGGTTACAGCCTGCTCCCTCAGTGCGAATGACAGCTCCGGGCCAGCAGGCTCGCCGGAGCTGATAGAAGGGACCTTGGAGGTCTTCTAGTCTAACCCACTGCTGAAGCAGCAGACCCTATAGCATTCCGGACAAATGGCTGTCCAGTTTCTTTTTGAAAACCTCCAGTGATGGAGCATCCACAACTTCTGGGGGGAAGCCCAGTGATTAATTGTTCTCCCTGTCAAGAAATTTGTCCTGAGTTCTAAGTTAGATAAACTTCCACCCCTTGCAATGTTTTACCCTGTAAAACCGCCATCTCTGTGCATGACCTGAGACCTCCAAAACTGTTACCAAATTAAATTTTGTAATGTTTCACAGAGGAAAGCTACTAAATATGATGGGTGATGATAGTGGCGATCATATGAATTAATTAAAATCACATTAAAAGTTGAATAGAAATGAAATGTAGTTTTGGTCCTGGATCAGCATACTAGATTGGTAGAATAATCTACAGCAAGTGTATCCAGTCTTGACAACTTTAAGAACCGTGGACTTCAACTCTGGAAATTTCTTCTTAGTTCTAGGTTGGATCTCTCTTTAATAAGCTTCCACCCACTGCTTCTTGTCCTGCTCTCTGATGCTTTGGGAAATAGGTTGACCCCCCTCTTCTCTGTAACAGCCCCTCAAGTACCAGAAGATAGCTATCCTATCACCCCTAAGCTTCTCTTCACACCAGAAACATACAAACAACACAGACATGCAGCATTCTAGAGGGCTGTATAATCTGTGGTTTTTTGTCACCTCATCTCGGGGATGTCCATAGGGTACCATTAAAAAAAAAGTCAAAACGTCAGCTACAATGGTGAGATCAAAGCTTCATCAAAGCTTTGACTTCACCATTATGGTGGCCATTTTGTCTCTTTTGACGGTATCTTGCAGACACCCCTGCCTGATTCCCTGGAGAAGGGCTCTCTTTCATGAGGAATCCACCCTTAGAGATTCTGTCAAGACGGAACCAATTAAAAATCAAATGATAAAATGGATGCATAATTTCAAGGAAGTAATTACAGTAGACCAGTATTTCTCAACCTTAGCAATTTTAAGATGTGTGGATTTCAACTCCCATAATTTCCTATCCAACAGGTTGAGAAATATTTTAGTAGACCAGTAAGAAGGAACATGGAAAAAATAAATAGAATTTATTTCAAGCTACAAATTACCATAAGGAAAAGGATGGTACAAAATACTTTATAGAGATGGTATGCACATAATCCTTGATTTATGACTGCAATTGAGACATGATGGGGTGAAATCACAGCAGTGTTCCAATATTTGAGGGGCTGCTACAAAGAATCTGCTCTCCAAAGCACCAGAAGCAATGGAGGGAAACTAATTACGGAAAGAAGCAATCTAGAACTAAGGAGAAATTTCCTGACAGTGAGAACAATTAACCAGTGGAACAGCTTGCCACCAGAAGTTGTGGGTGCTCTATCACCGGAGGCTTTCAAAAAAAGACTGGACAGCTATTTGTCTGAAATGATATAGGGCCTTCTGCTTGAGCAGGGGGTTTGACTAGAAGACCTCCATGGTCCCTACCAACCAGGGGTGGGTTCTAACTTACCTTGCTGCCGGTTCGCTTCCTCCTGCGCCACGTGGCCGCGCAGTTCTGAAAAATAACTCCCCCCAAAAAAGCCAAAAACAAGATCGCGATGCATGCGCGGTGCCAGAAACTTGGCTTCTGCGCATGTGCAGAAGAAAAATAACTCCGGAAAAAAATTCCAAATATATATGTATATATTTTTTTTAAAAATCCAAACAAATTTTAAAAAAAAGATGGTGGCACCCACGGACCCGCACCGACTGAACCGGTTCCGTGACATCATCGTGATGTCACCAGCAGGTTGCTACCGGTTCAGGTGAACCGGTCTGAACCTGGAGGAACCCACCTCTGCTACCAATTCTATTATTCTGTGTTCTGAATAAAGAAGGTCTAAGCAAGGTCACGGTTAAGTGAGTTACACCCGATTTTACAACTTGTTTGCCATGGTTATTTAGCAAATCACTGCCGTTTTTAGGTGAATCGTGCAGTCATTAAGCAAAATTCAGCTTTCCCCATTGACTTTGCTTGTTGGATGCCATGGGGAAGGTCACAAATGTTGATCCGGTGACCCCAGTATGCTGCAACCATCATAAATGCATGCAGCTTGCCAAACACCCAAATTTGGAGATGCTGCCATAGTTCTAAGTGCAAGGATGATCATGTCAGTTTTCTCAATCCCATTGCAAATTGAACAACCACTAAATGGTTATAAGTGAGAACTACCTGTATTATTCCATCTATAATTTTTTAAAAATAGATCAATCATTATAACAACAAAGAAGGAACATTTTCCCTTATGTGGTATTCATGCAAATAAATAAATAAACAAATCAAATATTGGAAAGAAGTAAATTAAAAAGTCTAAAAATGAAACATCAACAGAAACCACACACATTTTTACTGTGCATAATTCCAGAAAGCATAAACAAAAAGATTATAATTTACTGCATACTGCATCTAGTTTTGGTCACCATATAAAGATATTGAGACTAGAAAGAGTGCAGAAAAGAGCAACAAAGATGATTAGGGGTCTGGAGGCTAAAATATATGAAGAACGGTTGCAGGAATTGGGTATGGCTAATCTAGTGAAGAGAAGAATCAAAGGTGACATGATAGCAATATTCCAATATTTGAGGGGCTGCCACAAAGTAGAGGGAGTCAACTTATTTTCCAAAGCACCTGAAGGCAAGACAAGAAGCAACAGATGGAAACTAATGTAATGTGCCGGTGCCTAGACGTTAGGACCTGGATGGGGAGGAACAGACTCAGACTCAACCCCGACAAGACTGAGTGGCTTTGGATATTGCCTCCTAAGGACTATGACAACTGTCCCTCCTTGGTTCTCGAGGGAGGGAAATTAACTCCCTCGGAGCAGGTCCGCAATTTGGGGGTCCTCCTAGATCCACAGCTAAAATTGGAGCATCATCTTACTGCTGTGGCTAGGGGGGCTTTTGCACAGGTTCGCCTGGTGCACCAATTGCGGCCATACTTGGAGAAGGAGGCTCTACTCACGGTCACTCATGCCCTTGTCACCTCCCGATTGGATTATTGCAATGCGCTCTACATGGGGCTACCCTTGAAGAGTATCCGGAGACTTCAGTTGGTGCAAAATGCGGCTGCGCGTGCTGTGGTGGGTGTGCCAAGGTACACCCACGTGACACCTATACTCTGCCAGCTGCATTGGTTGCCCATCGGTCTCCGGGTACAATTCAAGGTGTTGATCATCATCTTTAAAGCCCTTCATGGCTTAGGACCAGGTTACCTTCGGGACCGCATTTTGCCTCATACTTCCCTTCGACCAGTTAGGGCCCACAGAGTGGGTCTCCTCCAGGTCCTGTCAGCCAAGCAATGCCGGTTGGCGGGCCCTAGGGGGAGGGCCTTCTCTGTGGGGGGCCCCGTACTCTGGGACCAACTTTCCCCAGAGACCCAAACCATCCCCACCCTGCTGGCCTTCCGAAAAGCCGTCAAGACATGGCTTTTCCTGCAGGCAGGGAGTAGAGACTAGTCCATCTGAGCTCTCCCCCGGGTATGTCTGGTTGGTGAATATTTTTAATTATTCAATTTTTTTAACTTTTTAACTTGGTTTTTAATTACTGTTTATTATCTAGTGTTCTTGTATATTGCTGTACGCCGCCCTGAGTCCCTCGGGAGTAGGGCGGCATATAAGAACCAAGAAATAAATAAAATAAATAAATAAACTAACCAAGGAGACAATGTAGAACTAAGGAGAAATTTCCTAACAGTGACAATAACTAATTAGTGGAACGGCTTACCTCCAGAAGTTGTGTGTGCTCCATCACTGGAGCCTTTCAAAGAAGTCACTTGTCTGGAATGGTATAGGGTCTCCTGCTTGAGCAGGGGGTTGGACTAGATAACCTCCAAGGTCCCTTCCAATTCTGTTATTCTGTTACTAAGGTACAAGTTGACTGCAGCAAGAGTAAACACCCCATTGGAAGAAATACTTTGTTTACAATATTGAATGTAAGACTAAAATTGGAGAACATGGTGCAATAGCAAAATTAACATTGTATGTCTGCAATACTGTAGAAATTTACCAAATTTAAGCAGGAATGGTTGCCTTATATGCAACATATCACAGAGCAAGGCAGTTTAAACATTTGGGGTATTTTTAAGTTTTTAGAACTTAAACAGAAACTAACAACAATTATGAATGTTCGATGCAAACTTCAAATATCACTTTAAAGTGACTTATTTTTTTCTTTTTCCAGTTTTTAAATATAGCTAGTATTTTTTAAATCTTTCTTTGTTTTTCAATAATTTAACAATAGCACATGTGGATTATTAAAAAAACAACAGAGACTCTTATCCAGGGAACAGAACGAGCAAGGATTTGTAACACTAACAGCACAATATTTTAGAGCCTTGGTTAAATAAAAACTTTTGCCTTCTCCGACTCTTAATAAGATCGGAACCTTCAATTGACTGACCGTTGGTCACATAATAGCCATGAGAGGAAGCAGCTTAGGTCAGTGTTTCTCCATCTCAGCAACTTTAAGGTGTGTGGACTTCAACTCCCAGAATTCCATGTAAAATGCCAACCGGTGCCAGAAATGTTGGACAATAAAGCCATAAATTTACCTGATCTGCTGGCAAGACAGAAAGTGACTCACAATCTGAAATAATAAGATTAACCAGCTTCAATCTGTTAGGCCAATGTTTCTCAGCCTCAGCAACTTGAAGATGTGTGGACTTCAACTCCCAGAATTCCCCAGCCAGCATGTGAGGGACCACTGTGTAAGAAGGACGCTGAGGTGATTTGTTCATATGGAGAGGAGGAATAAGGACTAAGTCTTTAAATCAGTGTTTCTCAACCTCAGCCGCTTTAAGATGTGCGGACTTCAACTCCCAGAATTCCCCAGCTAGCCATGGGGAATTCTGGGAGTTGAAGTCCACATATCCTAAAGTTGCTGAGGTTGAGAAATGCTGACTTAACTAATAAGACACAACCACTATAAAAATGAAGCAAGAGCTCTTTGTATCAGGGTGGAAAAGTGGGAAGTGTTTTCTTTTATTTAAAAAACTGAGGGTGGAACTGCCCCAAAATCATTGGTTTTGAGAATCAGTAGCTTTATTAATTGTTTATTCCTAGAGGAGAGAGGATTAAATATTTGAATATATGGGCTGAAAAGGTTTGGTCATGGATCCTTCTTTCCTTAAGTATGTGTAGAATTGAAGATGAATGGGTTCGTTTTTGTGCTCTCTTTTTCTGCATCCTTTCAGATGCTAAAATAGGCCTGAGCTTGAAATACAACCGGTTGATTTAGTAGGAAACAGTGGCCTGTTTGTCCAATTTTTTTTTCTTTTCTTTATTCAGATACCGCAAAGATGGTCTTCCTTCTCTTGTGGTGGAATTTCAGAGTCTTCGTGCTCTCCCTCCTTCTGAAAAAAGGCCTCTCCTTAAACCCAGATGATCCAAATGTTTGCAGCCACTGGGAAAGGTAAGACATTTTCTTTAAGTAGAACGTCAGCAAATATATGCATACATACATACACACATATACATACACATACATACATACATACATACATACATACATACATACATACATACATACACATAAATATTTGTGTGTGTTTATACACACAAACACAGTGTGTGTGTGTATATATATATATATACACACACACACACAGTGTATGTATGTATGTATGTATGTATGTATGTATGTATGTATGTATGTATCTATCTATCTATCTATCTATCTATCTATCTATCTATCTATCTATCTATCTATCTATCTATCTATCTATCTATCTATCTATCTATCTATCTATCTATCTATCTATCTCTATATATATATCCATAGCAATAGCACTTAGACTTATATACCGCTTCACAGTGCTTTACAGCCCCCTCTAAGCGGTTTACAGAGTCAGCCTCTTGCCCCCAACAATTCTGATCCTCATTTTATCCACCTCGGAAGGATGGAAGGCTGAGTCAACCTTGAGCAGGTGAGATTTGAATTGCCAAATTGCAATCAACCAGCAGTCAGCAGAAGTAGCCTGCAGTACTGCATTCTAACCACTGTGCCGCTGAGGAGATTTTACACACACACACATACACACGTTTGTGTGTATCTGTGTGTGTGTGTGTCACGATCTCAATTGAGCTCAAAATTTCTGTTCTTAAGCAGAACACATTTTTAATGTGAATTTTGCCCCATTTTACAACCTTCCTTGCTACAGTTGTTAAGTGAGTCACTGCAGTTGTTAAAGTTAGTAACATAGTTGTTAAGTGAATCTGGCTTCTCCATCGACTCTGTTTTTCAGAAGGTCGCCAAAGGGGATCACGTGACCCCGGGACACTGCAATCGTCATAAATATGAGTCATTTGCCAAGCTTCTGAATTTTGATCACGTGACCAGGGGGATGCTGCAATAACTGTTAAGTGTAAAAAACAATCACAAGTCACTTTCTTTCAGTGCCATGGTAACTTCGAATGGTCACTAAACGAACACATGCGTACAGTACAATATATGAGATACAGTATTAAGTTAAGGTAAATCCATGATAAAATCAGCATGATATGGTGCCATAGAATCGCAATGGAATAGATGTTATAATTTGTTATCCAACTATCTAAACTGCTTCTGATGTGGCTGTGATGAGATTTATTTATTTATTTATTTGGGAATTCTTCTATGCCGCCCTATTCCCTAAGGACTCAGGGTGGCGTACAGCATTTTAAAGAACACCAAACAATAAAATCATTAAAAACAATTTAAAAAACTTAAAAATACCAGATAATACCAGGTGCCTTTAAATTTCCTGAGGAGACATTCCTGAACTATATATTTGTGTTTATATGTATAATGTGCTTTATTAGTGTTGTGTAACAGTAATTGCATGACCTCTATAGATGCCATATGCTAAATAAATAATTTTTAAGGTAAGTGTGCATCATTTTTGTATTTAAAAATAAATCCGAGGCCCTTCTCGGTGTAGCTTTAGAATATAAAATATCATATTACAAAATGCAATCTAATTCTGTATGACCATTGAATGCATCTCCGTCACTATCTTCTTGATTTTTTTTTGAAGGCCTTGGTCCTTGGTGTGCACAGGTAGAGAGATCTTGCTTTCTAGACTTAGGCATTCCTGCTTACGGTTTCAGTATTTAAAATATGCCTGAAATATGCCTTGTATGTGGGCCCAATTCCCCAGCTGTCCCCTTGTATGAGGCTCTGGCCTGTGTTTGCCGTTTGATTTATTAGAATTATATACTAGCTTTGTTCAAAAGTCCAAAGCAACATTTGTGTCATATAGGTAATCCTCTATCCTCTGTATAGGTAGTTCTCAACTTACGACCACAATTGACCCAAAACGCCTGTTGCTTGAGTAGGGCACTTGTTAAGTGAGTTTTGTCCCATTTTACGACCTCCCTTGCCACAGTTGTTAAGTGAATTGCTGCAGTTGATAAGTTAGTAACCTGGGTTGTTAAGTGACTTCCCTATTGATTTTGCTTGTCAAAAGGTCGCAAAGAAGGATCACATAACCCAGGGACACTGCAACTATCATAAATACGAGCCAGTTTCAAAGGGATGCTGCAAAGGGCATAAGTGTGAAAAATGGTCATAAGTCACATTTTTTCCCTCATTTTTTAAATTTTTTTAACATTCTTCATATAAACATCAATACATATACCATAGTATTTTATCAAAAATTTACATAAATTTTATATTATATATCTAGTATTCAAAATTCAAATAAAATATTCTAACATCTATCATTACTAAATTGCCTATCTGTCCTACCATATCAAATCCAATCACTCCCTTCCCTCTATCCTTCTCCCTTCCTTCTACTTTCTTCCTCCTTCTCTCCCCTCTCCTACTTCCTCTTCTTCCATCTATCTCCTTCTCACTCTTCTACCTTCCTTCTTCTCCCCTACCTACATTCTTCCTTCTTTCCTCCTCTACTACTTCCTCTTCCTCCTCCTTCTCCTTTCCTGAGTGTTTTCATTTTTAATCTATTTTAAAAGACAGACAAGCAATACATCTCCTTAGCTTACATTTTAAATTGTTATATCCAAATCTTTCCTAAATTAAAAATCTATTTTAAATTAATTTTTAGGTATATTTTTATAGTAATATACTGCTACCTCCTTATCCATGTAAATTTTTCTATGTTTCCTTATCATTTATATACAATAATTGTTCTATCTTAACTTTCAACTATAATCATTCTCTAACCAACTATAAAACTTCATCCAAACATTATAGTATTCTGAGTCCTCCTTATCTTTAATTTTCATTGTCACTCTGTTCATCTCAGTGCAGTCCAAAATTTTCTTGATCAAATCCCCTTCAGATGGAACCTTGGTTCCTTTCCATTTTTGTGCAAATGTGATTCTAGCTGCTATCAGCACATCTTTAATCAAATAAGTGTCTTCTTTACTTAAAAAAAAGTCACATTTTTTCAGTGCCATTATAACTTTGGTCACATAATGAACTGTTGTTAAGTTGTGGACTACCTGTAATTGAGCACTGAATTGTGGTCATAAGTAATGACGGTCATTAAGCGGGTTACCACATGACTGGGCCCAATGTTATGACCTTTCTTGCGGTGCTCAGTGAGCAAACATCGCAGCTATTAAGAGTGTACATTTTCCCCAATGTGGATGGGTTATTTTTTGTCAGAAACCAGAACTAAAAGCTGGAAACTGGCCAACAACCACCGAAAGTCGGGGTCACGTGATTGGGGTATGCTGCAAATGGCCTTAAATGCCAGCTGGTTTCCAAGCACCCACAATGCCATTATGTGACCATTGGGGGGAGGGAGGCTGCAGCCGTCAGAACCTTGAAAACGGGTGATAAGTAGCTCTGGGGCGGTCAGCCATAATTTCGATCAGTGACTTAGTGATCAGTTGTTAAGCGAGGATTATCTGTATGGAGGGTGCTTGGAGGATGGGGTGAAACAGACCAATGGTTGTCAGCCCCTTCCCCAGCCAAGACTGGCACATAGTGATTCTTCCAAGCTGAGTTCACCCCTCCCTCTTGGGAATCCATGCTGGATCTAAGCAAGGTTATGAATGTTTGTATGCATGTAATGTATGTATGTATGTATGTATGTATGTATGTATGTATGTATGTACCGGTATGTACAGTATGTATTTATATTATTATTTATAAAATAAAGATGGAGTGATTGTCAGTTTAAAAAATCTCTTTTGCTCAGGATGGAAGAGTGCTGTCTTGAAAAGCAGTGGGACACAATTTAGGGGTCTCCTGGACCCATTGCATCTGCTATAACTTATTTATTTATTTTGCTGTTCTTATATGCCGCCCTACTCCCTGGGGACTCAGGGCAGCGTACAACAGAGTATAAGAACAATATAAAAAAACAGTAGCAAAAATAATAAATGATATAAAACATTTGATTCATTAAAAGATTAAAAAGCCAAACAACACATTCATACTTGGGGGAGACCTAAGATGTTCATCGGTCACATCACCCTGCCTGCAGGAAGAGCCATGTCTTAATAGCTTTCCGGAAGGCCAGCAAGTGGGGATAGATCGGATCTCTGGGGGTAGTTGGTTCCAGAGAACCGGAGCCCCCACAGAGAAGGCTCTCCCCCTTGGTCCCGTCAACCAACATTGTTAATAATATTAGGTAGAAGCTGTGGGTAGAAAGCCTTTGCCAGCTTAAATGGATGTGCAAGGCCCAGTTGTCTTCCTTCCTTCCTTCCTTCCTTCCTTCCTTCCTTCCTTCCTTCCTTCCTTCCTTCCTTCCTTCCTTCCTTCCTTCCTTCTTTCCTTCCTTCCTTCCTTCCTTCCTTCCTGTTGATCACATAACACAGAGTTTTCAAGAACAAATGAGAGTGGAAATGAAACCTGTAATTTTGTATTGTTTTGCAGTTCTGTAGCACAGTACATTTTGAGTCCAAGAATACGATATTGATTTTATGTGAAAGAAGTCAGCAACCCAGGGATCCAATCAAGGAAAAACAAAAATTAAATACTAGAATTGATTGGCTGCCCGGGACAAGATGACTGTGATACTTAGATGGGTAATAAATCAAGCCAAAAGATTGAGTTACGGCGAGGTCAAGAGGAGCACGTGGGATCATAAAATAATAATCAAGCTGATTGGGTTTTCTGTGTTAATGAAGGATACTCTAAATAGATTCTGCTTTGGTGTTTCTTGCTGATAACTGACATACGGAGGTGAGAAGCTTTCCCTTGTGACCCTGAGAAATTAGGATCTCGAAACAAAAATTTGAAGGTTACCACCCTATTTAAGGTGAAATTCTGCAGGCACTTTTGGACATAAAAATGATTTCTCAGCAAGCAAAACAAATTTGTCTCAATCAGACCATTGAACACAGACCTTTCTGAGGAACAAAGAACATCCTTGGTGCTCTCAGAGCTCGGTTGTTTTGTGTCAAGACATTTCATTAGCCATCAGCACTGATGATGTTATCTAGCTGGGTAATGAAACATCTGCAAGAAAACAACCAAGCTCAGACAGCACTAAGTCCTCCCCCTCCCAAATCCCATTCCCTTTTAGCATTGATGATCTTATCTATTGGGTAATGAAATGTCTGCAAGAAAACAACCAAAATCAGAGAGCACCAAGGACCACACAGTCCTCCTCCTCCTCCTCTCTGCACAACCCCACTCCCTTCTAGCACTGATCATGTTACACAGTTGGGTAATGAAACGTCTGCAAGAAAAGAACCTAGCTCAGAGAGCACCAAGAAGCATCCCAGCCATGAGCTACAAATGTTCTCTTCTTTTGGATCAAGAGACAATTTGATCTTCAGCATCCTAATTGCACAATTCTGGCCCAGGTTGGTTTTCTTAATGCCGGGAGGGTTCATCAACACCTTGATGAAAATAATCCCCAACCTTGACTGCAGAGCATTTGATAAAAACATCCCAACATGAACTAGTATTAATTATTGTATTAAGTCCAATTCTGCATCAACCCCGTGCACTTCAGCAAGTAAGTCTATTCTTTAGCACGGCTAGTTCTTCTTAGCTCATCAGAATCAAGCTATTTATTTATTTATTTATTAGTTGCATTTGTATACCGCCCACTCCACAGAGACTCTGGGCAGCTCACAACAGTAAAAATTCACATGCAACAACAAATATAAAAAGCATTAAAAACAATAGATATTAAAACATTAAAAAAACATTAAAAACCACAGTTTAAAAACCCATACAATAAATCATTCATGGGGCCAAGAATGATCGGTGTTGTATTAAAATCATTGGCCCCAGGCCTGTCGACAAAGCCATGTTTTAACTGCTTTTCTGAAGGCTGGCAGGGTGGGAATAATGTGGATCTCGAGGGGTGTGTGTGTAGTGTATTCCAGAGAGCCGGTGCTGCCACAGAGAAGGCCCTCGTTCGTTGTTTGGCTGACGGGACCACCAGCAGACCAACTCTGTGGGCTCTAATCGGTCTTAGGGAGGTATGTTGGAGAAGGCGGTCTCGGAGGTAAACTGGTCCTAAGCCATGTAGGGCTTTAAAGGTAATCACCAACACCTTGAATTGCGCTTGGAGACCTATAGGCAGCCAGTGCAGTTTGCGAAGGATGGGTGTCACATGGGTGTATCTAGGGACACCCATCACCACACGGGCCGCCGCATTCTGCACTAGCTGCAGTCTCCGAACGTTCTTCAACGGTAGCCCCATGTAGAGTGCGTTGCGAAGCTACACCTCTTAGGATCCAATAAATTTATAGCCTTAAGCTGACAGCATTTTTAGAACACTTGTAAGTGATTTCTAAGGTGCTACAGTCTAATTCACTTTAGCTTTTTGTTGATTAGCTAAAGGACCATATCAAATAAACAGAATAAATTGTGCATTGTGTTTAATTCACCAGTCAGTGGTGACAATTGGAAGAGAAACAGGATGAAATTATAATGAATGATAACCATATGACTTTATTTAGGACTCGTATTGATGCAACACAGTTGGATATTGATAGCCAACACCGTTGGATAATATTGATAGCAACAAATATCAGGGATTAAAGGGTTAAAATGTTTCCTGTGCAGCCATCAGTAAACTTTGCAACTTCTCTCTGGCTTTCGGCCTCCTTCCAGGCTGTTCAGGACAGCTGCATGCAATCAGCAGCCTTCCAGGGAACAGGCAGAATTTTTATTTAATTTTTTTGCTCGGAGAGTAAACCTGAAGCATTCTGCAGGAAAAATGTGAGTTTGCTGTTTTTCTCCTTTGTCTCAGGTGGGCCCCCTCTCTGAGGCCACCCGATTAATTTGGGCTTTGTCAAGGTTTGAGTCGGTTGGGGTCCTGACTCAATGCAACATCTTGGGGGTGCCAAATGCCCTTCCCGAGACAAACAAGAATGCTGGATATTTTTCACTGAATGCTTATTAAAGAAAACTGTCTCCTTGAGTGGCTTTGGTTATGTTTGTTTTTATTGATTTAATTTATTGTTTTCTTTCTTTCTTTCTTTCTTTCTTTCTTTCTCTTTCCCTCTTTCATTCTCTTTCTCTCTTTTCTTTCTTTCTTTTTTTTATTCATTCATTCTTTCATTCTCTTTCTTCCTCTCTCTTTCTCTTTTTCTTTCTCTCTGTCTCTCTTTCCCTCTTTCTCTTTCTCTCTTTTGTTCTCTCTCTCTTTTTCCTCTTTCTTTATTTCTCTCTCTCTCCTCTCTCTCTTTCATTCTTTCTTTCTCTCTCTTTCTCTCTTTCCCTCTTTCTCTTTCTCTTTTGTTCTCATTCTTTTTTCTTTCTTTCTTTCTTTCTTTCTTTCTTTCTTTCTTTCTTTCTTTCTTTCTTTCTTTCTTTCTTTCTTTCATTCTCTCTCTCTCTCTCTCTCTCTCTCTCTCTCTCTCTCTCTCTCTCTCTCTCTCTCTCTCTCTCTCTCTCTCTCTCTCTCTCTCTCTCATTCTCTTTCTTTCTCTCTCTTTCTTTAGAGCTAAATGCATAAGGGAATGTTTGTCAACCTTGTATCCATACACCTTCAAGCTGCTAAGGTTGACAAATACTTGCATAAGGCATCTCTCCTCATGTTATCCCTGCAACTGCAGCTCCGTTAGACAAGCTGGGACTGAGTTTGAGCAGTTATGCCCTGTGTTCTGTGGTCACCTGCCGGACAGGAATTGAGTCTCTCTGGTCCAAATCCAATCTTTTAACCACCCTGTAATCCTTCCCCTCTCTCAGAAAATGCCCTGCTCTGCTCTGTTTTGCACCCAGCTGGTAACAGAAGATGAGCAGGAGACAGCGAACACCCACTGCTTAGCTCACAATTTATGGGTCTCAATTACCAGCTAATTTCTGCTACAAATTATTTTAGATTAAAATAGCTTCTTCTGTGTATAAATGAGGCAAAGTAAAAATATATTAAACCCCAGAGACTGAGTTTATGCGTACTTGTATATATGGATATATATTTCTGTGTGCATGTGTGGGTGTTACAGGTATACATGTGCAGGTACACACTGCTATTGCTTCCTTCTATATCATAAAAAATGAAGTGGTTGAAAAATCTGGGCTGGGAAATTATATTTAATATTGGGTAATAATATGTGCTTTTAATTAGGTTTTTTTTGGTACCCAAGTAAAACTGAAGAGACCCCGGAGGTAGAATATCCAATGTGTTTTTATTTTTAGGGTGTGCAAAAAAAATATTTTGAAAGCATTTAATTTCATTTGTATTTTTCTCTACCTTTTAAACCCCCCCCCCCCAAGTTCCTTTCCTGTAACTTCTGACCTCTTTTTTTGTTCCATTATTGTGGAGACATTTGCTCCAGATTTGGTACACAGGAGGAGCAAATCTCTCTCTCTCTCTCTCTGTGTTTTTTTTTAACTTCTCCTACTTTTTCATATTTGGGAGTTGCACATTTTAGTTTCTCTGTTTCACCTTTTTGGCAAAAGTATTGTTTTCAGCTTCTTTCTGTTTACTGTTTATTTCTTGAAATTATTTCTATGTTGCTTATAAGAAGGAATCTTTAAGGGAGTTAGAAATTCAGAAAAACCAAGAATGAAAATGTCCATTCAAAACATGGCTATTGTTTTGTTTTTTATTTTTACCCCCTAAGTTTTATTCACCTACTTTGCATGCCTGTTAAAAATCACTTTAAAATGCAAGTGTATTTTTGTACATTTTTGACACATTTGCATTTTGGTTTACATATTTGCCTAAGGTACGTAGTTTTGCAAGTAATTCTGCCCAATATAAATTACATGTTTGGAATTATTATTATTTGCAAATATATGCACTTTAATGCAGACCTTTCTTTTCTCAACATTTTTTGCATTGAAGTGTAATTTTGACAAATTATTTTTAATTCATTAATTTGCTCAAAACTGGAACATGAGAATCTCATACTAAAATCTGAATTCTACCATTTGGGAAGCCTGTATAAATGTGTCTTAGGAAGGAAAAACCCCAAATGTTTAATTTCTGGTCACTAATCCCAATTTGTGTGGCAATTAGTTAAGAAAATAGCTTGTTTTGTTGTTTTGAATGTATGTATTTCTGTGTATTAACGTAAGAGATAGGAATTTATCGAAGTTTTTGTAACAGTGAGAGGTACCCAAATTATTTGTAATTTTATAATTATCGGTTTGGGGATATTTAAGGAACAGCAATTTAATTCCATTTGTACTGCTGTGCCTCTACTTGCAGACCCATAGGTGATTTTTGAAATGAACTAGTGAAAATAAATAGTTTCCCCTAGCATTGATCATAGAACATGAAACATGGAAGGGACCTTGGAGTCTTCTAGTCTGACCCCCTGTTCAAACAGGAGAACTCTACCATGTCAGACAAATGGTTGTCCAGAGTCTTCTTAAAAACCTCCAGCAATGGAACAGCCACAATTCCAAAAAGCAAGCAGTTCCATTGGAGTATAGCAGAGCAGAATAGAACATAGTTCTTTATTGGCCAAGTGTGATTAGAGACACAAGGAATTTGTATAAGCTCTCAGTGTACATACAACCAGTGGTGGGATTCCATTTTTTTTTACTACTGGTTCTGTGGGCGTGGCTTGGTGGGCCTGGCAGTGGAAGGATACTGTAAAATCTCCATTTCCTCCTGATCAGCTGGGACTTGGGAGGCAGAGAATAGAGGGGGCGGGACCAGTCAGATGTATTTACCGGTTCTCCGAACTACTCAAAATTTCCACTACCAGTTCTGCGAACTACTCAAAATTTCCACTACCAGTTCTCCAGAACTACTCAAAATTTTCGCTACCGGTTCTCTGAACTACTCAAAATTTCCACTACCAGTTCTCCAGAACTACTCAAAATTTTCGCTACCGGTTCTCTGAACTACTCAAAATTTCCACTACCAGTTCTCCAGAACTACTCAAAATTTCTGCTACCGGTTCTCCGAATTACTCAAAATTCCCGTTACTGGTCCTCTGAACTACTCAAAATTTCCGCTACTGGTTCTCCAGAACTACTCAAAATTTCTGCTACCGGTTCTCCAAATTACTCAAAATTCCCGCTACCAGTTCTCCAGAACTGGTCAGAACCTGCTGAAACCCACCTCTGCATACAACAATAGTGATAGATCATTGTAAACTACTAAATCTATTTGCAAATTACTGACCTGTCTTCTATAAGTTACATTAGTAACAAAGTAGTTAACAGGAAAAATAATAATACTAAAACAAAACAAAATTAAAGTTTCAAAACTCTCTGTTAACACTTATTTGTAATCCACTCGTAGAAAATTTACCACAGCATCTTATCTATCCCAAGTCATCCCAAAAGTTCATCCTGGATCAAATATCCATGTTTGTTTCTTGATACCATCTCATCAATTGTTGTTTAATTAATTGTATTAGATTCAGTCTCCAGAATAAGTCTGATCTTCTGATCAAAATCCATTAGCAATTTTGAACCAACACAAAAAAATTTTAAAAATCAGAAAAAGTGTGGGACTATCTTTTCCAACGAACACATTGTATTAATTTTATATAGAATGATTAAACTGGGTTGGTTAGAAAAATTGCTACCCAAATCATTTTGAGTTTTGGTGCTAAAGACTAACACAGTTGTTCACCTGCAGTGACGTAAAATAAGTATAAAAAAACCATTCCCGTTTTCCAAATTTTATACTACAATTTACTAATTTAAAAAAATCATTAGGGACTAATCTGCACAGAAAGAGACATATTCATGAAGATGTAGGACAAAATATGTTCTATTAGGTGAAGCGGTTTGCAAATGTGTATTGTGTTTAATTAAGCCTGGACACATTTTGGAGTAAAGTGGCATGGAAATACTTGTAATAAATCTATCAACCAATCTACAAAGAAAAAAGCATGTTTGGAGAAAGGTACTGAAATACATGGTGTAGTGCAGTTGTTGCCTTTTAATCTGAGAAGCCAGGCTCAGCACTTCTGTAAAAGTGGGAAACACTGAATTTGAAAGATTTACAGAAGCGGGAAACAGACAAACTAAAATTGACATTTTCATCTGTTTCTAATTAAATTAATAAAACAGAATCTTTGTAGCTCAGTGTTGCCGTGAAATGAAATTTTATTTGCAGTGTGAAGTCTAAAATTGATATAAGGTGTGAATATATTTTAAAGGTTCTAATACAGGAGAATATTTGTAGCTCAGGGTTGAAATGAGGGGTCCTTGGTGCTCTCTGAGCTTGGTGGTTCTCTTGCAGACATTTCATTACTCAAACTAGGTAATGTCATCAGTGCTGGTAAGGAATGGGGTTTGCTCTCAGTTTATATTCTAGTGCACAGGTCATCAACCGGTGGACCACCGGTGGTCCTTGAGAAAATTTTGGTGGTCCGCGGTACACCCGGGTGGAGGAGCTGCTCCGGGATGACTAATGGCCAGTCCTGTGACTAGAGCTCTGGAATATGAGAATGGCCAGGTAGCTCATGGTGGGGTTGGAAATCTCCGCCATAGAGGGAGTTACATGAAACTTGCAACCTTGCAGCACAGCCCTCACCGGCCGGAACAAGGTAATGGTGCAAGGAGGGGCGGTGCAGGCGGGCTGAAGCAACGGGTGTCGGCAACCTGGGGCTCATTCTTCCCCCTGCTGTGGCTTCCTGTCAGCTGAACCCACCAGTGGCTGGCCCACCCCTCGCCCTCTCCTCCCAATCACTCCTCGCCTGGCCTGAGAAGGGAAGGGCGGGGGATGGCGATTTGCTCCAAATTCTAGAGCGGGAGTGAAGCGTCCAGCACCAACAAAGGCCGAAGGAGCGCTCGCGCGACCCAGAGAGCACCGGAGAATCAGAATGACAGACAGACAGACAGAGAGAGAGGGGGGGAGAGAGAGATATGAGAGAGAGAGAAAGAGAGATGTCAGAGAAAGAGAAAGAGATGAGAGAGGGGGGAGAGAGAGGGGGAGAGAGATGAGAGAGAGAAAGAGAGGGAGGAGAGAGGAGAGAGAAATAGAGGGGGAGAGAGAGGGTGGAGAGAGAAAGAGAGAGAAAGAAATGAGAGAGAGACAGAGGGGGAGAGATAAAAGAGAGAACGAGAGGGGGAGAGAGATGAGAGAAAGAGGGGGAGGGAGAGAGGGGGAGAGAGAAAGAGAGGGGGAGAGAGAAAGAGAGGGGGAAAGAAATATCAGAGAGAGAAAAAAGAGATGAGAGAGAGAGACAGGGGGATAGAGAGATGAGAGAGAGAGGTAGAGAGGGGAGAGAGAGGAGAGAGAGAGAGGAGAGAGAGGAGAGAGAAAGATAAAGGAGGAGAGAGAGAAAGAGGGGGGGAGAGAGAGATGTCAGAGAGAGAGAAAGAGATGAGAGAGAGAGAGAGAGAGAGACGGGGGAGAGAGAGAGTTGAGAGAGAGAGAAACCGGAGAGGGGGAGAGAGATGAGAGAAAGAGAAAGGGCAGAGAAAGAGATGGGGAGGGAGAGATGAGAGAGAGAAAGAGATGAGAGAGAGAGAGAGAGAGAGACAAAGAGAGAGGGTGGAGAGAAAGAGTGGGGGAGAGAGATGAGGGAGAGAGAGGGGAGAGAGAGAGATGAGAAAGAGATGAGAGAGAGACAGACAAAGGGGGAGAGAGAGAGAAAGAGAGAGGGGGAGAGAATGCCTGAAGGACCCCATCCTGTCACTGGGAGTCCAGGCGCTTCAGCAAGCGGCGCTCTGGATTCATATTAGTGGTACACGGGATTTAAAATTATTTTATTTATTTATTTATTTATAAGAGTTCTTATAGGCCGCCCAATCCCGTGGGACTCAGGGCGGCTTACAGCAGAGATTAGAACTACATATTAAAATAACATCTAAAAACATATTACAATTTAAAAAGCCATTCATACTTGGGGGAATCATCTCTTCACCCCGCCTGCCGGAAGAGCCATGTTTTTACTGCCTTGCGGAAGGCCAGTAGGGTGGGGATGGTCCGGATCTCTGGCGGGAGTTGGTTCCAGAGAGATGGGGCTCCCACAGAGAAGGCCCTCCCCCGTGGGCCCGCCAGCCGGCATTGTTTGGCAGACGGGACCTGGAGGAGGCCCTCTCTGTGGGACCTCACTGGTCGTAGGGAGGAATGTGGCAGGATGCGGTCCCGAAGGTAAAATTTATGAATGTAGTGGTCCCTGAGGTCCAAATGGTTGGGGACCCCTAGTGTCTTGCCCTGCCAGTGTTGGTGTGGTAGTTTTAGAGATTCTTTGTGCTATTTGCTGTTGGCTTCTTTGGCAATTTCTTGGGGCAAGACACTAGACAGGACAAGACACTAGAACAGTGATGGCGAACCTATGGCATGCGTGCCACAGGTGGCTGAAACTGGCTGAAACTGTTTTAAATTGTAAATGTGTTTTTTAAATTGCTTTTAGATGTCTTTGTATTGATTTGATGTTTGTTCTTCTGTTGTGAGCCGCCCAGAGTCCCTAGGGAGTTGGGCGGCATAGAAATGGAATAAAGCAGTTTACAGAGTCAGCATATTGCCCCCAACAATCTGGGTCCTCATTTTACCCACCTCGGAAGGATGGAAGGCTGAGCCAACCTTCAGCCAGTAAGGATAGAATCCACAGATTTAACCTACAATACTGCATTCTCACCACTGCGCCACCACAGCAACAAAGATTAACTGGAGGTTAAACTGAACGATGAACGATTGAGAGAATTGGGCATGTCTCGCCTATCAAAGTGAAGGACTACGGATAGATAGATGATAGGTAGACAGACAGACAGAGTGAGAGACAGAGAGATAAGACATAGAGAGCAATAGCACTTATATACTGCTTCATAGTGCTTTACAGCCCCCTCTAAGTGGTTTACAGAGTCAGCCTGTTGCCCCCAACAATCTGGGTCCACATTTTACCCACCTCGGAAGGAGGGAAGGCTGTGTTAACCTGGAGCCTGGTGAGATTCGAACTGCCAAATTGCAGGCAGCCAGCAGAAGTAGCCTGCAGGACTGCACTCTAACCACTGCGCCACCGCGGTTAATGAAAGATCTGCAAGAAAACAAGCAAGCTCAGAGAGCACCAAGGACCCCTCATTTAAAGATTCTATTACTCCAGGTGGAAAAGATGTGGAATCCCAAACAATATACACCAAGGGTCCCCAACCCCCAGACCGTGGCCCACTACCAAGCCTTGAGCCATTCAGAATTGTGCTGGACTGCGGAAGTGGCAAGCGTGTGCACATTCCCACTTGCGTGAGTAGTGGATGAACAGCAGGTGAGCAGTGGGCGAGCGTGTGCGCATGTGCTCCATTTGCACGGCGCTTCCACAAATAGAGCTGCGTAGGTACGCTTGCCTGTCACTCCTACGCCTGCTTGTCCCCTCCCCCCTGCAACTGGCATGTATTTCTGACAGTTGCAGCGTCCCGGGGGATCACGTGATCCCATTTTGCGACCTTCTGACAAGCAAAGTCAATGGAGGAAGCCAGACTCACTTAACAACCGTGTGACTAACTTAACAACTGCACTGATTCGCTTAACGGCTGTAGCCAGAAAGATAGTACAATGTCTTCTTTACCAACAGAAATTCTGGGCACAATTGCAATTGTAAGCTGTTGATTACCTATATTCTCTTTTTAGTGACTTAAGTATTTGTTTATCAAACTTGGCCAAAGGATCTGTGTTTGGATCTGGGCTTTGAAGGGCTAAATCAAGAGGGCCCCAGATCAACGGTTCCTGTCTCTTCTCTTCTAGTTACGCCGTGACTGTTCAGGAATCATACGCACATCCCTTCGATCAGATCTATTATACAAGATGCACAGATATTCTCAACTGGTTCAAGTGCACTCGACACAGGTAAGCGATAATTGGAAGGTATTTTCAAACCTTATCTTCCCTTTCATCTTCTCTGGATAGCTCCCTTTTCTTCCAAGCCTGGGAGAAGCTCTTCAGCTACGGAGGATAAAGATAGGTTCTTTTGTGCAGAATAGTCCAGCAGCACTAAAAGAGACGGAACATTTATTTTATTTTTTTTCTGGAGAAAATAGCCATTGCTTTTGTAAAAGGATGACTAACCAGCCCTGCCTATTTGCAATACATTTGCTTTCAGTGCTGCATTTCCAGTCAACTTGGAAGCAACTTAGGAAGGGCGAGGGACTATCATTTTGCTTGTTGCTTCCTTCTTTTATCTTCTTGCTGTTGAAAACAAACTGGCTAAATCTGTTTTTCTTAACCATAGCAACTTAAAGATGTGTGGACTTTGACTCCCAAAATTCCCCAGCCACATAGGTAACTTCAAGAATTGAAGTTCATTTATCTTGAATTCCACACATCACGTTTGAGACACACATCAAGGTTGAAAAATACATCGTGGTTGAGAAATACATGGAAACATCTGGAAAAGTTCTAAAAGCAGATTTAAATTAGGCCAGATTTTCTCCAAATATAAGTATAAACAAACTCTTAGTGTGTGTTATCAATTGTGCCGATCATGAAGTCCAATCATTTCTCTATAGAGGTGATTCCCCAGCAAGTTCATGGCTGTATTATATTTGTGTATACAAATTGCCCCAGTCCACTGCAGAAGACTGTCTGTTGATGCTTTGGAATGAGGAAGAGGGGATGAAAATGTTTGCTCCATTTCTGAAATAGTTTTGGAGAGTTTGACCACTTCTTACTGCAGAGTCTTGTGCTCCAATTACTATTCAGATTTCCCCACTTTTAAATCAAAGCTGCTATACTTGGACCAAATGTTGATAAGCTAGTCTTGGGTTACTTTTCAAGAGCTCCAGAGGTGAGAATGGGCCTTAATCACCACTTGGAGACTTTTCTTCCCCTTCCTTCCTTCCTTCCTTCCTTCCTTCCTTCCTTCCTTCCTTCCTTCCTTCCTTATTTATTTATTTATTTATTTATTTATTTATTTATTTATTTATTTATTTATTTATTTATTTATTTATTTATTTATTTATTTATTTATTTATTTATTTTGTGAGATTTATATACCGCCTCACAGTGCAAGCACTCTCTATCGGTTTACACCAGTAAGCAATGTATATTTATATTGCCCCCAACAATATGGGTCCTCATTTTACCTACCTCGGAAGGATGGAAGGCTGAGTCAACCTTGAGCCGGTGAGATTTGAACCACTGACCTGCGGATCAGTGTCAGCTAAAGTGGCCTGCAGTACCTGCCTCTAACTGCTGCGCCACCTCGGCTCCCTTCCTCCCTCCCTCCCTCCCTCTCCTTCTTCCCTCCCTCCCTCCCTCCCTCCCTTCCTCTACATCAGTGCTCCCCAACCAGTGTGCTGCGGCACACTGGTGTGCCGTGAGGCCATGCCAAGTGTGCCGCGGCAAAAGCTCGCGTCATTCAGGGGTGGCCAAACCGTGGTGCATGCGCCAAATGTGGCGCATTGGATGATTGCAAGTGGCGCATTGCAATCATCCAATGGCTGACGCCTCTCCCGCCCGCGTGACTTGCTGTCTTTTAAAACTCAAGCCGCCTCGGCTTGAGTTTTAAAAGACAGCAAGACGCGGGCGGGAGAGGCAGGTCTGGTCATTAAGCTTGCTGGCCGCTGCAGCAAGGCTTAATGAGCAGACCTGCTGCCCTGGACACAACAGCGAGGAACGCGAGGAGGAGGTACTGGGGCATGTCCCAGGTAGGACACGCGTCTCGCGCTGGGGGTTGACAGGGCGGGCGGGGCAGGACTGGCGGGCGGGACGGGGCACGCGTCCTACTTGGGACTTTTCCTGGTAGCTCCAGTCGCGGGCTGGCTTGATGAGCAAGACCTGCCTCTCCCGCCCATGTTTTGCTTTCTTTTAAAACTCAAGCCGAAGAAGCAAGCGGGGGAAGCGGCCCCCGG
>JALIGW010000012.1:3982500-4277500 GCA_023053685.1 Diadophis punctatus similis
GAAGCTTCTTGGATGAGAAGCGAAACGTCTTCCTCAAGGAAAAAAAAAGCCCAGTTGCTTTTTTTGGGGGAAAAAGCACCTTTGAGGAAACTCTGGAAGTCCCCCCACACCTTGGGTGAACCAAGGAGGAATTATTTGGGACTTTCAGACTGCACATTTAGATTGTTTCAGGGAGCTGTTTGTTCCTGCCGCCCAGTTGACAATGTCCCAGTTCTGGTACACCTGCACCGTTGATTTCAAAGCTATCTTGTATGCAGGGGTGGGTTTTAACTTACCTCGCTGCCGGTTCGCTTCCTCCTGTGCTGCGTGGCTGTGCCTCGTGGGCGCGCGCATGCATGCGCAGTGCCAAAAAAATAAAAAAAATTCCAACCCCCCCCGAAAACAAGATGGCAACGCATGCGCAGTTCCGGAAACTCGGCTTCTGCGCATGCTCAGAAGAAGAAGAAACCCAGGAAAAAATCCCCCCCCAAATCCCCCCCCCAAATCCCCCAAAAATTGAAAAAAAAAGATGGCAGCATCCATGGACCAGCACCGACCGAACCGGTTCTGTGACATCATTGTGACGTCACCAGTGGGTTGCTACCGGTTCAGGTGAACCAGTCTGAACCGGGAGGAACCCACCTCTGCTTGTACGACTGGGAGTTGATTTCCATATTTTTGGGCCTCGCTTGAAGTAACAAGCATAAGGTTTGCAACCCGGGTTCATCAAGGCTTATGGAGGGAAGCTTCTGTAAATAGCACATTAAAATTGTGGTTTGAAAATTGCTTTTCGAAGAATTAATAGTTAGTTCTGCTGCTGCAATTCCCAAGCCTGTTTTCCTGATAAGGGATGATGGATGTCTCACGCCCGAAACGTTTCGCTTAAGTGTAGCAAAGTCAGTCGGACAAGAGTTGCACGCTTGAGTTATGTGGCTAATTATACAACTAACTACATGCAGACAGTCATTTAAAATTCTCTGGGTTGCCTACTCCTGTGACTCTCTCTTGTTGCTTCTTAACGGCATGGTCTTAAATCTTCAGGCTTCAGATAAATTAATAAATAAGGATTTAAGCCCCTACGATTTTGCAAATAAAGTTTCTAAAACTTGCAATTGTGCACAGTGGAATTCTACTCTGAAATTATGAGGCAGCCGCCCTCTCTTGGGTCTGACTTGAGGAAATATGACTGTCACACCTTTAAAAAATTTTTTTTTCAAAGCTATCTTGTATGCAGGGGTGGGTTGAGTTCTTTTGAGTTGAAGTCGACCGCTAGTGATGTCATGGCAGCAATATGGAAATGGATTAAATTGCCTTTTTGTAAAAAAAAATTACCTAACCTGCTGTACATGATCCTGGGATTTCCCGAAAGTCTTCTCAGCTAGGGTTATCTAAAATGATCTTGCTTATTAGCTCCTTAGCCCAGATGCTTCTTCCTGGGAGAAGCTAAATCAAAGGAAATGCAATGGTTAATTTAGCCTTAGGTTGGCATGTGTAGTCAATCCTTTCTTGTGGTCTATGAAAACATGACTTAGCTTGTTGTGTGAATATGATTTATTATGTGCCAAGTTGATTTTTTCTCCTAATGAGTTCATAGAGCAGCGGTGGCCAACTGGTTCTTTGAGGACCTGTGGACTTCAACTCCCAGAATTCCTGAGCTAGCCATTCTTGCATGGCTGGCTCAGGAATTCTGGGAGTTGAAGTCCACAGATCCTCAAACAACCATAGTTTGGCCACCCCAGGCATAGAGTGTCTGTCCTTAACCTTGTTAACCTATTCTCCAAAGCACCAGAAGGCAGGACAAGAAACAATGGATGGAAACTAATCAAGGACAGAAGCAACCTGGAATTGAGGAGGAATTTCCTGACAGTGAGAACAATTAACTAATGGAAGTGTTTGCTTCCCAGAAGTTGTGGGTGCTCAATCACTGGAGGGATTTAAGAAGAGACTGGACAGCCACTTCTCTGGGTCTCTTGCTTGAGGAGGGGGCTGAACTAATTTAATTTAATTTAATTTAATGGATTTCTATGCCGCCCAACTCCCTGAGGACTCTGGGCGGCTCACAACATGTAGATTCCATTACAGTAAAAATACAATATAAAATGCCATGTAAAATACAATAATTAAAAAAATACAAAATACAAAAGTTAAAAAGAGTATCTCATCTATACAATCAAGGGGGGAGACCCATATGTAATCTACTTGGTCTCACTTTCACCCCGCCTGCCGGAAGAGCCAAGTTTTTATCGCTTTCCGGAAGGCCAGTAGGGTGGGGATGGTCCTGATCTCCGGGGGAAGCTGGTTCCACAGGGAGGGAGCCCCCACAGAGAAGGCCCTCCCCCTCGGCCCCGCCAGCCGGCATTGTTTGGTCGACGGGACCTGGAGGAGGCCGACTCTGTGGGCCCTGACCGGTCGTAGGGAGGTATGCGGCAGGATGTGGTCCCGAAGGTAACCTGGCCCTAAGCCATGTAGGGCTTTAAAGGTAATGACCAACACCTTAAATTGGATCCGGAGACTAATGGCCAGCCAATGCAGCTGGCGGAGGATCGGTGTTACGTGGGTGCATCTGGGTACACCCACCACAGCTCGCGCAGCTGCATTTTGCACCAATTGCAGTTGCCGGACACTCTTCAAGGGTAGCCCCATGTAGAGCGCATTGCAGTAATCCAGCCGTGAGGTGATAAGGGCATGAGTGACTGTGAGAAGTGCCTCCTTCTCCAAGTAGGGTCGCAATTGGTGCACAAGACGTACTTGTGCAAAGGTCCCCCTAGCCACAGCTGAAAGATGTTGTTCCAATTTTAGCTGCGGGTCTAGGAGGACACCCAACTAGAGGATGTATTGAGTCAAGCACAATAGAACAGGAAGGGACCTTGGAGGTCTTCAACCCCCCATGCAAGCAGGAGACTCTATACCATTTCAGATAAGTGACTGTCCAGTCTCTTCTTAAAAACCTCCAGTGGTGAAGCATCTACTACAACTTCTGAAGACAAGCTGTTCCACTGGTTACTTGTCCTCACTGTTAGGAAGCTTCTCCTTAATTCCAGGTTGCTTCTCTCCTTGATTAGTTTCCCTCCATTGTTTCTTGTCCTGCCCTCTGGTGCTTTCGAAAATAAATTGACCCCTTCTTCTTTGGGGCAGCCCCTCAAATACTGGAACACTGCTGTTGTGCCACCCCTAGTCCTTCTTTTTTCTAGACTAAAATCCTGTCTTGTCAACTTCTCTTGATTCCACTTCCTGCCTCTGCCTCTTCTTCTCCTACAGCTAGAGCAGTGCTTCCCAACGTGGGACCCACGCCCCACAGCGGGGCAATTTGATTTTTAATGGGGGCAATTGGAACCTTGTTTAAACCAAGTTTTATTTATTTATTTATTTATTTATTTATTTATGGTTTCTTATATGCCGCCCCACTCCCGAGGGACTCAGGGCGGCTTACAACACAGGAATAAAATACAAGAAAACCAATAAATTCAATTTAAAATCAAAATACAAAAATTAAAAATTACAGTATAAAAACACCATTCAACCGCCAGACATGACAAGTTAATGGCCTTTTAGGCTTCCTCCACGTGAGTAGGAGTTCACTTTTTGAATAGTAAGAATTATATATAACAACATTGCTAAAAAGGCATTAAGAGTTGTCAACCTTATTTTACGAAGTTTTCTCTCTGGTAACGCTATACTTCTAACTAGGGCATACAAAACCTTTGCCAGACCTATCCTTGAATACTGCTCACCTGCCTGAAACCTGAAACTGTATTTCGGACATTAATACATTAGAGAGGGTCCAGAGGTATTTTACAAGAAGAGTACTCAACTCCTCTGCTCACAATAAAATTCCTTATTCCAGTAGACTTGAAATTTTAGTCTTGGATAACCTTGAACTATGCCATCTACATTCTGACCTAAGCTTAATACACAAGTACCTTAATCTCCTACCTGTTAACGACTTCTTTAATTTCAACCGCAATAACACTAGGGCTATCAATAGATAGAAACTAAATGTAATTCACTCTAATCTTGATTGCAGAAAATACGACTTCTGCAATAGAGTAGTAAATGTCTGGAACACTTTACCTGATCCTGTTGTTAGTTTCTCTAACCCCCATACCTTTTACCTTAAACTGTCTACTGTGGACCTTACACGTTTCTTAAGAGGTCCCTAAGGGGGCGTGCATAAGCGCACCAGCGTGCCTACCGTCCTTGTCCTACTGTCCCCATTTATATCCATTTATTTGTGCCCTTTTTTTCATGTATCCTGTTTCCTTGAACTTGTTGACAAATAAATAAATAATAAATAAATATGTCACCGGGGAGGGGCGGCATCAGGATTTTAGAGATGCTTAGGTGGTGGCATGGCCAAAGAAAGGTTGGGAACCCCTGAGCTAGAAGGTTGGGTTCTTCAACATAAGCCAAAGAAGCAAAGAAAGAATGAGCAGATTACTTTAAAAAGAAAGCAACTGCACTTCCTTCAGTCTGGAAACAACAGCTTCCACGAGGAGAGGTGTTTGAAGCTACAGTTTGCTTTCAGAGAACATTTTCCATTGGCACTAATGAACATTTCCCAATTAGCCCAAATACCTTCAGAAAGTATTGTTTAGGGCAGGATGTCATTTGTCGCTTCTTCAAACACAATCTTAGACAACATTACTTAGGTGGGGGGAACCCCCCCCCCAACATCACGTCTGTTTTATCCTGCAAGCTACTTTCCCCTTCCAGATATGTAGGACCCATTCCCATATTCCTCAGGCTGAAGATAATGGGAGTTGAAGTCCACACCCCTGGAGAGCATGAGGCTTGGGAGAGACTTCTCTCTGGTGTAGTCTTTCTCAACCGTGGCAACTTGAAGATGCCTGGACTTCAACTCTCAGGTCTATGGAGGTTCTCAGTCATCTAGGTCAGAGGTCTTCAGACTTGGCAACTTTAAGACTTGTGGACTTCAACTCCCAGAATTCTCCAGCTGTCTGGAGAATTCTGGGAGTTGAAGTCCACAAGTCTTAAAGTTGCCAAGTTTGAAGACCTCTGATCTAGGTCATAGTTGTCCCAAAGGTGCTTTTTTCTTCTTCAAAAGACAACTGGAGTGTTTTTTCCCCCTTGAGGAGGAAGAAGAAAACATTTTGCTTCTCACCCAAGGAGCTTCATCAGTTCTGATTGGGGCGGGATGGAAGGATAGGTACTGACCGTTGAGACTGGATGATGGGGGGGAAGGAAGGATAGGTTCTGATAGCATGAGGGAATGGAAGGATGTATTTATTTGCAGACATCTGGTCATTAGCACTCTCCCTGAGAGCTCTTGAGGCCACTTGGGGGTTTATCTCTGCCCTCGGGGTCACCTGTATCAGAGGGCAAATGGGGGTGAAATCTTCTTGGAACTGCTGAACGGACTGCGTTATAGACTTGAGATAGATGGTGTCTTATTCCTCCCCCTTTGTTGAGGGAGCTGTGTTCAATAGATGGATTCTTTTACCCTCCCTTTCAAACCAATGGTCCTCTCTATCCAAAATGTGGACTTTGCTGGATTGAGAGGAGATACATTCAACTCTCAGAATTGCATGCCTTTGCTCTAGACAACGGTCCTTCTGCGCTTTTGCAGGAAGGAGCTGGATTTCATGCCAGAAAAATCGATAAAGGAGTTATGGGTTGGAATCATCTGACCTTGTAAAGCTATTTTGTTGGGTGCCCATGAGTTAATAGTGTGTGGTGAGGGAAGTCCAAATCTCAAGGAGCGCATAATGATCAAAAGCCCATCGCATAAAAGAGGCTTTGTTAAAAAGTCATAGATTAAAGGCTAATTGGGCCTCCTTCTATTAATTGTAGCTGCACTTTCTTGCAAATTTTCTGAAACAGCTTTCTAATCAAGCGTGACACATTTGGAATCGTGAGGAACATGTTTTTAAATCTCTATCAGCAGCGCTCGCTGCTGACCTTAACGGGATGGAGGCTTAACTCCTTTTCGCTTCCGATTCTCATGCCTTGCTAGCCCTTTACGCTTTTTCAATTTTTTATTCTCTCTTCCTCTCTCTCTTTCTGTGCACCAGCCCGCCTAGCAAGCTAATCCAGATTCGATCAGTTACGACTTTAGCAAATTGGCATGCGGGGCAATTGTTTCAAGCTTTTTCTGGATTTCCTCCCTAATGCAGGGATGGGGGGTGGAATGGGGAATTTTGTGGTCCAATCTCTGGCTTGAAAATCTACGTTGGCGCCCTCAGCCCCCATCTAAAATTTTGCAGTCATTGCAAGTCATTGAATTTTTTAAAAATATGTCTTCATTAGCAGCTCTCCTGCCTCGCGCAATACGTCATGGGTAAATCAAAAAGGAGGGGATTCAATTTCATTTTGCTTTCTGAACTTTGTGCCTTAGCAAGCATCCCAACCCGACCCGTTTTATCCTCTGTTTCCTATCTGTGCATTTCTTCCTTTCTCCTCTCCCCAGCCTAGCCCTTACTCTTGCCCCTCCAGGCTAGCTGATTGCCCACTGCCAGCGCCCCCATCCTCGCTCCCACCACCTCATTCCCCCTTCCTCGCTGGGTAATTTTTCAGCCCCGCCTTGCAGCAAAGGAGGACGAACGGATTCCTCCTGGGACAGCGTCCTGCATTATGGATGAGTGTTTTTCCCTCTCTTGCAGGGAGAACATCAATCTTATTTTACCACGGACGTGATGGATGGGCATTGGGGGTCAGAGACAGAGGGAGTTCAGTGAATTGAAATCCTTTGGCAAGCGAGCCACAAAAAAATGGACACCAGGAGTGGTGGAAGCCCAGGCAGGACCCCTTCCCCACCCCCTTTGCAAGACCTCAAGTAATCACTTGGCATGGAAAAGCAGGCCTGTCACTTCTGTCCTGCGCCGCAGATGGAAAAAAAAGAAGCGTGGCTCCCTATTGCGTTATTCCAGTGCGTCTATCGGAGAAAAATCAATATCGAAATTATTTCAAGTGGGCAAGCGCTTGAATGTAATTTCTCTTGATTAATAAAATTCATTAACCGGTGTTCATTTGCAAGCATCCAGTAGAAGCCGTAGTGACATCATGTGCAATATCATCCAAGCGGTAGGATGATGTCATTATATACAGTGGCATCGGGGCCAGTATTGTAAATTTTAAAAGGCAACTGGACTTTCTTTGTTTTTGCTTGAAGACGTTTTGCTTCTCATCCAAGAAGCTTCTTCGGTTCTGACTGAATGGTGGAGGCTGGAAGGATTTATATTCCAGAATAGAATAGAATAGAATTAGAATAGAATTAGAATAGAATAGAATAGAATAGAATAGAATAGAATAGAATAGAATAGAATAGAATAGAATAGAATAGAATAGAATAGAATAGAATAGAATAGAATTCTTTATTGGCCAAGTGAAATTGGACACATAAGGAATTTGTCTTTGGTGTATATGCTCTCAGTGTACATAAGGAGAATAAAATACATTCATCAAGAATAAAAAGATACAACACTTAGTGATAGTCAAGGTTACTAATAAGCTATCAAATCGTACTAGGAAACAAATAAAAAGAATATAATTGAAAGATACAAGCAACATGGTTATAGTAATAAGTGGGAAGAGATAGATACTAGTAAGGAAGAGAATAATAGTAATACAGTCTTAGTAAATTATTTGACATTGTTGTAGGAATTAGTTGTTAAGCAGAGTGATGTATATCTATTTATATTCCATCTGGTCATTAGCACTCTTTCTGACAACCAGATAACTGCAAGGAATATAAATCCTTCCATTCTCCATCATTCCGTCAGAACTGACGAAGCTTCTTGAATGAGAAGTGAAATGTCTTCAAGGAAAAATAAAGTAAGTCCAGTTGCCTTTTGAAAAAGCACCTTTAGAACAACCATGACCTGGATGATGGAGAATCTCCATAGACACTTAATTATCAGTGTTTCCTAACCTCAGCAACTTTAAGATGCCTTAGACTTCAACTCATAGAATTCCCCAGCTGTGTGGACTTCAACTCTCAGACTTTCCAAGACGATTACATATTACAGATTAACAGAGTTGGAAGGGATCTTGTAGGTCATCTAGTCCACACATGCCGCCCAAGCAGGAGACCCTACACCATTTCTGACAGATGGCAGTCCAGTTTCTTCTTGAAAGCCTCCAGTGATGAAGCTCCCACAACTTCCAAAGGCAACTTCTGTTCCATCGGTTGATTGTTCTCACTGTCAGAAAATTTCTCCTCATTTCCAGGTTGAATCTCTCCTTGTTCAGTTTCCATCCGTTATTCCTTGTCTGGCCTTCAGGTGCTTTGGAAAATAGCTTGACCCCTTCCTCTCTGTGTGGACTTCAACTTCCACCCAGCATGTTGGGGAAGTATGCATAAGCCAGCTGCCCCTGCCAGCATGCAGAATTCCGGGAGTCGAAGTCCACACATCTTAAAGTTTCTGAGGCTGAACTAGATGGTAGAGCAGGGCTCCCCAAACTTGGCAACTTTAAGACTTGTGGACTTCAACTCCCAGAATTCCCCAGCCAGCATTGGGAAGTCTTAAAGTTGCCAAATTTGAAGACCTCTGTGGTAGAGCAAGGCTGGTCAGTGAGGGCCCCTCTAAAATGGCATTTTTCCTAGCAAGGTGAAAACCTACTGTTTCACACACCCCTCCCCCCACTTAATACTTTTCCTCCCAAGCCCACAAAAAAAAAAGGCTGTCTTTCATTCTAGAGGTCTCTTCTCCACTATTTCAGTTGCCTCTGTGCATAGTTTTGCTCTAGATCTGCTTCAAAAACAGATGCACTTAGAGAACAACATATTAGCTTTATTAAGATTAGCCTGTTGATAAAAAGAGTGCATAAAAAGTAAAAAAAACAGACTGTTTTTCCTCCCTCAATCTCCCTCTCTCCCCCTTCTCTCTCTCTCTCTCTCTCTCTCTCTCTCTCTCTCTCTCTCTCTCTCTCTCTCTCTCTCTCTCTCTCTCTCTCTCTCTCTCTCTCCCTCCCTCCCTCCCTCCCTCCCTCTCTCTTTCTCCTTTTAAAATTAGACTAGATTAGAAGATTAGAGCCTAGGGTAGCTTTTTGATTTTTCCCCCTTGATGCTTTAAAAAAAAAACCTTGAAGGTCTGAGCAAAGGCACTAATTGAAGATCTTTCTTCTTCTTTCTTCTTCTTCTTTTAAATAAAAAAAAAAAAACCAGGAGCAAAGGAGTTTCCAATTTATTAAATGGATCTCTTTTTGTGCCCAGGGCCAACTCTTCATTCAGGCTGTCCTTTTAAATCTTTGTACTTGTAAGAAGCACAAGGCAGCTCCAGGGCAGGGGAAATGGGGTTTGGATAGGATGCCAGGGTTGGCAGAGATCCATCTGTTGTAAAAAAAAAAGTAGGTAAAAGGCCTAGAAATAGATCTGTGGCTATTTCAGCAAACAAATGGGGTCTATGAAAGAGGGGAAGGACCAGAACCGGTTGGGTGAGAATATTCCATTTTGTTTATTTATTAGAATCAGAATCAGAATAGAGCTGGAAGGGACCTTGGAGGTCTTCTAGTCCAGCCCCCTGCTCAAGCAGGAGAACCTATAATATTTCAGATAAGTGACTCCTTAGTCTCTTCTTACAAACCTCCAGTGATGGAGCACCCACAACGTCTGAAGGCAAGCTGTTCCACTGGTTAATTGTCCTCACTGTTAGGAAGTTGCTTCTCTCTTTGGTTAGTTTCCATCCACTGTTTCTTGTCTTGCCTTCTGGTGCTTTGGAAAATAAGTTGACACCCTCTTCTTTGTGGCAGCCCCTCAAATACTGGAACACTGCTATCATGTCCTCCCTAGTCCTTCATTTCTCTAGACTAAGCAAACCCAAATCCTGCAACTGTTCTTCATATGTTTTAGTCTCCAGGTCTTTAATCAAGGATTCATTTATTAGATTTTTTATCCTGCTTTCATTATTTTTATAAATAACTCAGGGCAGCAAACATACATAAGGTGGGACTGCACTGAAGAAGAAACTCAGCGTCCTGTCCTGCTCACACATGCACACATCACAAGGGTTTGAAGTCTTTGTTGAGGTTTCATCTGCCCCGAGTAGTATTCCCGAGGATTTCCCACACAGGGACCAGAGCAAGATCCAATTTTCCCAAGTCAGGAAAAACAGAGCTAGTCCAGCAAAGACAAGTCCATGGTCCAAAACACAAATCCCACAAGCCAAAGTCCAATTCCGATGTCCACAAGGCAAAGTCCAAACTCCAGAAACAGAGTCAAGACAAAGTTCCAAGGCAAGGTACATGGTGGCTGAACAAATACACAATCCAAAATGGAAGAATCGCTCTGCTCTGCATGCAGGGATAAATAGCTGCCAGCCAGTCCAACTCATTAGAAACTGCCTCCTCATGAGTAGCCTTGCTGACCTCCGTTGAGCCTCTCAGGTCAGGTCCTAATGAAAAGAAGTACCATAATAGCACTTTTCCAATATTTGAGGAGCTCCTACAAAGACGAGAGGGTCAATCTATTTTCCAAAGCACCAAAAGGCAAGACAAGAAACAATGGATGTAAATCAAGGAAAGAAGCAACCTAGAACTAAGGAGTAATCTCCTAATGGTGAGAGCAATTAACTAATGAAATACGTAGCTTGCCTTCAAAAGTTGCGGGTGCTCCATCACAGGAGGCTTTCAAAAAGAAGTTGGGCAGCTATTTGTCTGAAATGATATAGGGTCTCCTGCTCGAGCAATGGGTTGGACTAGAAGACCTCGGAGGTCCCTTCCAATTCTATTATTCTATGTTCTACCAGCCCTGCACACCCTAAGAACCTCATCCCTGCTCATCGGTTGCAGCTGTACTCCTTCTCTACCCTCTGCTTCTGGCTGTCCTTCCAAGCCTCTTGGTTGTAGCTGTGTTCTTCCTTCCTGTTTTCAGACAGCCTCTTGTCCGATCGCTCCTCAAGCACTTCTGAAGTTCCTGGTCTCTTCTCCTCTTCTTGCCCATCCCCTCCTGGTTCAGAGTCCCCCATATCTTCTAGACACTCCTCTCACACGTTCCTCAAGCAGGCCCTTCCTCATCATCTGAGCCCACTTCAGGGGCATCCAGGGGTGGGTTTGGACCGGTTTGGACCGGTTTGCCCGAACCAGTAGCGACCCGCTGGTGTCTTCATGATGATGTCACAGACCCGGTTCAGTTGGTACCGGTCTGTGGGCGCCACCATCTTTTTTTAAAAAATATATAATTTATTTTTTTCTTCTGAGCATGCGCAGAAGCTGAGTTTCTAGCACTGTGCATGCAGTCACCATCTTGTTTTTGGCTTTTTTTAAAAAATTGAATTTTTCGGCACTGCGCATGCGCACGCGCACATGAGGCATGCCCACATGGTGTGGAAGGAAGCGAACCGGCAGCGGGGTAAGTTAGACCCCACCCCTGGGGGCACCCATAACATTCAAGACTGTCCCATCTTCTCAGGGGCGGGATTCACAAAATTTACCTACCTATTCGCCCAGCAGCACCAAAAATGTGAGCGACTGAGCGTCCTCGTCTGCGCATGCACTTGGTGTGCGCAGCTTGAAAATGCGTGGCAGCACTCAAACGCCCTCGGATTCAGCGCTGGAGAGCTGAGCTGCTGTTTAGCTCAGCTGAGGCGTGGCAATCCGCTCTGCCGCGTGAATCAGCTGAGCTGAAAAAAAAGGGAATATAAGGACAGGAACGGCGGGGGTGGGAGGGCGGGGCCGACCAGAGGTGGTATTTGCCGGTTCTCCAAACTGCTCAAAATGGCTGCTACCGGCTCACCCGAACAGGTCAGAACCAGCTGAATACCACCTTTGATCTTGATGCTCTGTACTATCATAGGATAGGAGGCGACCTTGGGAGTCATTTAATTCAACCCCCCAGCCCGATGCAGCAATCCTCCTGCTATCCCAGACAACTGACTATCCAACTTTTTCTTGAGAAAAAACAGAAAAAACTCTGTCAAGATCCCAAGATCCTGCAGCTTATAAGAGTATAGTTTCTGTTGTCATGTATGTAGTGCTTGTTTTCTGACTGGCCGACACTTCCACTGGATAAATTATCCCACCAAGTATCTCTACTTGCAAACTGGGAGTAGTGGCAAGAAAGATTTTGAAGACATTTATGTTCAACCTTGCACATCCAGGTCTGGTCTCCCAGTTTGGTTTAGCAAGGTTCCAGTCCAAAATCCTAAAGGGCCACCACCAGACAGAATAAACGAACCCATCAGCAGGTTTTTTTTGTGTCTTTGTGTGCGTGGTAGTAATTGGGGTGGAATCTGTGGGCTTACCATGGTTGTTTGGAGAAGTGCTGCTTCCTCTTTGAAGGGAATAACTGTAAACTGGGGATAGACACATTTATTGGAAAGGAAAGGATTTCAAGAGAGTAAGCAGGCACATAATGGAGAATACACATTGAATGCAATGTGATGGCATGGACACAAACATACTATGCAAACAGTCTGGTGTACTCCCCATTGCCATGGCTAGTGCATTGCTTTGATGGGAATTCCCCATTGTTTGGCTGCTTACTCTCTTATAATCCTTTCCTCTCCAATCTCTCCTCTTTGCGAGGGGGAGAGAGGAAGGAAGAAAAAAGGCTAGTCCCAGGAGAATGAGTTCCGAGTATAATGGCAATCACTTGATTGAGGGACCCAAATGTGGGCGTGGGTTGTAAAGTTATTTCCCCCCCCACATCGTTAAAGCTTCGAATGATTGCTGAGCGAGGCAGTCGCTGAGTGAGGACTGCCTGTAAAGTCACATGTCCTGATTGCTAAATCTCTGACCTGCTCAAGAAACCATCTGGCATCCTTCCCAGAATTGAATTTTCCTGCCCTTAGGGAATAGCATGTGGCAATGTGGTGGCAGAGCCGTCAAGGGTATTTCTGACTTGGAGGAGCAAAAGAAGTTTATGGGGAGCATAAAAATTGCATGCAGGCGGGAACTGCCGAGTCAGCAGTTCTGAGCTCCTCGTATCCCTCCCCCCACAAATCCTGGACAAGGGGGATGTGTGGGTGCGTGTCTGCTGCTGCGATGGGAGGAAAGCCCAATGATTGATCCTAAAATAACTGTTGGGCTTTCAGTCTTTTTTTTTCTTTTTTTGCTGTGAAATACATTTAAAAGGTTCCCTTTCTTTTCTTTTTCTTTTTACTTTGTTTGGCTTTGTAATTGGAAGATTTTGCTAATTAAAAGCTTTTGGAATTGCTTTTCGTGCAGAGGAGTCTGTAAGTGTTAGTCAGCACGGCGCGGAACAACAATGCTGCTTAAACCAAGAGAAACGTTAATTTAATGCTATCTGGAGCCATCGATTCCAGATAATCTCCGCTCGTCAAACCGGAGTGAAGTATTGAGTGAGGTGTCATAAGGTTCAGTCCTGGGTCTTCGACTCATCAACATTTTTATAAATGACTTGGAGGAGGCGGTGAAGGGAATCTGCGGTCCGATCTGCAGGTGTCACAGTATTAGGAGAGAAAGTTAAAGCCCTGGGAGGCAGGAAATAACATTCAAATGATCTGACAGGTTAGGGAGGGATGGAAGCTGAGAAAAACAGAATGGAAGTGAGCAATGACATAGATCAGAGGTCTTCAAACTTGGCAACTTTAAGACTTGTGGACTTCAACTCCCAGAATTCTCCAGCCAGCATAGCTTAGCATAGCTGGCTGGGGAATTCTGGGAGTTGAAGTCCACAAGTCTTAAAGTTGCCAAGTTTGAAGACCCTTGACATAGATAGTCCTCGACTTATGAACATAATAGAGCGGAATTATAGCAATAGCAATAGCACTTAGACTTATATACCGCTTCATAGTGCTTTACAGCCCTCTCTAAGCAGTTTACAGAGTTCAGCATATTGCCCCCAACAATCTGGGTCCTCATTTTACCCACCTCGGAAGGATGGAAGGCTGAGTCAACCTTGAGCCGGTGAGATTTGAACAGCTGAACTGCTGAACTAGCAGTAGCCTGCAGTGCTGCATTTAACCACTGCACCATCTCGGCTCTGGACATTATTTATTAAATTGTTATGCCGCCAGTTCCCCTATAAATTGTCTCTGGTCATAAGTCATTAAGCAGATCACCGTGTGACCTCGCTTGATTTTATGACCTTCTTTGCAGCGGTCATTAAGCAAATCCATTATATCCCATGGGTGCTTTCTACTGGAAACCAGGAGTAAATGGTGGTTTCTGGCAAAAAAAAATCTAGAAAATTGTGGTCTCTGGGGACACTGCAAACAGCCATAATTATCGGTCAGTTGCCAAGCGCCCCAAATCTGATTACATGGCCCACTTGGATGAAGGGCATTGGAGCTTTGAAACCGGGTTGTAAGTAGCTGTGGGGAGGTTTGTTGTAACTTTCAATGGTTGCTAAGTGACCAGGTTGTATGTCAAGGACTTCCTGTAAATGCAAAGTTCTTCACTTGTGAAACAAGCCTCAGATGGGAGACACTTGTGAGAAAAGGAGCTTAGAGTAGGTGTCAGGGTTACAACATAGCTCCAGAGGAAAAAGCCAAATGTAATTTTAGGTTGCATGAAGAGAAGTCTGTCTTCTAAATTGTAGGTAGTTCTTTCACTTCATTCTGGGTTGGTCTGTCTTCCCCTCCACTACACAGCACTTGTATCCAGTGGCAGAACAATTCAGACAAAGGAGATGTGTTAGAGAAGAACAGCAAGGATGATCACAGACTAGAAACAAACCCACATGAAGGAGTATGGTAGTATTTATCTATGGGAGGATGGAACCCTGCCAGGAAGAGTAGCTAGACCCTTACTCACTCCAAAAGCATCAACCACTCCCAGTTGGTCATCCTGAATCCCCACCCTCCCAGCTGCCAGGACCTGACTTGGGGCACTAATCCCAACTAGTGCTCCAATTACTTCCTGCTCAGATGCCTCTGTCACGATGTGAATATATTACCAGTTGAGCTTCTCTACTATATTTCTAGATTTACTGTATTTTCTAATCAAGCAGACATGTGACATGTATTACTGCATGTGTGCATTCCAGGAGTCTTGTCTCCTCCTTTTTCTTTTCTTCTCCTGCAAGCCTCGCCTGAGGCAGACGTGAATTCTTAACTGAGAAAATGTAGCTTATTAAGGTTTATATTTTGTTACTTTTATACTGAAATAAATATTTTGTTAATTAGAATTAAATCTCGGTTTTATTTTCTAAGTAAGAATGACTTCAAGGGAACAAGATCCATACATCGCCTCGGTAGGAATAAATTCCTATCCCGTCAGCCTCCAGGCATCAACATGCCATCAAAGAGCTTTGCTCTTCCTCCAATGGCCAAGACAATTTAGAATGATACAAGCATAGGGTTGGAAAGAACCTTGGAGATTAACAGATTAACAGAGTTGGAAGGGACCTTGTAGGTCATCTAGTCCAACCCCCTGCCCAAGAAGGAGACCCTACGCCATTTCTGACAGATGGCAGTCCGGTCTCTTCTTGAAAGCCTCCAGTAATGAAGCTCCCACAACTTCCGAAGGCAACTTCTGTTCCTTTGGTTGATTGTTCTCATGTCAGAAAAATTCTCCTTATTTCTAGGCTGAATCTCTCCTTGTTCAGTTTCCATCCATTATTCCTTGTCTGGCCTTCAGGTGCCTTAGAAAATAACTTGACCCCCTCCTCTCTGTGGCAGCCCCTCAAATATTGGAAGACTGCTATCATCTCTTCCCTGGTCCTTCTCTTCACTAGACAAGCCATGCCCAGTTCCTGCAACTGTTCATCGTATGTTTTAGCCTCCAGTCCCCTAATCATCCTGGTTGCTCTTCTCTGCACTCTTTCCAGAATCTCAACATCTTTTTTATAGTGTGGTGACCAAAACTGGATGCAGTACTCCAGGTGTGGTCTTACTAAGGCTTAAGAGATCTAGTCCAATCCCCTGGCCAAGGCAGGAGACCTTTTTGCATGTTGGACAAATGGCTGTCCAATCTTTTCTTGAAGACCTCCAGCAATGGAGCACCTACAACTCAGGGAAGCAAGGGGTTTTTTGTCCATATCTGTCTGAAGCTTCTACTCTTCTCTGGTCACGTTGATGAAAACAGTAGCAACCCTGCGGCTGCTTCAACTCCATAAAGTCAACAGCCATGACTTCAGATGAGAACATATTGACAAGGTGATCTTTTCCTTGTTACCTCCAAAGCTTTCCCCAAAATCAAGGCCATGCAAGGTCAGCTTTAGAGCTCGGTAATTCTCTCCCTTTGTCCTTTCTTTGTCTCCAACTCTTCTTTTATCTACAATTATTTCTCCTCTGATTTCCTCACCATCCTCCAGTTCCTCCAGTTCACTCCCTGTTCTAGTGTAAAATTCAAGTTCTCTCCAAACTCCCTTATTCTACATCACCAGCATGCTCAGTACAATATTAAAAATACCACCAAAGGGCATTGGTGACCCTCCTAGTTGAGTGTCATTTTGAAAAAAAAATCAAAGAAAGAGCTGAAACCTCAAAATATCTCAACGCCATACAATTTCAGCGATTAAAGCTATGGGTTTTGTAGGTTCAAATTAGTCTTCAAAGAAAGGCAGAGGGGCTGAATCTTGAGGGATAAAGAAAGCTATAGTCGCCTTCCAGGAGCCTTGAGGTCTAGTCCCCCCCCCAGGACCGGCAATACACCCATGTGCCTTATTGTGATCATAAGCGGCAACACGAAAAGACGATAGTACTCCTTTTAACAAGGACAGTTAGTGATTTTACCGTGTGTGCTAAGTTTGAGGACAGTGAAGCCGGATTGTGCAGTTGTGAGAGATCATTAGTGTGAATGCTTCACAGTCCTTTTGGGGTGTAGTATTTTATTGACAATTGGTTGATGGATTGGTTGATGCAAAAGCTGAAGCAGATTTCTTTATTATCTCCTCTTTTCTCCCCTTCCTCTTTTCTGTTGCTTCTGGTTTCTGGCCTCGGTTGTCCACCAAGAATGACCAGTAAGGATCAACCTGTAAGTTCCCCGATATAACATACTGGAGTTGTCATGGGGCAGTGATTAGAGTGCAGTATTGCAGGCTAACTCTGCCCACAGCCAGGAGTTCGATTCTGACTGGCTCAAGGTTGACTCAGCCTTCCATCCTTCCTAAGTCGGTTAAAATGAGGCCCCAGATTGTTGGGGGCAATATGCAAATAATAATTCTACTTTGTAAGCCATTCCTTTGAGGCGCTGCCACAGAGAGGAGGGAGTCAAGCTATTCTCCAAAGCACCTGAAGGCCAGACAGGGAATAATGGATGGAAACTGAACAAGGAGAGATTCAACCTGGAAATAAGGAGAAATTTCCTAACAGTGAGGACAATCAACCAATGGAACAAAAGTTGCTTTCAGAAGTTTTGGGAGCTTCATCACTGGAGGCTTTCAATAGCACTTAGACTTAGACTTTGACTTAGTCTAAGACTTAGTCTTAGACTTAGACTAAGTCAAGAAGAGACTGGACTGCCATCTGTCAGAAATGGTGTAGGGTATCCTGCTTGGGCGGGGGGTTGGACTAGATGACCAGGTCCCTTCCATGTCCCTTCCAACCCTGTTAATCTGATAAATCCAGAGAGTACTGTAAAGCACTACAGGATTGTACATAAGTCTAAATGCTAAGCTAGGTTTGACCTCTGGAAAGGCTCCAACGACCTACATTCAGGCTCTTTCCAGCTCCTCTGCTCTTAAGGAACCTCATTACTAGTCTGCAGGTGTGGGGAACAGTGTTTACAAGGTTCGATCGATAAAGCCATGCAAAGTGAGTGAAAAGGACAGGGTGGAAAACAAAAAGCATCCTTAAAATTAAACTTCTCCCCTTTTTTTGCTCTCTTTTTCCATGCCTTTCAAGAACGAGAGATTTGTGTCGGACTTTTTAAAAATTCTGGCCAATGGGATACACTTCCCTTAAAGGAAAAGGAGAAAACACATTGAGTCCCTCGGTTGAGTTGACCTCTGAAAAGGACTCCAAAGTGCCGTGGTCAAATCCTGGGACAGCAACTTTTCCACGTTGTGCTATTGTTCTGTCCTCCAGCTGTGCCCCTTTCTGGCCAGCCCTCTCGCTTGTTCATTTTCTCCGCCATAAAAGAAGCCGACCATCAGGGACCCTAAGAAAGGAGAATCAATCTCCCCCATAGGTTTTCTCTTGCCGAGTGGAACAAACAGGTGCTCCGAGCACTTCCCCTCTTCTTTCCTTTCCTTTCTCTTTCCTGATCCCCCATCCTGCGGGTTGAATCAATAGCTCAACTGGGGGGGCGGAACTGCCTTTCAAGCATTCTGATAAATAAAAGCCAATGACCTGCCGTGCTGGCTCATTGGCCACAACCTAATTAAAATCCCAGATGTTAATTGAGTCTTTTGGAGCTTGGTTGGTTTTAATGGTGGCAAAGAAGTGAGCTGGATCGTTCTTGCAATTCCATTTCCAGAGTACAAAAGGTTTGTTTCTCAGCTAAATAATCTGTTGTTAATCAGGACTGGCCAGAAGATGCATTTTTCACTGTGTGTGTACACACACACACACACCACACACCACACACACACACACACACACCACACACCGACACCGACTGAAGGATCCTGATTGATTTCTGGGACCATTGGAAAAAGTATCTGGTTGCAGTTTTCTTTAACACTGGAGAAAGCTTAGACCTGGGGTATAGCAGAATAACAGAGTTGGAAGGGACCTTGGAGGCCATCTAGTCCAACCCCCTTGACGGGATAGGAAATTATTCCTACCGAGGCGATATAGATCTGGTTCCCTTGAAGTCATTCTTACTTAGAAAATAAAACCGAGATTTAATTCTAATTAACAAAATATTTATTTCAGTATAAAAGTAACAAAACATAAACCTTAAATAAGCTACATTGTCCCAGTTAAGAATTCACATCTGCCTCGGGAGAGGCTTGCAGGAGAAGAAGAGAAGGGAGGAGACAAAACTCCTGGAATGCACACATGCGTAGAAACACATATCACATGTCTGCTTGATTAGAAAATACAGTAGATCTAGAAATATAGTAGAGAGGCTCAACTGACAATATATTCACATCGTGACACCCCTGCTCAAGCAGGAGACCTTATACCATTTCAGACAAATAGTTGTCCAATCTCCTCTTAAAAACCTCCAGTGGTGGAGCACTCACAACTTCTGAGGCAAGCTGTTCTACTGATTAATTGTTCTCACTGTCGGGAAATTTCTTCTTAGTCCTCGGCTGGTCGTGTCCTTGATTAGTTTCCATCCATTGTTTCTTGTCTTGTCTTCAGGTGCTTTGGAGAATAGGTTGACCCCCTCTTCTTTGTGGCAGCCCCTTAAATATTGAAACACTGCTATCAGGTCACCCCTAGTTCTTCTTTTTATTAAACTAGACATACCAATTCCTGCAACTGTTCTTCATATGTTTTATCCTCGAGTCCCCTAATCATCTTTGTTGCTCTTCTCTGCACTCTTTCCAGAGTCTCAACATCTTTTTTATATTGTGGCAACCAAAACGGAATGCAATATTCCAAGTGTGGTCTTACCGAGGTATTATAAAATTGTTCTATTGATGGTCTTATCCTGATTTCCCCCCATTTAGGGGGAAATTACATTTACAAGTATCAATAACCCAATTTAAAATAGATTCACAAGCTTCTTAATTTAGTTTAACATACGGTAGTTTAGTTTAAAGAATTCCAGTACAGATCCCATTGGGAGTGGATTTAGTGAATTCTACTTTCATCCCATTTTGTTATGATACAGAGGAGAGCACCGAAGTGACTGAGCATTAACCTTTTGCAGATTAAACTGTAACATAAAAATGCACCTAAGATGAAGATATGCTGCTGAACGTTCCCTACTAACAGCAGCATTTAGATGTGTTTAAAAGAGCTGACAAGCAGTCTTCAACTAACAGCCATTCATTTAGCAATAGCAATAGCCCTTAGACTGATATACCGCTTCACAGTGCTTTACAGCCCTCTCTAAGCGGTTTACTCTCAGCCTCTTGCCCCCAACAATCTGGGTTCTCATTTTACTGACCTCTGAAGGGTGGAAAGCTGAGTCAACCTTGAGCAGGTCAGGATCAAACTCCTGACTGTGGGCACAGTTAGCCTGCAATACTGCACTCTAACCCCTAGGGAGGGAGGGAGGGAGGGCAATAGCAATAGCCCTTAGACTTATATACCGCTTCACCGTGCTTTACAGCCCTCTCTAAGTGGTTTACAGAGTCAGCCTCTTGCCCCCAACAATCTGGGTCCTCATTTTACCCACCTCGGAAGGATGAAAGGCTGAGTCGACCTTGAGCCAGTCAGGATTGAACTCCTGGCAGTGGGCAGAGTCAGCCTGCATTATAGCCACTGTGCCACCATGGCAATAGAATCAGGGGTGGGTTCTAACTGACCTCGCTGCCGTTTTGCTTCCTCCCGCGCTGCATGACCGCGCCTCGTGGGTGCATGCGCAGTGCCGAAAAATAAAAAAAATCCCCCCTAAAAAAGCCAAAAACAAGATGGTAATGCATGTGCAGTGGTGGAAACTCAGCTTCTGCACATGCACAGCAGAAAAAATACCCGAAAAAAAATTCCAAAAAAAAAGATGGCCGGTGCCATGGACCAGCACCAACAGAACCGGTTCTATGATGTCATTATGACATCACCAGCGGCTTGCTACTGGTTTGGGCGAACTGGGAGGAACTCACCTCTGAACAGAACAGAACAGAACAGAACAGAACAGAATAAAATAAGAAAGAATAGAATAGAATAGAATAGAATAGAATAGAATAGAATAGAATAGAATAGAATAGAATAGCAATAGCAATAGCAATAGCAATAGCAATAGCAATAGCAGCACTAGCACTAGCACTTAGATTTATATACCACTTCACAGTGCTTTACAGTCCTCTCTAAGAAGTTTACAGAGTCAGCATATGGTCCCCAACAATCTGGGTCCTCATTTTACCGACCTCAGAAAGATGGGAGGCTGAATCACCCTTGAGCCGATGAAGATCGAACTGCTAGTAGTGAAAATGCAGAATTAGCCTGCAACACTGCATTCTAACCACTGTGCACAAGGAAGGAAGGAAGGAAGGAAGGAAGGCAGGATCCCCATCATTGACCTATACCAATACCAGGTTTCTGGTTGATTTTAGATCTAGTGGGAGACTAGAAAGGGTATTACAATATTTTGGAATGATTGGGGGGGGGGGGGAAGTGCCTAGGTCAGCCTCACTTCAGAGAGAGCCTGAATTTGGGGAGGGAAGTTCTGTTTCTCAGTGCTAAATGAAAGAAAGAGACCAGAAACCGTTACATAGAGCCAGTTTGGTCTAGTGGTGAAGGTGTTGGCCTAGAAGCAAGGAGATAGTGAGTTCTAGTCCCACCTTAGGCATGAAAGCCACCTGGGTGACTTTGGGCCAATCACCAGGAGACGGTGAGTTCTAGTCCCACCTTAGGCATGAAAATCGGCTGGGTGACTTTGGGCCAGCCATTCTCTCTCAGCACAACTCACCTCACAGAATTGTTGTTGTGGGGAAAATAGATAACTCAAGATGGCTGACTACCTAATGCTCCTTCCTCAGAGCATTAGGTATGTTTGCCATCTTGAGTTATTTATGAAAATGACAAAGCCAGGATAAAAAAAAATCTAATAAATAAATTGTCCATGATGAAAGTGCTCGGGTACCTCTCTATCCTTACTACATAATTGTTTTTATCTCTTTTGCTTTGAAGAAGTGATTTCTGTTTGATGTATTTTTTCATGGTCACTTTTAATCCCCCCCCCCTTTTTTCCCCTTTAGGTTAGTTTGCAGTATAATGTTTGACTTTGAAATTTAATAAAGATATTTTTTTTAAAAAAAGAAGTGCTGCAGCCGCCAGTACCAAGAATTGTTTGCCGTTTTTACAATACGTCCAGCAGAAAGGATGCAAAACAATTTCGCATCCGTTAGCTGGGTCTCCAGACCTATACGAGAGCACCCAGAGAGAGGCCTGGTTGGGTGTTATAATGGTTCATTTGATAATAGCCCACTCTACTTTGGCACAATCTCACTTCATTCCACTTATCACTGTTTAAATCAACCCTGTGCCAGATTACTAAATGGTCCTCGTGCTATTCCAATGATACATTGCAGCCAGGAGAGCCCCTTGGCACATGCTTGCGAGAGTTTCATTGGGGGCGGTGGGTTTAAAAATAGTTTTCCCTGGGGGTTGCTGTCAGCAACAACTTCTCCAGCTCTGCCCTGCTCTATTTTAAAAACAGCAGTTGCGTCCTTGCATCCCAAATGCCATTTCCTGTATTCCGGAACAGGTGGCTGGCCATCAGCCTACCTAAAGAGCCTTGTTGAGTTTGCAACTCCTAGAATTCCTTGCCAATCTGACCAGAAGCTGGGGAATTCTGGGAATTGCAGTCCCTACAGATCTGAAGGCTGCTAGGAGAGATTGCAGGGAGCTTGGGAAAGAAAAGGGGAACGGTCAATAGATAGAAGGAGGGGGGGGGTTGCATTGCTTGCGTATTTCTTAAACAGCAATTTAGCTCAGGTGGTAAGAACCCTGCGGGGAAAATATATATATTTTAAGTCATTCAAAGAGAGTCCATCTTAAGGAACTTTAATGAAATGTAGGAATAACCTTGAGGAACAGGAAGAAGAACACAGCCAAGACAGTGGTCAGGTAAAAAATATCTGAGTATAAATGTAATTTGAGAAAGTATTTCATGCAGGACCTGTAGGAGGAGTGACAGAATCTGGGGTGGAGTCAAAAGAGGGATCAGCCTAGAATCCCTACATAGCCACAAGTGAGTTAAGTCAAACCACCACCCTCGAATTCCATTGACTCTTATCTAACTCCAAGCAGGTGCTAACCAAGTTATTTGAGAAGATTCCTGCTCATAGGCATAATTTGCAATAAATCAGTTGATGATCAGTTTATTTGCAATAAATTGCAAGATTGATGTCATCCCTTCAAGCTAAACCATACTAGGAAATCAGAGCTACAAATGCTAATACTAATTTTATTACTATTAAAGTAACAGACTCTTGCAAGTCTGAATCCACTTCCCCCCTTCCTTCCTATATCTTTATAAGATGTAGGGTAAGTCATGTCTGAAGTACTTTCTCATATTACATTTCTGCCCCGTATTCAGGTTTCTTTTTATTGGTTATTTTGGTAGCAGGTCTTCATCCTGTTGCTCAAGGTATGCTTATTGCCATTACAAGAACTCATCATAAACCGGTTTCCAATTTTCCAAGATTCTGTATTTATTCTGAATGAGCATTACAGACACTGCACAAGAGGCTGTGTTGTTGTGCTGGCTTCCTTGTTCATGCCCAGGTACTTGAGGCTTGGCAGCTGCTAGATTTAGAGACAGGTGGCAAACATGATGTGGGGAAATGATCCCCCTGAGTTAGAGAATGCTGTTCTTGAGAATCCGTGGGTTAAGTGGCCTGTATCTGTAATGGTGTCTTCAGGCCCAAATAGCACAGCTTGAAAACACCCAAGTTAGGAGGGAGATTTGGAAGTGGAGCTGAAAAGATTACACGTATATGTTTGTAGCAATAGAATAGAATGAGCCGGAAGGGACCTTGGGGGTCTTCTAGTCCAGCCCCCTCCTCAAGCAGGAGAATCTATACCATTTCAGATAAGTGACTGTCTAGTCTTGTCTTAAAAGTCTCCAGTGATGGAGCATCCATGATTTCTGAAGGCAACTTCTGTTCCACTGGTTAATTGTCCTCACCGTTAGGAAATTTCTCCTTTGTTCTAGGTTGCTTCTCTCCTGGATTAGTTTCCATCCATTGTTTCTTGCCCTGCCTTCTGGTGCTTTGGAAAATAATTTGACCCCCTCTTCTTTGTGGCAGCCCCTCAAATACTGGAATACTGCTATCATGTCACCCCTAATTCTTCTTTTCTCTAGACTAGCCAAACCCAAATCCTGCAACAGTTTTTCATACGGTTTAGTCTCCAGGCTTTTGATCATCTTAGTTGCTCTTCTCTGAACTTTTTTCAAAGTTTTCTTGTAGTATGGTGCCCAAAATCAGAAGGGCTATTAATACAGCTGTGTCATGGATTGAATTCTATCAACACAACCTATGGGGCTTTGTTCAACCAAAAAAATTACAGTTCAATGTGTGTGGTGGAATGTGGTCTGGATTCCCAGGAGAAAAGGGAGGGGGGGTACATTCCAGAGGACCAAGATATAGCAAAAGTTAGATAGTTTGGTTGGGAGGAAGAAAGTTAAGGCAGCTCCTACTTAGCGATTCACAGAGGATTATCTTTAAAGTTGCAAGTAGTTTGTTTCTTTAGTTTGGCAAGATTCTGTCTATAGGTGAAGGAAAATGCCCCGTAACTCTGTATGGTCATTTTTTGTATTTGGTATATAAGTTTGCAAGACATGCTAACCCCACGTATAGATATGCAAAGCTGCCATGTTTACGTAGCACACTGTGCCAACATGAATCATATTGTGGGTTAAGGTGACTGCCTGATTCCCACAACATGTTTAAACACTGGTACGTTGTGTAAAGTCAAAGCATGTTGTGGGTAGATAAGCTGCAGCTTATACAGTTCGATATTGCAAGTAGACAGTCCCACATTTGGTGACTGATATCAGTTCCTTGTCAAAGCTGTAACACCTTTATGTCTGAATCCTTGGCTAATTGTTGCAAGGTGTGAACAAATGCAAACCTTCTGGAATATTGTTGTTAAGGAGCTATTGTGCTGTTGAGCACATACACAGCGAAATAGTGATTGTGGTTGTGGTGTTGCAGTTTGATATGAATGCTATTCAGTCAATAAACAGCCAGTTTAGTATTTACAAATAGTTTACTTAAAGTAGTAGCAAAGTTCAATAGGAAGTCCAAGTCATACACAATTAATCAGTCAATGCGAAGAATCTTCTTCTTGCCTATCTTTGTTTTAACTAACAAACAAAGATTACGGCTAATAATCAAGTCTACACTATCACAGATAGTTACTCTTTCACAGCAGCTCTTCACAGCAATTTCACACAGTCACAAAGCAATTACTCATCAGTAAAGCAGGAGAGATATTCAGCAGAGAGTCAGCACTCCGGAACACACAGTCCTCAATCATCATCATCATCCTGAGCATGCTCTCTTGCTTCCTTTTATAGCAATCAGCCTTCAATGCAGTTAAAGCAATACACACATAACATTGATTTGTGGCTTGTTCATATATTAGCAAACCAATCGTTTGAACAGGGTTCTAACAATTGTGCCCCATCGCCACGCCCAGCTGGGTGGAACTGCACTACTAAATACAACTTACGACCACAACGGAGCCCAAAATTTCTGCTGCTAAGTAGACAGTTGTTAAATGAACTTGGCTGTAGTTTAGGGCCTTTCTTACCGCAGTTGTTAAGTGAATCACTGCAGTTATTAAGTGAGTAACACTGTTGTTAAGTTAATTTCTCCATTGATATTGCTGCTCAGAAGGTCGCAGAAGTTGATCACATGACCCCGGGACACTGCAGCCATCATAAATATGAACCAGTTGCCAAGCGTCTGAATTTTGATCATGTGACCATGGGGATGCTGCATTTTTTTCAGTGTCGTCGTTACTTCGAATGGTCACTAAATGAACTGTTGCAAGTCGAGGACTACCTGTATAAGAAATGCATTTCCTGATCATGGTGTCTCCCCGGCCAGATGCGTCACACGCTGGTCACACCCACTCCCAGTTTAGCAAAGGGGGAAAAGTTGCGATGCGTCACATGATGACAACGTGTTGTCGCGAGTTTGACACCCCTGTTCTAAACTATGGGCAGCAAAGGCAGGGGTGGTCACAAGCGAAGAAGAAGCTTGGACAACCAACTTTCATAAAATCTTAATGATGTGGTTTTACTTTTTGCATCTTACGACTGCTAAAAATAATCATAAAAACGTGACCCTCATTATCAAGCAACCCTGAGCGAGATGGGCAAAATCTGGATGGAGAAATGGATGTTGAACTTTGGCTTTGTGGAAGACTTGAGAATATAGCTGTCATTAGGAGATATATATTTTTAATTGAGATCCAGATATGGCCTGTTTTTAAAAAAATCGATTTCAAGTTGTGGAGTCCTTGGTGCTCTCAGAGCTTGGTTGTCTGCTTGCATAGAATAGAGCAATAGCAATATAGCAATAGCACTTACTTATATACCGCTTCATAGTGCTTTACAGCCCTCTCTAAGCGGTTTACAGAGTTCAGCCTCTTGCCCCCAGCAATCTGGGTCCTCATTTTACCCACCTCGAAAGGATGGAAGGCTGAGTCAACCTTGAGCCGGTGAGATTTGAACAGCTGAACTGCTGAACTAGCAGTTCAGATTGCAGTGCTGCTTTTAACCACTGCGCCACCACAGAGAATAGAGAATCATAGGGCTGGAAGGGACCTTGGAGGTCTTCTAGTCTAACTCTCTGCTCAAGGCAGGAGACCTTATACCCGTGATGGCGAACCTATGGCACGTGTGCCACAAGTGGCACACGGAGCCATATCGGTGGGCATGCGAGCTCAGGTCCAGTGCGCATGTGCACGCCGGCCAGATGATTTTGGGGCCTTCTGGGCCCACTGCGGGTCAGGAAACAGCCTGTTTTCAGCCTCTGGAGGAGGCAGGGAAGGCTATTTTTGCCCTCCCCAGGCTCCTAGAAAGGCTCTGGAGCTTGGGGAGAGCAAAAAGATGGGCCTTCCAGTTCAACCGGAAGTCAGCAAATGGAACGTTTCCCTCCCCAGGCTCCTAGAAAGGCTTTGAAGCCTGGGGAGAGCGAAAAATGGGCGTGCCATCATGTGCCGGGAGCGGGGGTATCATGCACGCATGCGTGGTGGGGTGCATGGAATTATGGGTATGGGCACGCATGTGCGTGACCCCCCCCACACCCGTTTTGGCACACGAACCAAAAAAGGTTCGCCATCACTGCCTTATACCATCACAGTAAAATCAGAGGTGGGTTCCTCCCGGTTCAGACTGGTTCGCCTGAACCGGTAGTGACCCACTGGTGACGTCATGATGATGTCACGGAACCGGTTCGGTTGGTGACGGTCTGTGGGCGCCACCATCTTTTTTTAAATTTTTGTTTGAATTTTTTTAAACTTTTTTTTTCTACTGAGCATGCGCAGAAGCCAAGTTTCCGGCACTGTGCATGTGGTCTCCATCTTGTTTTTTGCTTTCTTTTTTATTTTTTTCAGATTTTTTGGCACTGCACATGTGTGCACGCGCAGAGAGAGCATGCGCCCACAAGGTGCAGCCACATGGCGTGGGAGGAAGCGAACCGACAGCGGGCTAAGTTAGAACCCACCCCTGGGTAAAATGGATGTCCAGTCTATTTTTGAAACCTTCCGGTGATGGAGCCCAGTTTCATGACCCAATATAGGTAACATCAACAGTGCCCTGATTATGGTGGTGTTGATGGTGACGGAGCATTGATGACGTTACCTATTTGGGACACAAAATGTCTGCAGGCGAACAACCCAGCACAGAGTGGAGTCATTGGTGCATTCTGTGCTGCGTTGTCTGCTTGCAGACATTCCACAGTTCAACCCTGAGCTACAGATATCGTCTTCATTTGGATTTCTAGTTTTCTCACACAGCATGGCAAGGGTGACAGAATAACAGAGTTGGAAGTTCACCTGGGAGGTTTAACAGATTAACAGAGTTGGAAGGGACCTTGCAGGTGATCTAGTCCAACCCCCTGCCCAAGCAGGAGACCCTACATCTGCCTCTACCTAGGACCGAACTCACAGCCTCCTGATTGTGATGCAAGAGCTCCACCTCTAGGCCACAGCACTTAGGAGCCTTCTAGTCCAACCCCCTGCTCAGGCAGGAAACCCTATAAGATTCTGTTGCTTGGATAACCTTTTCCGGAGCGAGTGCCAAAAGCACAACCGCGAGAGCAAATGCGCACATGCGCACCCAAACCCCCAAAATGCAATGTGTGTGTAGCCCCCTGCATACACCCCACACCCTATGCATGCATGCGCCCACCGCACACCCCCGCCCCCACGCATGCAAGTGTTGCCCCCCCAACGCCCCCCATCCCCTGCGCATGCATGCCAGAGACTCGACAACCAGCTGGCCAGTGGGAGGCACGCACACATGCGCAGTGGACCTGAACTAGGGCAACGGCTCACATGCCCACAGAGAGGGCACTGCATGCTACCTGTGGCACGGGTGCCATAGGTTCGCCATCATGGTCCTATACATTTCAGACAAATGGTTGTCCAATCTCTTCTTAAAAATTGCTGGTGTTGGAGCAATCACAATCTCTGAAGGCAAGCCGTTCCACTGCCTAATTGTTCTTCCTAACTGTCAAGCCATTTCTCCTTGGTTTTCTCCTTGATTAGTTTCCACCCATTGCTTCTTGTTCTACCCTCAGGTGCTTTGGAGAATAGTTTGACTCCCTCTTCTTTGTGGCAACCCCTGAGATGTTGGAACACTGCTATCATGTCATCCCTAGTCCTTCTTTCCATTAAACTATGAGACTAAACATAGGGAAGGTGTTGCAAAGCCAGACTGAATTTATGCACCAGCCAGTGTGCTCTTCCTACAGAAAGTGTAATGTTTGGAAAAACTTTCCTAAGAAGTCTAAAAGGGTGGCAGGAACGAAAGTTGAACTAACGCCCGGAATACAAATTCATGGGTCACGTCCTGTGCTGACTCAGCTGATATTTGAACTTCATTACTCAGTTCTAAGAGATTTGTAATTCCTTTCTGAGAAGACTAATGGCAGTCTGCAGTTGCCGGGTTCCGTAAGTTGGCCGTCGACTGGCGCAGAGTAAACGCTGGGAATAATACAGGGAAATATTGCAGCATTAACATTATTGATTTAGTAAGATTGATTGAGCCTCTGTGGGTTTTGCCCTGGTTTTTGCCTGGATGCTGAAGAGGAAAAAAAAGGTGGTTTTTAATAAGAATGCATTGCAAAGCTCCTCCTTTTCCTCCTGTGACAGGCACAGCTGCCTACATCTAAATATTCCCATATACATCGCGCGCCCATTTGTGCCGAATGGTGGCCATGCACACAATTCCCCTCTGTGCGCGATGGGGCCTAGTGAACTCCTTAGAAAATCTCTTATATCTCTGAGGTCAGGAACCCAGCGACGGCTCACACTTGAATCCTCCCCAATGCTGGAGAATAGCAATAGCAATAGCACTTAGACTTCTATACCGCTTCATAGTGCTTTACAGCCCTCTCTAAGCGGTTTACAGAGTTCAGCATATTGCCCCCAACAATCTGGGTCCTCATTTTACCCACCTCGGAAGGATGGAAGGCTGAGTCAACCTTGAGCCGGTGAGATTTGAACAGCTGAACTGCTGAACTAGCAGTAGCCTGCAGTGCTGCATTTAACCACTGCGCCATCTCGGCTCTTAAGAAGTCCTTAAACATCTCCATAGGCACCTTCAGAGCTATTGATGTAGTTCTTCTGTTATTGGACAGCTCCAGTGTAGAAGCTGAGTCTTCCACAGTCTTAGGAACAGCCATTCTGGACAGACAGACAGACAGACAGACAGAAGGACAGAACTTTATCTCGGTCATTGACCAATGCAAACACAATCAATCAAACGAACGACACAAAGCTAGCTCCTAATAGCAAGACCTATTAGCAACAAGCTTGCGCATAAAATAAGAAAAATGGTGCTCCTTTTAAAGAAATGGATTTATCTTGCTTATTTAAACAGAGAGTGCAGATAAAAGTTATCAGTGTGTGCTGGAAATTTAAATAAAAGAGAGATGATCCACTGGTGGCGGATGTCCCTGTAGAATCCGTAATACAGAAAAACATGGGCTGTGGATTCTATGGCCCCCTATCATAGGGGCAGTATTGGGTTCTGTATGGGGTTTTCCTGCATTTCTCTTCCAGGACAGCTATGGGAGTCAGTCTGGAAATTATTTCAGATGCAAGCAAGGACAATGCCTTTTTTTTTGGTCTTAGTTGAGCACTGAAGCAAGCTGGTTTCTAATTTTCAGCCGGGAACTCTCCAGGGTACTGACAAAAGTTGTGTTCTTGACTCTTACCCACTCCAGGATAGGGGTGGGCCACTATGGCAACTTCACGAACTGTGGACTTCAACTCCCAGAATTCCTGTTCTAGGAAATGCATATCAACGCTACTTTTATTAAAATGTTAAGCAACAGAATCTTATAAGTTTGAATGTACTTCCCCTCGTCCTCCCTTTATCTTCATGAGAAACCTAAAAATGGACTTTCTCAGGCTACAGTTTGGGCACAGACTCAAATTTCTTTTATCTGACCGGTATGTTGCTTGTGGCTTTTTCTCCTGTTTCTCAAGGTTATTCCTTCTAGCCATTACAACATAGGTATTCCTCGACTTACATTCATTTAGTGACCATTTGAAGTCACAACAGCACTGAAAAAAAAGACTTACGACCAATTTTCACAGCATCCCAATGGTCACATGATCAAAATTCAGACACTTGGCAACTGGAATGTATTTATGACGCTTGCAAGGTTCCGGGGTCATGTGATCACCAGTTGTAACCTTCCCAGCTGGCTTCCAACAAAGTCAACGGAGGAAGGCAGATTTGCTTAATGACCACATGATTCACTTAACAACTACAGCAATTCACTTAAGAAGGTTGTAAGGTGGGACAAAACTTACATAACAACTTATGTTTAGCAACAACATAACATAACATAACAACTTATGTTTAATAACATAACATTTATAACATAACATAACTTCTGTTTAGCAACGGAATTTTGGGGCTCAGTTATGGATGTAAGTTGAGGATTATCTGTATAGCGGTTAAGGTGTTGGGCTGGCACCAGACAGGTTCACCCTAGAAACTGTCCGAGGTAGGGCCACTCCATTTTTTCAGACCAAACTACACACAGCTGCAGCTGCTGGGATAAAATAAAGGGACCCCACTTTCCCCAAAATCTAAGCTGCCTCAAACCTTCGTGAGATGGAAAGATGGAATAGAAATATAAATTAGAAAACTGAGCAATGTATCAATTTGGAGCAAACACCCCCCAAAAAAACACCCCCCTCCCATGGGGAAAAAATCTGCCAGCATTTGGAATGGATTTCAGCTCTCATTACAGTCAGCATCGGAAGCCTTTTAAAATCATATCAGCCATCTGTACCATCCCAGCCTTCTGCAGTTGGATGGCCTCCTGAAGCATTGGACAATCACTCTTGGAATTCCCAGCGAGGCCTGCCAGCTGAGGACGAATGGAAATTATAGCCCACCGTGCATGGAGGCTGCTAATTTGCAGAAGGTGTACCAAGCATATGCTTAATGGCTAATTTCTATCCCCGTAATAAGTAGCAGTTAATAATAATTACAGTTGGCTGTCCTCCATTTAGAGACTCCCATGCAAAATCCTGCAGAACTGGCTTTATTCTAAGTAGCTGCTTTAATGGGCTTTGGGGCTGGAAGGACTCCGATGGGCTGGGAATGGCCATGGTAGAAAGTAAAGGGTGGAACTGGATTAAAACATCAGAACATCAGAATAATAGAGCTGGAAGGGACCTGGGAGGTCTTCTAGTCCAACCCCCTTGTCGAGCAGGAAATCCTATACAGGTGGTCCTCCACTTAGGATCACAATTGAGTCCAACATTTCTGTTTTTAAGTGAGACGGTTGCTAAGTGAATTTTGCCCCATTTTATGATCTTTTTTGCCACATTAAGTGAATCACTGCAGTTGTTAAATGAGTAGCATGGCTGTTGAATCTGTGAATCCGGCTCCCTCATTGATTTTGCTTGTCACATAAGGTGATCACATGATCCTGCAATTGTGATAAATATGAGTCAGTTGCTAAACATCCAAATTTTGATCACATGATCATGGGGATGCTGCAATAGTCGTAAGTATGAAAATGGTCATAAGTCGCTTTTTTTGGTGCAGTTGTAATTTTGAACAGTCGCTAAATGTAACTGTTGTAAGTCAAGGATTACCTGTACCATTCTGGACAAATAGATGTCCCCCCCTATGAATTTCTAACAAGATTTTTTTCAGTAGTAGTAGTCATATATTAGATTAATTATGCAGCCATACATAATCTCGTTATGACCACATTAGTAGTCATACGTTGGAATAATTCCAGTAGAGTGTCCCAAAAGTGCTTTTTTTCAAAGAGGCAACTGGACTTTCTGGGGTTGTCGTTTTTTTTGAAGACGTTTCGCTTCTCATCCAAGAAGCTTCTTCAGCTCTGACTGGATGGTGGGGAATGGAATTGCAGGAACTGAGCTTGGCCAGTCTGGCGAAGAGAAGGACCAGGGGTGACATGATAGCAGTGTTCCAATACTTGAGGGGATGCCACAGAGAGGAGTGGGTCAGGCTGTTCTCTATGGCACCAGAAAGCCAAACAAGGAATAACGGATGGAAGCTGACCAAGGAGAGATTCAACCTGGAAGTGAGGAGAAACTTTCTGACGGTGAGAGCGATCAACCAGTGGAACAGCTTGCCACCGGAGGTCGTGAGAGCCCCAACACTGGCAGCCTTCAAGGAGAGACTGGACTGCCATCTGTCTCAAATGGTATAGGACAGTGATGGCGAACCTATGGCACGCGTGCCACAGGTGGCACTCGGAGCCATATCTGCCGGCACGTGAGCCATTGCCCTAGCTCAGCTCCAGCACGCATGTGCACACCAGCCAGCTGATTTTCGGCTCATGCGGAGGCTCTGGGAGGGCATTTTAGGTTTCTGGAGGGCCTCCCGGGGGACAGGGGGTGTTTTTGCCCTCCCCAGGCTCTAGGGAAGACTCTTTAGCCTGGGGAGGGTGAAAAATGGGCCTACCAGGCCCACCGGAAGTCAGGAAATGGGCGGTTTCCAGCCTCCAGAGGGCCTCTGTGGGGGCGGGGAAGGCTGTTTTCGTCCTCCCCAGGCATTGAATTATGGGTGTGGGCACTTGCAATTGCGTGATAGCGTGTGCGCATGCGCTTTCGGCACCCGAGGGAAAAAAGGTTCGCCATCACTGGTATAGGAACTCCTGCTTGAGCAGGAGGTTGGACTAGATGACCTACAAGGTCCCTTCCAACTTTAATAATAAATCTAAAAAATTCACCATCCAGTCAGAGCTGAAGAAGCTTCTTGGATGAGAAGCGAAACGTCTTCAAAGAAAAACAAAGTCCAATTCCCTCTTGAAAAAGCACCTTTGGGACAACCATGACCTGCATGACGGAGAATCTCCATAGACCCGTCCAGTAGAGTGTTTCACTAGGAAAATGTCTGTTTGCACTTATAGCAGAGGGAACAAGAAATAAGCATGGGAGGACCCCATTCCTTGATATCCCCCCAATTCCTTTACACTCCCCATGGAGGAACGAGGGGCCTCATGGCCTTCAATGCAGCCCAACATTTCCTGGGAAAAGCATCTGCTTCCCAACTTGGCAGGAGTTTGATGTAAGTCCTTTTATTACCCAGCCGGCTCCAACCAACTCCTGATGCCAAGAATGCTAATAATATACTAATCAGTGAGGTTCTGGATTGTTCAGGAGAAGTGACCCCATGCGTGGTGAGGGGCGAGCGGGGAGCAGGGAGCCAGCGGTTGGCAGAGGCAGGGCCGGTTTTGCTAGGCAACGCCAGAGCTCTTTGCCTGCACATGGATGGGGGAGTTTTATTTACTCCTCCAGGGCGGAGGGGGGAGATGGTGGATGGCCGCAGAACATGGCAGGGACTGAGAGTTAAGAGAGACGCATCTTTATTTGGGGTTGGGCCGTTTTGAGGCGAGCAATTTTTACGGTTCCATTAACTGGTGGGATCGTTTGTGAAAGAACATTAGGAGAAGTGCCTTGGGGAGCCGTGTATCCTATTATGTGGAATGCTAATAGAATGAAAAATTAATTAAAGGAAAGCTTACAGCAGGACAGGCTCTCTTCCTTGCCTCCCCCTTCCATTGTGGAGGGACCTAGAAATGTGTGCTAACAGGGGGAAAAAAATGACCTGGAATGGAATTGTTGATATCGACAACTTTCTGGACAAGTTAGAGCTGATCTATCGAGCCTCCAACTGCTACATTTAATCAGTTGAATAGTGAACATGTCTTTTTGGTCGTCTCTTCTTCTGTAGCTTATTCCCTTCCAGAAAAAAATGGGGAAAACACTGTTTTACTGATAGGGAAATTGAGGGCAATTGAACAATGGCAATTCATCCAACCAAGGTCACTGCACAGAGGTATAACTTCTTGGAAATTTAACTTCTGGTTTATCTTTTTGCCTGCTTCACATCTGCGTATGCATTAACAGGAATATGTTTCTTTTATTTTCACAATCCTCCAGTCCCTGCAAGAGATCCTTAGGATTACAGAAGCCTGGGAACCTTCCCAAATGCTCAGGAGGGTAAAAACCAGTAATTAAATACTCAAAAGAGTTACAGACCACAGGGGAGTTGACAGTAGAACTCAAGCTGCTGTTGTCTGGCATATTCCAGCCATTAAATGTACACATGGGATAACTGTGTTTTCTCACTTATTTGAATTTGCATTTCACCCTTCTTCCATTAAGAGAGAGGGGAGGGAACGCCAAAGAAATGAATATTTTGTCAGCCTTTGCAAATTTCGCCCTCAATAGTTGCCTGCTAAGGAATCCAATTTACCACTACAATTTTCTTTCTTGTCCGGTCCTCAAAGTAGACATGAAAAGAATGAATTTTTAAACCCAAGTAGCAGTTTATTCAGATTAATATCCTGATAGATGAATGTAGAATATAGAATAAAAGATTTGGAAAGAACCTTGGAGGTCTTCTAGTCCAACCCACTGCTCAGGCAGGAGATCTTACTGCATCCTGGACAAATGGCTTTTCTTGAAGATCTCTAGTGATGGACGACCCACAACTTCTGGAGGGAAGCTGTTTCTCTGATTTAATTGTTCTCACTATCAGGAAATTTCTCCTTATTTATACTTTGGGCCTCTCTTTGATAAAGTTTCTATCCATTACTTCTTGTCCTGTCCTCAAGTGCTTTGGAGAATAGGCCAACCATTTTTTGTCTCTTTTTTTGTGACAGCCCCTCAAATATTGGAAGACGCTATCATGTCACCCCTAGTCCTTCTCTTGGTTAAACCAAACAGTCCCTGTTCCTGCAACCGTTCATCATATGTTTTAGCCTCCAGTCCCCTAATCATCCTGGTTGCTCTTCTCTGCATTTTTTCTAGAGTCTCAACCAGCGGTGGGTTGCTCCCGGTTCGGCCCGGTTCTAAGAACTGGTATTAATTTAATAAATTTAATTTAATTTAATAAACGTTCTTATAGGCCGCCCAATCCCGTATGACTCAGGGCGGTGTACAACATAGATAAGAACAGTACAATAAAAACAATAATAACATTTAAAAAAAAGCAGAACATTATTTTAAAAACCATTCATTCATGGGGGAATCTGATCTTCTTTTTTCACCCCGCTTGCCGGAAGAGCCATGTTTTTACGGCTTTACGGAAGGCCAGTAGAGTGGGGATAGTCTGGATCTCTGGTGAGAGTTGGTTCCAGAGGGACGGGGCTCCCACAGAGAAGGCTCTCCCTCGCGGCCCCACCAACTGACATTGTTTGGCCGATGGGACCCGGAGGAGGCCCACTCTGTGGGACCTAACTGGTCGTAAGGAGGTGTGTGGTAGGATGCGGTCCCGTAGTGCTGGTGGCAGGAGGCTCTGCCCGCCCACCCACCTGGGACGCTTCTGCACATGCACAGAAGCATCGTGCACGTGCGCAAACCGGTAGTAAAGGGTGTTAGAACCCACTACTGGTCTCAACATCTTTTTTATAGTGTGGTGATGAGAACTGAATGAATTGTGGGAAGCCCCCCCCCAAGAATGAAATATTTTGGGAAATATTAAAAAGACAGAATATTATATTTTCCCAAAAGGAGAAATGGAGAAACATGCTCTTAAGACAGAAAGCAGACTCAGCCTTTCTTAATAGCAACCCACACAGCAGATATTTGGTGCCCATTAAGAAAGACTGGGGCAGCCTATCTGCAAAACAAAAGACCTTCAACTTCAGGATGATGGGATTAAGAAGAACAGGACATGACCCTTCAGGACATAATAGGATTAACCAGCAGTGAAATGCTCCCGGTTCGCTTTTACCTGTCTGTCGTCGGACAGCCGATCGCGCAGGTAGCGCGGCACTCTGCCCACCCACCGGGACACCGCCATTTGAGTTCTTTTACCCTCTGCGCATCCACAAAGCATTCTGTGCATGCATAGAGGGTAAAAGAACTCAAATGGTGGTGTCCTGGCAGGTGGACGAAGCGCCGCGCTACCTGCGTGATCGGCTGTCCGATGACAGACAGGTAAAAGCGAACCGGGAGCATTTCACCCCTGGGATTAACCCACTACCATTTAGCAGACGACACAGAGCTCACTACATTGCACAATCTTCTAAGGGCATTTCAGACATTGCACAACTCCCCTAGCAGCATCTCTGAAACTTATAAAAATCCATGTACTCATCAAATTGGTCAGCTGACCCAGGACTGCTGTTGGTTCTGTTCATCATTGAACTTTCTTTCCAATCAGAAAGTTTCTATGTTGTTTCCAGCGTTTTTCTCCCATCTTGGAACTGAACCAGATCGATTTTCCTTCCAACAGCAGTTTCCAAATGTGGCCTTACCAAAGCTTTATAAAGGGATACCAGTAGTGGGTTCCACTTACCTTTGCTACCGGTTCGGGAATGGGAATGTGCGGGTGTGTGCGCAATGCTTCTGCGCATGCACAAAAGTTTCTCCACATGCGCAGAGTGTTTTTGATGACGTCCAGGTGGGTGGGCCTCTCGCTGCCGCTGCTACTGTTTCACCAAACTGGTGTGAACTAGTAGCAACCCACCACTGAGTGATACTAAGACTTCATGTCAGGGGTGGGATTGAAAAAATTTAGCAGCCAGTTCTCTGCCAGATTGCTGGTTGGGCGTGGCCATGGGGGCGTGGCCTACTCAGACTCCTGCACCATGGCGGGGGGGGGCGTTTTCACCCTCCCCAGGTTCTGGAGGCTTTCCTGAAGTCTCCGGGAGTGCGAAAACAGCCTCCCCAGGCTCCAGAGGCCCTTTGAAGGCCCTCCGGAGGCCCTCCAGAGGCCAGAAATGGGCCACTTCCGGTACTTCCAGTAGGCCCATTTTTTGCCCTCCCAGAGCCTCCACACGGGCCCTGCAGTTACCTGGCATCCAAAGCAGGCCGCGTGGAGACTCCTGGGAGGGGCGGGGTGAGCTAGTCCTTGCAACTACTGGTTCGGTGAACCAGTTGTAAAATTAACATCCGGTTTTCCCAAACCGGTCCGAACCGGCTGAATCCCACCCCTGCTTCACGTGATCTTGATACTATTCCTCTGTTGATGCAGCCTAGGACTGCATCAGTCTTTAAGTACATAAGTTTTAATTTTTCCTTTTTAGCCATCCTGATGTCAAAGAACCTCCCACCCCTCCTCAAATTTGCATTGGAAGCTCTGGGAACACGACCTTGGGGGGAGATTTGCAGGAAAAGGCCAAGGGTTAACTTCCTCCAGCTCTGTCCCAATCAGAAGAAAAGTTTCTGCCTTTCTGGTGCTGTTTTCCGAAGCCGTTCTTGCAACTTGCTAATTTCTTGAGTTGTGCCTGACTTAGCTTGGCTGGGAGGCAGTCATCAATCAAAGCAGCATAGATTTTTTTTAAGCTGGGTTTTTAATGATTTTTATTGTATATGAATATTTGTAGGCTGCCTAGAGCCCCAGGAGGAGTGGGTGGCATATAAATTTTTCAAATGAATAAGCATCATTCTTTCTGGTTCTGCACAGATTTCGCTTTGATTTCGCCACTGGGCTTATGTCAGCGACATCCTATACCAGTGTTTCTCAACTCGGCAATTTTAAGATCGATGGACTTCAACTCCCAGAAATCCCCAGCCAGCTAGGGAATTCTGGGAGTTGAAGTCTACCCCTCTTAAAATTCCCCACCCAGAATTCCCCACCCAGAATTCCCCAGCCCGTTTTTGGCCTGCAGAGTGCTTCTGGGGTGGGCGAAAACGCAACAAAAGAGCCGAGGTGGCGCAGTGGTTAGAGTGGGGTACTGCAGGCCACTTCAGCTGACTCTGATCCGCAGGTCAGCAGTTCACATCTCACCGGCTCAAGGTTGACTCAGCCTTCCATCCTTCCGAGGTAGGTAAAATGAGGACCCAGATTGTTGGGGGCAATATAAATATACATTGCTTACTGGTGTAAACCGCTTAGAGAGTGCTTGCACTGTGAGGCGGTATATAAATGTCACAAATAAACAAACAAACAAACAAACAAACAAACAAACAAACAAATAAATAAATAACACGCAGAGGGTTTGGGAGCTCCAAAACAGGCCAGTTTTGGGCGAAAATGGGCCATGCGGAGGGTTCATATTCGGTCTATAAGACGCACCTAAATTTTCACCCCCTTTTACGGGGGGGGAAGTGTGTCTTATACTCGGAAAAATACGGTAAATTCTGGGAATTAAAAAAAACACACACCAGCAAATGAGGTTGCTTGAAATTTTAATACTAGCATACACATATTTTGCCAGCTTTTCTGGCCTGTGACACTGAGGTAACACATCTCTCTTTCCATCCCTAGCTCTCTGCACTGAAGAATGCGTCCACGGACGGTGTGTGTCTCCTGACACCTGTCACTGCGAACCCGGATGGGGAGGGCCGGACTGCTCCAGCGGTGAGTGGAAGAGCACAGTTGCCTCAGCATCCCATAATTATGAAATAACCTGCCTTCCCCAAGTGTGTGGCTTTATGTTTCAAACCGGGGAAGCGCTGTCTTCGAAGTGGACGCTCTCCGTGATAAATCCCTTCCTTAAAATGCCGTGTTTCTATTTTGAGATAAGGATCGTTCCAAGAAAGCCGTGGTTCTCTTACGGTTTTATTCTTAGATACTTTTCTGCAAAGTCGTTTTTTAAAAATGTCATCCCTCCGCTATTAGTCATTCATTGTTCGGTGTCCAAGACGCTTCGCTCGCGGCTGAGCCGCTGCAGAGAAAGCCTGGCACTCTTCCCCGCTCGGGGATCCATTCTGCTTTCTAGATGGGATGTGGGATTCTTCCTGCAAACAGCAAACTGGTGGTTGGTATGATTGCAAAATGCAACGTGGCTGGACAAAGAGGTTACAGGTGCTCATTAGCTCGTATCTGTGCCAAGGTGCCTGGGTGAACCAAACAGAGACACTTATTCTCCTCCTCTCCCTGTCAGCCTGAATTATCCCTTTTTCCAGTAAAACTCGCACAAGCCTCTAAAACACCTTTTTACCTGGGCCGAGTCCAATTCTGTGACAGCCACGGTGAAGCACTGACCTATTTAAGGTCTCTGAACTGTGCAGGAGCTATTTTGAAGTTTTGCTTCTTGTGATATGTGGCCTTATTTTTCTGGGGCGAAAAGGTTTGTGTGTGGGGGGATTGTGTGTGTCTCTGTGTGTGTCTCCGTGTGTAAAATTGTCTCATTCACGTCCAGCCATTTGGCTGTTTCCTATGGAAAGAATCAGGTTTGTCTGCTGCGTTCAAAACCTTCTCTCTTTTTTGGGGGGGGCAAAAGCCCTAATTCCTGTAACACCTTTTTAATTGGCAAGTGAGTTGTATATTTGCTGGCTCTGTGCCTTTTTTTTTTTTTTTGCTAAAGTAGAAGTCTAGTGCGACACCCAAAGTCAACAGTGGTGTGTTATGCAAACTGCGACGGTGTATCTGTCACTGTTATAATGAAACGAAGCTTGTTAACTCTGCTAGAACAGCTTGGTTCTATAGGAGGGAAAAAAGAGTGATTAAATTCGCTACCTCCTATTTGCACTATTGATCAGAAATTTTGACAAGTACCTCCAACAAGGATGAGGATAATAGAGTAATTCTTCTGGGATGTTCTCCCCAGATGCCCCTCTGACCTTTTGTGGTGATTTGTTGTTTGAACTCATGGCTGCACTTCAACATGCTGACCAAAACTGGATGCAGTACTCTAGGTGTGGTCTTACTAAGGCTTTACAGAGTGGTATTAGTACCTCACTTGATCTTGATTGAATCCCTCTGTTAATGCAACTTAGGATTGCGTTGGCTTTTTTGGCTGCCGTCGCACACTGCTGGCTCATATTTAACTGGAGTCCACTAAGACTCCAAGATCCCTCTCACAGTTACTGCTATTAAGCCTGGTTTCACCCAGTCTATATGTGTACTTTTGGTTTTTGTTGCCTAAGTGTAAGACTTTACTCCCCCCCTCCTCTCTGTGGCAGCCCCTCAAATATTGGAAGACTGCTATCCTGTCTCCCCTGGTCCTTCTCTTCACTAGACTATTCATGCCCAATTCCTGCAACCGTTCATCGTATGTTTAACCTCCAGTCCCCTAATCATCCTGGTTGCTCTTCTCTGTACTTTTTCTAGAGTCTCAACATCTTTTTTATAGTGTGGTAACCAAAACTGGATGCAGTATTCTAGGTGTGGTCTTACTAAGGCTTTATAGAGTGGCATTGATACCTCACGTGATCTTGATTGAATTCCTCTGTTAATGCAGCTTAGGATTGCATTGGCTTTTTTGGCTGCTGCTGCACACTCTTGGCTCATATTTAGCTGGTTGTCCACTAAGACTCCAAGATCCCTCTCACAGTTAGTGCTATTAAGCCTGGTTTCTCCCAGTCTATATGTGTACTTTTGGTTTTTCTTGCCTAAGTGTAGGACTTTACTTTTCTCTACGTTGAATTTCATTTTGTTAGATAGAGCCCAGGATTCAAGTCTGTCCAGATCCATCTGGATCTTGAGTTCCTCAGCCAGCAGATTCTGGGAGTTGAAGTCCACAAGTCTTAAAGTTGCCAAAGTTGGAGACCCCTGTTAAATCTTAACGATTGGCGAGGAGAATTCACCAATAAAAATGCTGTTACTTTCTTCTACCTTTTGCTGCTTGAAAAACTGTGTAACAAGCAATAATCACTGTGAAGGCAGTCAGACATCTTAGCATCCTGCAATGACTTGTCTCTAACTCCATCAAACGATTATGAAATATTGCCCAGAAGTCTTGTTCTTCTGAATTACCCTTTTCATCACCGTCTCTATATTTGTGATCCTTTATTTATTTATTTTTTGCCCGTGAAGACAATGGATCTTTGCCTCATGTATAAGATTTTAAGATTTCCTCTTTTTATATCTCCTCCTTTCTAACTTCTGAGCTAGAAAGTTATTAAAGAAGATAATGTCATTGTTATTTTATTATTATATTTTTTTATATTATCAATATTATTGTGATGAATACTAAAAACAACTGTACCCAGATCAAACCATTGTTTGATGGAAATTGAATGTTATATAAATAAAATAAATAAAACATGAAGATTTTAAGATTTTAGCTTAGCAGAGGGGAGAAATCTGGAGTCAATATAGTAAAGAAATGAGGAGGCGGAATTGACTCTCTGGCGCAACTCTTTAGCTTTCTTCCTTGTGAGGCATGGTGCAAAGGTGGGAATTGTAAAATGGCCGCAAACCCAGGGCCAGGTCTGGGTTTAGGTGAAACCCAGGAGTTCCTTTTGGTGATCAACCAGCCCAAGCAGGACTCAAGGGGAAGCTGTCATGTTCTCTACTTTAATTCAACCGGCTTGGTCATCTGAGTAAGCTTCGGCCTGAAGGTTTCTCCGAATGGCCCATCGGGCATTAGATATGGGGTCCACCTGCTCACAGTAATGCTTATAAGAAGCCAATTGGTTAATGATGGCGTTATGGTCCTGGGTAGAAAGGAGCCATGAGAAGAGCCAAGGATCCTTTGACAGTTAAAGGCAGCTTTGGCAAGGCCTTCTTCTCCAGTTGATCCCACATCCCTAGAGCTTCTGCACATGGTTCAAAAAAAAGAACCAGAGAATCAATGAAGGATGATGGTGAAGATATTGAAGGTAGACCCAGGTGACAAAAGTAGGTAGTTGAGAGGCAGCATTAAGGTAGTAGTGAATATACCTAGGAAAGTATAAGACATACGTATGAATATGGATATTGAAAAAATATAAATCTAAGAGCTGCACCGATCATTAAATCTAGTTAGGGATATGAGTAACCTGTCTGTTAACCATAAGATTGATTAGATTTTAGATTTATTATTAGAGTTGGAAGGGACCTTGTAGGTCATCTAGTCCAGTGCTCCCCAACCAGTGTGCCGCGGCACACTGGTGTGCCGTGAGGCCATGCCAAGTGTGCCGCGGCAAAAGCTCGCGTCATTCAGGGGTGGCCAAACCGTGGTGCATGCGCCAAATGTGGCGCATTGGATGATTGCAAGTGGCGCATTGCAATCATCCAATGGCTGACGCCTCTCCCTCCCGCGTGACTTGCTGTCTTTTAAAACTCAAGCCGCCTCGGCTTGAGTTTTAAAAGACAGCAAGACGCGGGCGGGAGAGGCAGGTCTGGTCATTAAGCTTGCTGGCCGCTGCAGCAAGGCTTAATGAGCAGACCTGCTGCCCTGGACACAACAGCGAGGAACGCGAGGAGGAGGTACTGGGGCATGTCCCAGGTAGGACATGCATCTCGCGCTGGGGGTTGGCAGGACGGGTGGGGCAGGACTGGCGGGCGGGACGGGGCACGCGTCCTACCTGGGACTTTTCCCGGTAGCTCCAGTCGCGTTCCTTGCTAATAGTATCCAGAGCAGAGCAGCCCCTTCCAAAAGATAACGTCTCGCGAGACGTTATCTTTTGGAAGGGGCTGCTCTGCTCTGGACGCTATTACGGTAGCAAGGAATGCGACTGGAGCTACCGGGAAAAATCCCAGGTAGGACATGCGTCTCGCGCTGGGGGTTGACAGGGCGGGCGGGGCAGGACTGGCGGGCGGGACGGGGCACGCGCCCTACTTGGGACTTTTCCCAGTAGCTCCAGTCGCGGGCTGGCTTGATGAGCAAGACCTGCCTCTCCCGCCCATGTTTTGCTTTCTTTTAAAACTCAAGCCGAAGAAGCAAGCGGGGGAAGCGGCCCTCGGCCGCTTCCCCCGCCCACCTGGACGCTGCCATTTGCGGTCTTTTGCCCTCTGCGCATGCGCACAGCGTTCTGCGCATGCGCAGAGGGCAAAACTCAAATGGCGGCATCCATGTGGTGTGCCGTGGAATTTTGGGAGAGGCTATGGTGTGCCGAGGGTGACAAAAGGTTGGGGAGCACTGATCTAGTCCAACCCCCTGCTCAAGCAGGAGTTCCTACACCATTTGAGACAGATGGCAGTCCAGTCTCTCCTTGAAGGTCGCAAGTGTTGGGGCTCTCACGACCTCTGCTGGCAAGCTGTTCCACTGGTTGATCGCTCTCACTGTCAGAAAGTTTCTCCTCACTTCCAAGTTGAATCTCTCCTTGGTCAGCTTCCATCCGTTATTCCTTGTTTGGCTTTCTGGTGCCATAGAGAACAGCCTGGCCCCCTCCTCTCTGTGGCATCCCCTCAAGTATTGGAACACTGCTATCATGTCACCCCTGGTCCTTCTCTTCGCCAGACTGGCCAAGCTCATTAAGCTAATTATGATTAGACTCACTCAGGGAAGGGACAAGAGGGAGAAGAGGAAGTAGAGAAGGAAGGGAAGAAGGGGAGAGGAGGGAAGTAGGAAAGTGGGAGAGAAGGAGAAAGAAGGTAGAGGGAAGAGGGAAGAGAGGGAGATAGAGGGAAGGGAGTGTCATGATATAAGGGGGGAAAACAGACGGGAAATAAAAATATAAAAGGTGCATACTAGGATGTTGATTTATGGTTTATTGAATAACAAATGAATAACTAAGTATATTTTGTTATGAATTATGGTATATGTATGGATGTATATGTGGAGAAAAATTAAAAAAACTTTAAAAAAAGGAAAGATATTGAAGGAGGGAGACTTAAATTCTAGACTATCCTCAACCATAGAGATTCCCTGGGGGGAGTAACTCGCTCTCAACCCAAGAGCCATTATGGCTAGTGGTGAAGTTCCTGGACCAGGAACAGGGAGATCCAAATTCTAGTCCCTCCTTACCTACAGAAGCTCATTGGTTGACTTTGTGCTCAGAGGTGGGCTTCACATTCTGTCACAACCGGTTCGCCCAGCACCGGATGGCTTCGCTTGCACACGCGCCATCCGCACATGCGTGCGGCATCACAAAACACGGCAATTCGCTCATGTGCGCCATCTGTACATGCGTGCAAATTCACACAACATGGCAATTCACTCGCGCGCGCCGGACGCACATGCGTGCAGCGTGAAAAACACAGTGATATAGGACGAGATTGCGCCCGGGCGGGTGGGTGGGCCTACCCCCACCCCCACCCGCAGGTCGCTACTACCAGTTCGCCTGAACCAGTCCGAACCAGCTGAATCCCACCTCTGTTTGCGCTGGTCCCTCCCTCTCAGCCCAAGAGCCAATCAGGTGTAGTATGGAAGGTGCTGGAATAGGAGCAGGAAGATCCCAGCCAGGTAAATTCACTGGAGGGTTTAGCCACTCTTATTCAGTTCAGCCTTTCTTACAAGAGGTATGGCCAGGAAGACTCAGGTTGCCCTGAGCTCCTGAAACATACAGTAGGATATAAATAATATATAAAATAAAAAAATAAATCCAATCAATCAATATATAAATAAAATCTGAATAGACCTAGAAATGCAAGTCAGGTCCACTACTTCTGCACAGCTACCGTGAACGGCATCAAATGATTTAGAAAAAGGATAATTGTAGGATCCTTTTTTTTAAAGATTTAAAGCTAGAGGATTTTCCTACCTTAAATATCATAGCTTTTATAAGTAATTAGGAATATTAAAACGCTGACAATGATGGAGGTAGAAACATTATTCATAACTGATATTTCCTTACTGGGCAACAATCCAATATATATCATTTATGAAAGGTTTGGTTTCTTTGGTGTTTTTTTTAAAGGACGTTCCGGAGAAGAACATTAGCCAACTAGTAAATTAACTGTTCCCTGGTAGCCTTTACAAACGAGACCTCTCATTAGTCTTGAAATCTCAGCGTACTCATTCTTATTAAACAGAATTCCTGCATTTACTGGTCTTGGATCTTTGAAGGCTGTTCATTAGCTATACCAGAATGTTTGGGTAGGCAAAATTGGCAAGCAGAAGTCTCTCTGCCCACGATAGTAGCGCTACTATTGAAAAACAGGATATGGCCGTGATGGCGAAACTATGGCACGTGTGCCCAAAGTGGCGCTCGAAGCCATGTCACCCGGCACGTGTGCCCTTTCCTGGTTCTGGGTTTCTGGTGTGCATGCGTGCATGATGATCAGCTGTCCTTCGTGCACACGGCAGTGCCAAAAACCGGTGTGCTCATGTGCGCCGGCCAGCTGATTGTCAGGTGCGCATGCACACCAGAACCTGGAAGTTCAGCATTTCTGGAGCACAATCACTTCACGCATGTGGCAGTGCCAAAAACCGGCCTGCGCATGCGCGCTGGCCAGCTGATCGTCGGGCGCACATGAGCACTAGAACCCGGAAGTTTGGCTTTACCAGAGCGCGGTCCCAACAAGGGCGCGAGCGCGATGTTTCGCCCTCACTGGGATATGGTATCAGAGAATCTATGGGATGGAAGGAGGTCTTCTTGTCCAGCCTTCTATTTCAGGGCAGGAATACCTAAAGCATCCTAGACAAATGGCTGTCCAGCATTTTCTTGAAAACCTTTAGTAATGAAGACATCAGAAAGAAGCATTTCTCCTGCTTGGACACAGAACCTATATTGTGTCCTGGTGTGGCTGGTGACTCTTTGGGCAAGACTTGGGTGTGGTCAACTTTTTTCCCTTGCTTCCTTGTATATCTTATGGGGCAAACCTTAACAGAATATCAGTATAGAAAGTTGGAAAACCTTTGAGTCTTCTAATCCAATCCTCTGCTCCAGCAAGAGACCCTATGTCCATGATGGCGAACCTATGGCACGTGTGCCACAAGTGGCACGCGGGGCCATATTGGTGGGCACGCGAGCTCAGGTCCAAGTTGGGAAATGGGCCATTTCTGGCCTCCAGAGGGCCTCTGGGGGGGTGGGGAAGGCCGTTTTCGCCCTCCCCAGGCTCCTAGAAAGGCTCTGAAGCCTGGGGAGAGTGAAAAACGGGCGTGTCATTGCGTGCCGGGAGTGGGGTGTACATGCGCGGGGGCGGGGCCCGCATGGAATTATGAGTGTGGGCACGTGATCCCCCCGCACTCCCCCTTTTTTTGCACGTGAACCAAAAAAGGTTCGCCATCACTGCCCTATGTCATTCTGGGCAAATGGCTGTCCAGTCTCTTCTTGAAATCCTCCAGTGATGAAGCACCCACAACTTCTGGAGGAAAGCCGTTCCACTGGTTAATTGTTCTCACTGTCAGGGATTTTCTTCTTAGTTCTAAGTTGGATCTCCCCTTGACTGGTTTCTATTGCTTCTTGTTCTGCTTTCAGGGGCTATGGAGACCTTAATGCCTTGATGGCCTCTCCTTAGCCCCCACCTTCTCTTTAAGATCTTGGATCAAAGATGGTCTTCCAAGTGTTCTTTCTTCCCTGTTGGCTCAACCACAGCATTTATTTCTTCTCCGGTGTCAGGGTTCCAAGTAACACCCCCAACGAAAGAAAACTCAGAGGAGTTTCCTCAAAGTTCCATTTTATTAGAGATGTCATATTGGCACATCTGGAAAAACGCGAAACTGAAAGTTTCTGGGTTTCTGCCACCCAAAAGAAAGTCCAAGCCCCTGCCCCAGCACCCACATGTCCATCACGTTGTCCAATCAATGCACCGTCCCAACTGGAGATGCCTCCCAGGAACACCCCTCCAGGTGCAGGTTAGAGTGACCTTGACTCTCAGAGAAAGGAATGTTATTTTGACACTATCTTCCCACTCACACAATCCCCCCTCCCAGTTTCCCACAGCACTAAATGTGACAGGCCTGAAATCCAAGGCCCCAAAAATGACTTCCAGGCCTGACAACCGGTTTGTCTCTCTTAGCTACATTTCTGAATGTTAATTATGTTAGAGAAGACAATTCATTCCTTTTTTAGAAGAACCTCCATATGTTCTTTCTCCGCCAACTCAGGAAGCTCCAACTGCCCAAGGAGCTGCTGATTCAGTTCTACAGAGGAATTATTGAGTCTGTCATCTGCACCTCTATAACTGTCTGGTTTGGTTCTGCAACCCAACAAGACAGACGCAGACTTCAACAGATAATTAGAACTGCAGAAAAAACAATTACTGCCAACCTGCCTTCCATTGAGGACCTGTATACTGCACAAGTCAAAAAGAGGGCCGTGAAAATATTTACTGACCCCTCGCATCCTGGACATAAACTGTTTCAACTCCTACCCTCAAAACGTCGCTATAGAGCACTGCACACCAAGACAACTAGACACAAGAACAGTTTTTTCCTGAACACCATCTCTCTGCTAAACAAATAATTCCCTCAACACTGTCAAACTATTTACTAAGTCTGCAGGTGTGAGGGATTGGTGTAAAAAAAATTCAAGATGGCAACCATGATTGTAGACTTTCCCCAATGTATATGAAAGATATGGGGCTTCTATTACTATGTTTGGTCGCAGAGTCAGCCAGAATCATCCAGATGTTTAGAGTGGATTTTGCATTTTAATCCACCATCGAGTTCTTCCCAAGGATCTGGGGTAAGCAGATGTTAACGTTCAATGGTGTTACAGATATCATTGCAGGATATAAGCTGTTCCAAGTAAAGCTGCCTTTTGCAATTGACTGATAGTGATTTTGTCAATGCCAAAAGCATTCAAATGGTGCTTCAGACATTGTACCAAGGTGTTTATTGGTAGTACTTTTGCTCTCTTTTGCCACAGTCATTCTCTTTCTATTTGCAGATTTTTTTAAAAATCTTCTCCAGTTCCTTCTCTTCTATTCTGCTGTCTCCAGCTACTGCCACATCCACTATCCAGACTTTTTGTCTTTCTTATCAACAATTGTTAAGTCTGGGGTGTTATGTGGCAGGTGCCTGTCTGTTGGAATGCTAAAGTCCCAGAGCAATTTAGTTTCTTCTGTTTCTATTACTTTGTCTGTTTTATGGTCCCACCAATTCTTGTTTGCAGGCGAATACTATTTCTTGAAAAGAATTATTATTTCTCACTTTTTCAATGTTTTGGTCAATTCAAGGTGGCGAATATACCCAATTAGCCTGCCTCTTATTTTCTCCCACGGTAACAACTTGGCCAAGTTCCCCCCAATAACATCCAATAACCAATAATATTCAATATCCAATAGCACCCAATAATCAATAACATAAAATAATCAATAGCCAATAATATACAATAGCCAATAATATCCAATAGCCAATAATATCCAATAGTCAATAACATCCAATAACCAATAATATCCAATAACCAATAACATCCAACAACCAATAATATCCAATAACCAATAGCATCCAATAACCAATAACAATAATATCCAATAACCAATTATATTCAATAACCAATAACATCCAATAACCAATAACCAATAATATCCAATAACCAATTATATCCAATAAGCAAATATATCCAATAACCAATAACATCCAATAACCAACTGGATTGAGCTGAGAGAGAGGGGCTGGCTAGAGTCATCTAACCAACCTTCTTGCCTAAGGGAGGCCTGAACTCCTAGTCTTTGGCTTTCTAGGTCAGCATCTTAAGCACTACACCAAACTGACTCTTCAATTGTATAGTTATGGCCACCATCTTGATTTTTGTGACACACACACTTGTGGAATCCCATGGTTGGGAAATAAGATGGATGCAGTTCAGATATCTTCCCTTTGCCTAATCAAGTAGCTTTCAGCAAGCCACTTACCTGAGTGGCTTCATAACAGAGAAGGCTAAAATAGGATTATTGAGGGAGATGACCAGGCTGAGCCTGAGGGTGGGGTCAAATGTAGTCTGGAGTCCCACCCCCACCCCCCAAAGTCTGTTGACTCTTATCTGACGCTAATTAGCATTGACTGTTAGTGGATCAGATTGTTATGCACAGCTTGCATGGAATAAATTTGCAGTGCTTTTAAACTCTATCCTGGCTCCTGGTTTCTTGTGCCTGACATTAATGTCATCTTCTGGGAACCCAGCATAGTGTGTCATATGAACTAAACCATCATATGGTTTATTTAACAGATTTAACAGATTAACAGAGTTGGGAGGGACGTTTTAGGTCTTCTAGTCCAACCCCCCTGCCCAAGCGGGAGACCCTACACCGTTTCTGACAGATAGCAGTTCAGTCTCTTCTTGAAAGCTTCCAGTGATGAAGCTCCCACAACTTCTGAAGGCAACTTCTGTTCCATTGGTTGATTGCTCTCACTATCAGAAAATTTGTCCTTATTTCTAAGCTGAATCTCTCCTTGTTCAGTTTCCATCCATTATTCCTTGTCTGGCCTTCGGGTGCTTTGGAAAATAGCTTGACCTCCTCCTCTCTGTGGCAGCCCCTCAAATATTGGAAGACTGCTATCCTGTCTCCCCTGGTCCTTCTCTTCACTAGACTAGCCATGCCCAGTTCCTGCAACCGTTCATCATATGTTTTAGCCTCCAGTCCCCTAATCATCCTGGTTGCTCTTCTCTGCACTCTTTCTAGAGTCTCAACATCTTTTTTATAGTGTGGTTACCAAAACTGGATGCAGTACTCTAGGTGTGGTCTAACTAAGGCTTTATAGAGTGGCATTGATACCTCACTTGGTCTTGATTGTATTCCTCTGTTAATGCAATTTAGGATTACCGGTATGTTGGCTTTTTTGGCTGCCGCCACACACGGTTGTTTCTGTGTGTATTGCATGTTAAGGAAACACACAGCAATGTTAACTTGAGTTTAGAATTTACTGTGAACCATAGAGTCTGCCTGATCCGAAGGACGTTATATAAGCCGCCCTAATGCATGGGTAGAGGAATAAAAGATTGCTTAGGTAAGTGCGGCTCAAGCTTTATTGTGTTGCCTTGGTTGAAATGCTCCTGGTGGTATTTAAGGACAGCATCTGTTTACATCATCTGGGTCTGAGGCCATCAGCAGCTCTCATCATTTGGCATTTCAATGCAACGTTGGATTCTGCTGTTTGCAGCCTTTTGCAATCTTTCAGCCCATCCACTTCAGCTTTTGAAATGACTTTAACTCGGAAGGCAAGAAATGAAAAATAAAATAGATTTTTCCAGCCAGTCGCTTTGGTGTCATCTTGGGCTGCCAATTCAGTCGAGGTCCCAAAGTATTTTAATTTGGGGGTTATTTGCTTGTTCGTGATAGCCCATGATGAGAAACAAGTAACCACAAAGATCCTTCAGCAGAAAATGAGAGAGAGAGAGAGGAAGAGAGAGAGAGAGACAGACAGAGGGAGAGAGACAGAGGAGGGGACAGAGATGGAGAGTGAGAGTGAGAGAGAGATGGAGAGTGAGAGAGATGGAGAGAGAGAGATGGAGAGAGAGAGAGAGAGAGAGAGATGGAGAGAGACACAGAGAGAGAGAGACGGAGGAGGAGAGAGACAGAGAGATGGAGAGAGAGAGAGAGATGGAGAGAGACAGAGAGAGAGACAGAGGAGGAGAGAGACAGAGAGATGGGGAGAGAGAGAGGGAGAGAAAATTTAGGACCTGCCTAGCTTGACCAGTAATCTAAATAGATAGGAGAGTTTTTATCTGACTTCTTGGAACAAGCTGTCATTGAAATAAGAACCCATTTCATCTTTATCTTTGCTGTGCACACAGAGCACCAAAGGCCAAAACAACCAGTGTGTTTGTATTAAAAGGTCTATCCCTGGACATTGAGAAGCTGGATCACTTTGGGTTTTGATGCTAGAAGCAACAAAGAGATCGAAAATAACACCTGTTATGCGACTTTGCTTCTGTTTGGTATAAGAAGGGGAGAGTCAGAGAGAAACTCTTGAAGTTATCATACATTGTAATAATAAAGCAGAGCTTTAGTAGTTGTTGTATTGTCTGTTCACTGTTCACTGACCTGGCATACCTGATAGGGCTGCCTAGAAAAAATTATCTAAAATTCTTTTCCCCACTCAAAGCAAAGCAAAAAGCAAAATCAGTAGCACTTATATACCGCTTCACAGTGCTTTACAGCCCTCCCTAAGCAGTTTACAGAGTCAGCCTCTTGCCCCCAAGAATCTGAGTCCTCATTTTACCCACCTCAGAAGGATGTAAGGCTGAGTCAGACTTGAGCCAGTCAGGATCGAACTGTTGGCATTGGCATTCTAACTAATGCACCACGATGGCTCCTGTCTCATCAATGAGACAAAAATGGAAAATGTTTCTAACTGAATAGACGTTGATTAATGACTCCTATATTTGGTGATTGGAATCATCAAATCATAGGACTGGAAGGGACCTTGGAGGTCTTCTAGTCCAACCTCCTGCCCAAAGCAATCGTCTTTATATTATCACAGATAAAGGGATGAAAAAAAATTTTTTTTAAAATAAAAACATCCTCAAATGGATCACCCACAACTCTGGCAGGCAAGCTGCTCTATTGATGAATTGTTCTCAACATCAGGAAATCTCTCCTTAGCAATAGCAATAGCACTTAGACTTCTATATCGCTTCACAGTGCTTTACAGCCCTCTCTAAGCGGTTTACAGAATCAGCCTATGGCCTCCAACAATCTGGGTCCTCATTTTACCCTCCTTAGAAGGAGGGAAGGCTGAATCAACCTGGAGCCTGGTGAGATTCGAACTGCCAAATTGCAGGCAGCCGGCAGTCAGCAGAAGTAACCTGCAGTACTGCACTCTAACCACTGCGCCACCCCAGACCTTGTTTCAAGAAATGTTAGAGATCACAGGTTGCCCATTCATGATTTGTCCTGTTCTGACCCACCTGCCAGAGTTTTATGACAGGATTCCACCAATGATGGAATTTCCACTGATGGTGTGAAGAAGGAGATCATGATACATGATACATACAGAGCCGAGGTGGTGCAGTGGTTAAAGTGTAGCACTGCAGTTCAGCAGTTCAGCTGTTCAAATCTCACCAGCTCAAGGCTGACTCAGCCTTCCATCCTTCCGAGGTGGGTAAAATGAGGACCCAGATTGTTGGGGGCAATATGCTGGACTCTGTAAACTGCTTAGAGAGGGCTGTAAAGCACTATGAAGCGGTATAGAAGTCTAAGTGCTATTGCTATTGCTATGATCAAACCAGCCCGTAGAAAACATCAGGACTTTCCTGGTTTGAAGATGATGGCTTGTTTTTAATGATGACATGTCTCCTCATCAGAGTGAAGTCCTAAAGCAAAGGGTCAGCAACCTGCGGCTCTGGAGCTGCATGTGACTCTTTCATCCCTCTGCTGCGGCTCCCTGTCGCCGGTCGGCACCACAATTTTGAGAGGAGCTTCCGGTTGTGTGGGGGGGGGCGGGGGGAGCAGGGCGTGCCAGGAGGAGACTCTATGGCAAGGGGTGGGTTTTCCAGTCAGCTCCACGATTGATAGGGCTTTTGGTTAGGACTGGTAGAGGAAAAAGGATGCCGCGCTAGGAGGAGACTCTATGGTGGGGGAACCAGACTTCCCGTCGGCTCCAGAATTGAACGGGGGAATTCCGGTTATGACCTTTGTGGCTCTTTGAGTGTTTAAGGTTGCTGACCCCCATCCTAAAGGAACGCTTTGCTTACATTCCTTGGATTTCAGTAACATCCCATCGCGCACAAGGTCTTCTGTGGTGTTGTGCAGCCTTTCCAATCTGGCACACAGCAGGTGTGTTAAGAGCGCAATTTCTAGTTTGGAGCAGTCACTGAGCTAAAATGGGAAGAAAATCTAGGCCTTTTTTTCTGGGGAAAAAAACTTTGCATTTCCATGAGTTTATTAGTAAGAAGGAAGAATTGCTCATTGTAAAGACAATATTAGCAACCATGACCAGTTTCAATGTTTAATTAATCTTTTGCAAGGGAGCCGTCCTCGTGGGGTGGAGGAGGCATAAAAATGACAAACACATCATTTTATAACAGTTCAACAAAAACTATTAGGTGCATTATTAGTTTTTAATTACTGTACCAGATTTTAATGTTTGTAATTATATTTATTCACTAACCGTTGTCTCTAAGACATTAGCTGAGACTTTTATTTTGGCCATTCTCTAGGGCTGGCCAATCTAGTTTGGTTCAGATATTTTGGGGTTTCCTACCAAATTAAGGGGGGGAGGGTTTTTTAATTTAGAAAAATTAAGCTGCAAATTAGTATTTTCTGGAAAGCCCACTGCATTAATTCCAACACAGGCAGGGCAACAAGTTGTGAGTGGCTTGAAAAAAATCCATTAGCTCAAGCCAGGAAGATCTGAATTCGGATCCTGGCTGAGGACTTACATGTTCTGAGTTTCCTTGGTTGCATCTTAATTTTCTTCAGAGGTTTGCTAAAGGTAAAAAGGAAAAAAAAGTCCCATGTTTGCCAGCCTGCCCATAACTGATTTTGTTGGAATTATCAGAAGATAAGATGGATCTTGGTTAGTAAATGGATGGGAGACAACAAGGAAATATTACATCAGTAGGAAAAACTGGGATGTAAAAAAAAAATTCCAGAAGAGGGCAGTGGTAAATTATTTTGGTATTGTTGCCAAGAAAACCATAGGAATAGTTTTGTGTATAGTTAACCAGGAGCTGAGTTCAACTTTACGGTCGCACCTAATGGGGGTTCATTAACGGCTTCCCTTCAGTTTGGTAGTAAATAAATGTAACTACAAACATTAACATCTGGTGCAAGTCCTAGGCTCGCTGCTAGTCAACGTTTTTATCCGTGACTTGGCCAAGGGAGATGAGTGGACACGTTTCAAGGTTGCAGATGACACAAACCTGGAGGGGGGCCTGATCCTGTAGAAGAGAGAAGATTGTAAAAGAGCTGGACTGGCTTGAGCAGAGGGCAGGAGCCAAGAGCAGCCAGAGGGATGGAAGGGAGGATGAGGCAACCTTTGGAAGACCAGATTAGGGCTGCATCATTATGGAGAAAAATCTTTGAGTTTGCTAGAAGTCAAACATGATTGCATAGCACATGATTGTTTCTCCCACCCTCTCTTGTCCTTCCTTCCTTCCTTCCTTCCTTCCTTCCTTCCTTCCTTCCTTCCTTCCTTCCTTCCTTCCTCTCTCCCTCTCAAACATTTCTCAATTTCTTTCCTTCCTTTTTTCCTTTTTTCCTTTTTTCCTTCCTTCCTTCCTTCCTTCCTTCCTTCCTTCCTTCCTTCCTTCCTTCCTTCCTTCCTTCCTTCCTTCCTTTTTTCCTTTTTTCCTTCCTTCCTTCCTTCCTTCCTTCCTTCCTCTCTCCCTCTCAAACATTTCTCAATTTCTTTCCTTCCTTTTTTCCTTTTTTCCTTCCTTCCTTCCTTCCTTCCTTCCTTCCTTCCTTCCTTCCTTCCTTCCTTCCTTCTTGCCTGCCTGCCTGCCTGCCTGCCTGCCTTCTTTTCTCCATTCCTCTATTTCCACCAACACTCCATCTGTCCCTTTCATCCTCCCTCCATCTCATTCCTTCCTTCCTTCCTTCCTTCCTTCCTTCCTTCCTTCCTTCCTTCCTTCCTTCCTTCCTTCCTTCCTTCCTTCCTTCCTTCCTTCCTCTCTCCCTCTCAAACATTTCTCAATTTCTTTCCTTCCTTTTTTCCTTCCTTCCTTCCTTCCTTCCTTCTTGCCTGCCTGCCTGCCTGCCTGCCTTCTTTTCTCCATTCCTCTATTTCCACCAACACTCCATCTGTCCCTTTCATCCTCCCTCCATCTCCTTCCTTCCTTCCTTCCTTCCTTCCTTCCTTCCTTCCTTCCTTCCTTCCTTCCTTCCTCCCCCCCCATATCTTATCTGCTGTGTCAGTATATCCAGGCCTGCAAAACAACACTGGCACGCATATTTTATTTCCACTTCTCTCTCTCTCTCTCTCTCTCTCTCTCTCTCTCTCTCTCTCTCTCTCTCTCTCTCTCTCTCTCTCTCTCTCTCTCTCTCTCTCTCTCTCTCCTCTTCTCTTCTCTTCTCTTCTCCCTTCTCCCTTCTCCCTTCTCCCTTCTCCCTTCTCCCTTCTCCCTTCTCCCTTCTCTCTTCTCTCTCTTCTCTCTCTCTCTCTCTATTTTTAGACAGCATTTACCAAATTAAGATATAACAAGGAACTGGAGAGCGACCAATTTTCTTTCTATATACTGTAAACACTGACTAAATTACACAATTTAGTTTTAATTCATTTACCATCCATTCTGTCATAAATGGTTGCAAGCATCAGTGGCTGTTTCTCTGAGGAGTGAAAAACATTTTCATTTAAAACTTGAAAGCTTTACCCGATATTTTTAAAATACGAATGTGTGCAAGTCACTTTATCTGTTGGGTCTTCTGGCAGTGTCAGCCTTGCGAGTAATCCAGAAAATAAACACACCCAGAAGAACTAGGTCTACTTTATTAAAGGTTACATTCATAGAACCTTATAGGTCTGAAAATACATTTCTCCCCTGTTGCCTTTGAAGCCCAAGAAACTTTAGAGCAGGGGTCTCCAACCGTGGCAACTTTAAGACTTGTGGACTTCAACTCCCAGAGTTCCTCAGCCAGCAAAGCTAACAAAGCTGGCTGTGGAATTCTGGGAGTTGAAGTCCACAAGTCTTAAAGTTGCCGAGGTTGGAGACCCCTGCTTTAGAGGGTCTCTTCTGAGCCTTCTATCCCACCCACTATCTAGCTACAGGCTCATCTGTCTCTTATCTTATTTCAGAATAACAGAACAGCAGAGCTGAAAGGGACCTTGGAGGTCTTCTAGACTAACCCTCTCCTCAAGCACCCTATATCAGTGATGGAACACGCTCGTCTGGGCTATAAGTCGGAAGAGCAGCTGTCCAGGCACATGAGCACGCCCCAAAATGAACTTCTTCTGGGTTTTTGGTGCGCATGCACACACGCACAAAGGCCAGCTGATCATCGCGCGTGCATGCGTGCCAGAAACCCGGAAGAGGAACGGGTGATGCCTTGCGTGCCAGGCGACATGGCTCCGCATGCCACTTCGGGCACGTGTGCCATAGGTTCGCCATCACGGCCTATACTATATCTGACAAATGTATCTTCTTAAAAGGCTCTTCTTAAAAACTTCCAGTGTTGGAGTACCCACAACCTCTGGAGGGAAGCCATTCCACTCCGTAATTGTTCTCACTGTCGGGAAATTTCTCCTTCCTTCCAGGTTGCTTCTCTCCTTGATTAGTTTCCATCCGTTGCTTCTTGGCCTGCCTTCAGGTGCTTTGGAAAACAGGTTCTTCTTTGAGGCAGCCCCTCAAATATTGGAACACTGCTATCATGTCTCCCCTAGTCCTTCTTTTCACTAGACTAGCCATACCTCATTCTCTGACGGTTGCCTAGCCGGCAACTACTTCTTCTATCTCCCAAGGTAATTCGCACACATCATTGCAAGCAAGCTGGGAGTGTCCGCATTCTGTCCAGGTGCTTAGGAAGCTGTTGTCTGCAAGGAAGGTGTTGCTATGCACAACAAGGAGCTCAGCCATCCTCTTTGTGAGTGAAGACTGCAGCAGCCAATGGGCTATGAGGTCAGAAGAAAAAAGGCAGGTCTTGCATCAGTTCCTTTAGAATGAATGAGTGGATGAAAGGATGAATGGATGGATGGATGAATCTATATAGATTACAGAGTAACAGAGTTGGAAGAGAACTTGGAGCCCTTCTAGGATTAGCGTTTGAGCTTGAGTTGTTTTAGAAATGCACACTCAGAAACCTCCAGCCTCCAGCCAGCACAATCCTAAGCCTTGGTGGGCTACATGAGTATCTGTAGTGTAAAAGCTACTCGGTGTAGGAAAGGGATTTCTTAATATGCATGTTTATGAATAGTTTAGAACAATATTTCTCAACCTCAGCAACTTTAAGATCTGTGGATTTGAACTCCCAGAATTCCCCAGCCAGCACAGCTGGGGAATTCTGGGAGTTCAAATCCACAGATCTTAAAGTTGCTGAGGTTGAGAAACACTATGTGTAACAAATGAAATGCCTACATCTAAGATCATAGATAAAAACAATATAGATAATGATAACAGAGTTGGAAGGGACTTTAGAGGTCTTCTAGCTGAACCCCCTGCTCAAGCAGGGGACTCTATACCATTCCAGACAACTGACTGTCCAGTCCCTTCACTATTAAGGAGCCCTTAATTAGCTAGGGCTTCACAATCTCTTCTTTCCTGACTTTTATAGCTGTTGGCTTGCTTTCCCACAAATGCACAGCGTAAATAATCAGTAATTATTTTTTAATTAAATTGGTTTAATTATTTACAGATCATTTTGAGTACAACCCTCCATCCCCAACATGGGAAAGATTAAATTAAATCGCTGTTTATAGTCCATATCCAAATTGTGTTATTTCCAAAAGATACGGTTTTCGTCATATTTCTGGCAGTGGATATATAGTATTTCTTGTTTTATGCTGCAAAGGCTAACTTGGACTGTAAGCAATTGAAGTGCTCTAATTCTCCAAGACAGGCTGAATTTGGCACAGCTCATCTCCTCCCCCCCCCTTTTTTTTAAAGTTAGGATACTAATACATTGACTCAGCAAATATAAAATTATATTATGGTGTGGCCAATCCATAATAAACTTTAATGGCTGCTTAATTTTTACTCATTCAGAAACGAGCAAAGAGAACCCCTATGATGGGCAGAGCTTGCTACAATAGCATGAGTGACGATGCTTATTCCTTATATTTCCTTTTGACAATCAAATACAGAGTATAGAATAACAGAGTAGGAAGGGACCTCGGGGGTCCGCTAGTCCAACCTCCTGCTCTACCAGGAGACCCTACCATTCCAGACAAATGGCTGTCCAGTCTCTTCTTGAAAACCTCCAGAGATGGAGCACCCACAACCTCTGGAGGGAAGTCATTCCACTGGTTGATTGTTCTCACGGACAGGAAGTTTCTCCTTAGTTCTAAGTTGGATTTCCCTTTGCTAAGCTTCCGTCCATGATTAAAAGAACTCCGAAGTTCTTTCCCTCCCAACCCAATGATTCTACGTTCCATGTCTACCTCCTATCATTTAGAAATGGTCAGCTTCCTTGAAGAGAGACTGTTTACCAGTAGTGAAATCCAATTTTTTTACTACTGGTTCTGTGGGAGTGGCTTGGGCGTGGGGTGGCTTGGTGGGCGTGGCTGGGTGGGCATGGCAGGGAAAGGATACTGCAAAATCTCCATTCCCACCCCACTCCTGGGGGAAGGATATTGTCAGGGTTCCAAATAGCATCCAAACTTAAATCAGAGTCCGAGGCAAAGTATTCCTCAAAGTTCCAATTTATTAATGAAGCCATGTTGGCACATCTGTGGAAAACCCGAATCTGAAGCTACCGAAGTTTCCCACCCAGTTTAAAATTCACATCCTTGTCCCCCACCCCCCAAGTCCATCACGTTGCCTACTCATATTCTGCCAACGTGGCCGTTCCTCCCCGCAGCTTCCGGGCAGGTGTTGGACAAAGGATGACCTTGAGAATCTAAAAGGAATGTGTTATGACTACATCTACATCCCTCATGCAATCACCCCTCCCAGGTTCCCATAGTCAACAGGCCTTCTAAGAATATGTGTGGCAAGCTGAGGCCTTCTCCAAACTGTGGCATCGGCTTGACAAAATCCCCATTCCCTCCCCACTCCAGGGGAAGGATACTGCAAAATCCCCATTCCCTATCCACTCCTGGGGGAAGGATATTCATTTTATTTATTTATTTATTTTATTTGTCAAAACGTGTACAAGATAACAGGTATGGTATAAACATAAACAAAAGCAAAGTAGGTATAGGTAAATTTGGACAGTAGGACAGGGACGGTAGGCACGATGGTGTGCTTATGCACGCCCCTTACAGACCTCTTAGAAACGAGGAGAGGTCGACTGTAGACAGTCTAAGGTTAAAGTTTTTGGGGTTTGGAGAAGCAACCACAGAGTCAGGTAGTGCATTCCAGGCATTGATCACTCTGTTGCTGAAGTCGTATTTTCTGCAGTCGAGTTTCAAGCGGTTTACATTGAGTTTGAATCTATTGTGTGCTCGTGTGTTGTTGCGGTTGAAGCTGAAGTATTCATTGACAGGTAGGACATTGTGGCAGATGATTTTATGAACTACATTTAGATCAGATCGAAGGCGACGTAGCTCTAAGTTGTCTAAGCCCAAAATGTCAAGTCTGGTGGAATACGGTATTCTGTTGCGAGCAGAGGAGTGAAGGACACTTCTTGTGAAATATTTCTGGACTCTCTCAATTGTATTTATGTCTGATATGCAGTGCTGGTTCCAGATAGGTGAGCTGTATTCGAGGATTAGTCTAGCAAATGTTTTGTATGCTCTGGTTAGCAGAATAATATTGCCAGAGAAGAAGCTGCGCAAGATTAGGTTAACAACTCTTAGTGCCTTTTTGGCAATGTTGTTACAGTGGGCTCTGGCACTTAAGTTATTAGATATGAGTACTAAGTGCCAGAGCCCATTGCAAAATCTCCATTCCCTCCCCACTCTGGGGCCAGCCAGAGGTGGTATTTTCCGGTTCTCCGAACTACTCAAAATTTCCGCTACCGGTTCTCCAGAACCTGTCAGAACCTGCTGTATTTCAGCCCTGCTATTCACAGAGTTGATTGAACGTCACTTTGTCCAGAAGACACCCGTGACTGTGGGGATGGCAGCTGTTGTTTGCCACACTGGAGATCTTTACCTCCACGCGTGATTATGTTTCTGCTCAGCAGCGGAGAAGGTTTTCGAATTCAGCTCTTCCTTTCCCTGCTTTGTTTTTTGTGTTTTGTTTTTTTGTTTTGGCTCAGTGGTGAATTAATGGTGCAAAGGTGCATGGGTTTAATTTGGCTGGAGGACGCAGTTTGCCAACTGCGGGTTTATTTATTTATTTTGCCCAGCTGTGCCTTGTTTGGGATGGCGATCGTAAAGGTTACAGTTGAAAGGGAATCGTTAATGGAATGGCTTAGCTCAAAGCAAAGGTTTTTGAGGTTTCTCAAATGATCGGATTGTCCTTCTCCGAGAGGTTCTGCCTGCTGGAGGCTTTCCGCATTCATCACCCAAGGCTGAGGTTGGGGGTAACAGATGGCTTCTCAAAACTCCGAAGCCTGATAGGGAAGCTCCTTTGAAGCGGAGCCCTTTTCTTGTCTCCCGTCCTCTAAATCAAACTGGTTGGAGTGACCTTTCTCATTTCAGCAAGGTGGCTGCCAAATAGGTTTGCGTCAACCTGTTGCAGGTTGGCGGAGGTAGAATTGTGGGTCCAATCCAACTCTTATCAAGTTGGCAGATAAGAGAATGAGGGAGGAATGGAAAGCGATGCTGGTTAGGTGTTCAGTCTTATTTTTTCTGGCTGGGTTGCGATAATGGAAAAGGGCAGAAGCTTTCCTGCCTGTGTTTGTGAGTTGCTGGAATTGTCACTCCCTCTAGGTCAGTGTTTCCCAACCTTGGCAACTTGAAGATGTCTGGACTTCAACTCCCAGAATTCCCCAGCCAGCGAATGCTGGCTGGGGAATTCTGGGAGTTGAAGTCCAGATATCTTCCAGTTGCCAAGATTGGGAAACACTGCTCTAGGTAGACCAGGTTAGAAAATCAACTCCACAGGAAGACCAGAGCCATGCTGTATTGAGATAGACTTATAAGAACAGCATCTTGCAAGTCTGATTCTGCTGCATCTGATGTAGGAGAAGGAGTGGCAAAGCCTGAGGGCGGAGTTAAAAGAGGGACTAGCCTAGAATCTCTACTTAGGCACAAGCGATCAAAGTCCAATCTCCCTTGAATTCCTTTTGATCTTTATCTAACTCCAAGGAGGTGCTGCTAGTTAAGGAGATTCCTGTGTGTTTAGCTTGATTAGTAATAGATCAATTTAATGGGATCTTCATTTGTGGACCTGGTCTTTCAGACCTGACACCTCCCCTCTTTCTTATGCTATAGTCCAGCAGTCCCCAACTTTTATGGCTTGATGGCCCGGTGGGGAGGGGGAGAGGGAAACCAGGCCACGCAAGTGGTGGACCGACATGCAGGTATGTGTTCTGACCCAGCCTTCACAAGTAGGGGTAAGACATTTTACTCATGAGTAAAAGAACCCCCTTTTTACAACAGCACAGTAACAGTCTTTTATTCATATGGATAAAGAAAAAAATCAAATGTAATTAGTCCCAACAAACCTGGGTTTAGGCAAGAAATCTGAATTGCTTGCTATATACTAGAAACAAACGGTTGTCTGCGACTACCAGCCACTCCCAAACCCCTCCTATTTATTTCCCAGCCAGGGAGGGGCTGGCTATCGTCTGTGTCTGCCTCTCCCCGAGAGCCGGTTTATAGCTTTCCTTTGCTCTCCTCTCTTTTCCTCTCTGCGCATACGCACATCTGGGATGGGCCCCATCTGTTCCTCCCCCTCACTCAGCTCAGGCCCCGAAGACAGTTGCCTCTCCACTTGGGGGAGGATGGAAGGCCCTGGCTTTGCCTCTGTCTCCGATGCTGGCCCAGGCTCTCTTTCTGCCTTCTCCTCATCTGACTCTGCTGGTAGCTCTGCCGGCAGCCGACGGGACACAACACTACGTGTGTGCTGGCCTGCCACTCACACAAGTCGATCTGCACATATGTGCATCGCAGCGGTGGGTTGCTCCCGGTTCAGTGAACCGGTAGCGGCGGGATTTAGAACCCACTACTGGTGCACTGGCCAGGCACTCAGGTGGCCCGGTTCCAAATGGGCCACAGCCTGGGGGTTGGGAACCCCTGTTATAATCAGGCAGGGAGGCAGTTGCTTAAACTCCTTCCATATATTATTTCGTTGCCCAGGATCTAAATAATGTTTCATTCCCCCTTTGCTGAGATATTCTTGCATATTTCTGTCAAGGTGAGCTCCTCCTTCCCCCATACCTTCTACAGAAATGTATCTGTCTGACCACAGTAGTGTTCACGAAAGTGGACTAAGGGCACTGGTTTATCCAGCATCGATAAACCCGTCCAATCCAGCAACGATTTGCTGATATTCTTCTGTCCTTTATTTAATTTAATTTGCGAGATTTGTTTTCTCGTTTCTGCGTTAACCCGAAGAGCACACCAATAGAATGAAAAAAGCATCGAAGTACATCGTTATAAAACCATATGAAACTAAACATTTTAACATAGGAGTTGACAGCCTTCTCAAGTACCATGTGGATTAGGTGATTGTGAAGGCATATTTTAAATTCTAGCTTGTTACTGCAAAATTCCAGCATTCTTACTTCAAACTCCTGGGTTGCTTTTTTTTGGGGGGGGGTTTGTCATTTTGCCACGAAAGCCCATGAGGTTGTGGCGTTTTTAATCTCAAACTCTGCTATTTCAGGCAAGCACTTTAAAATCTGATGGGATCTGGGGAGTCTCATGATGTTCTTCCCATTTTTATTAATGTTCTTAAAAAGGGCATTAAAAAAAAAGACTGGAATTCTGTGTCTGCCTCCAGGGAATGGCATGGCTAAGGTAGCATAGATAGGCTTTGTACTGCCAGCATTGCATTGAAATTATAAAATTACAACGTTGCTAGTGACCGTGAGTAGAGCCTCTTGATCCAAATTGGGCCGCAATTGGTGCACTAGGCGAACCTGTGCAAAGGTCCCCCTAGCCACAGCTGTCAGGTGGTGGTCTAATCTCAGCTGTGGATCTAGGACAGCGGTTCCCAATCTTCCTAATGCCGCGACCCGTGCCCCCCCCCCGCGCCCACACTGTGACCCACACCGCCGCCGCCATTTGGGTTCTTTTACCCTCTGCGCATGCACAAAGTGTTCTGCGCATGCGCAGAGGGTAAAAGAACCCAAATGGCGGCATCCGGGCGAGGTCTCCGCTCGCTTCGTGTGTTGCCTCTGGGAGCTTTTCAAGCCCCGTTCGCAAAAGGCGTGCGCGACTTTGGCGGGGGCCGGGACAGGCAGCTGCCCGGAGAGAGCCATCCCCTTCGCAGAGTCTCTCCAGTCTACCTGTAGTGTTCAGGGGTGGCTCTCTCCGGGCAGCCGCCTGTCCCGGCCCCACCGAAGTCACGCATGCCTTTTGCGACGGGGCTCGAAAAGCTCCCAGAGGCAACACGCGAAGCGAGTGGAGACCTCGGCCGGATCTGGAGACTTCGCCCGGACGCTGCCATTTGGGTTCTTTGCGCATGCGCAGAACGCTTTGCGCATGCGCAAAGGGTAAAAGAACCCAAATGGCGGCAGCGGGGTGGGTCGCGGTGGGGTCGCGGGTTGTGGGCCGCAATATGGCCAGGCTTGTGGCAGTGGGGGGGGAGCTGAGGATGCAGGGCGACCCCTGGGAAATGGTCGTTCGACCCCCAAAGGGGTCACGACCCCCAGGTTGGGAACCGCTGATCTAGGAGGACACCCAGATTGCGAACCCATTCTGCGGGGATTAAATTTTCTAACAGAATAACAGAGTCGGAAGGGTCCTTGGAGGTCTTCTAGTCTGATCCCCTGCTCAAGCAGGATCCTTATACCCTATAACAGAATCTAGAGAGATGCAGAGAGAGGGAGAGGGGGAGAGAGATACAGAAAGAGGGGGGAGATAGAGAGGGAGAGGGGGAGAGAGAGAGATACAGAGACGGGGGGGAGATAGATAGAGAGCAGGGGAGAGAGAGAGAGGGAGGGAGAGAGGGAGGGAGAGAGAGAGAAGGGTTTTGTGGTTCCCAGTTCTCTGTCCTAATGACCGGCTGAGTAGGCGTGGCTAGGGGGGTCATGTGACTGGGTGGGAGTGAGTGATGTCGAGTTGGCCACGCCCACCCAGGTTTTGTGGCTCCCGGGTTTTTTTTTCCCTCTGGGAAATGGGTCCAAATGGCTCTTTGAGTGTTTAAGTTTGCCGACCCCTGCCCTATACCATTCCAGACAAATGGCTGTCCAATCTCTTCTTAAAAACCTCCAGAGATGGAATACCCACTGATGACAATGGGGATGTTGCATCCAACGTTGGAGACAGCAAAGGATGAAGGATGCGATGAAGAGCTTTGCCCGTGCTTGAGCCAGCTGCTGAAAGCAGATGTTGCTATTTTCTGATTCTCCCCCCCCCCCGCTCCCCAAATACGAGACAGACAGCAGAAGGAGACCTTTAAAGGAGAAACAACAGACCCAACGGGGAAGCCAGGCAAACGAGTCCTTTCTTTTCTTTTCTTTTCTGTGGCTTTGAAAGAAGAAAAGCCCCTCTGAGTGAGGAAGAACGGCTCAGCTGGACGGGGGGGGGGGGGAGAGCCAAAAAGCCTCTTTATCAGCCTCATCAAGTTCTCATGAAGGGAGGGAGGGTCCCCAATTGTAAAGCAGCTGTCATCGTCTTGACAGCAGAAGGGAGACCCACGAGGGGGACTTCTCCCGGCCTGCAAAGTCTTTATGAACGATGTAAAGACCTATTTTATGGTCTCGTTTGCTCAATATGCGCCATAAACATTCTTTTATGTTGAAACATAATGCACTGAACGAGATCCCCGTCCAGAGGTGCTTCTTTCTGTGAAGGAAAATGAATGAAGCTGCGTGGAAAAAAAAATGAGAAAGGGAAAATAAAGTCGGGGTTACCTACTGATTCCTAGTTTTGTCCATTTGGGAAAAGGAGTAGTAATTTGCTTGCCCAGGGCACGGGACAGGAAGTTGATTCTGGCTTTGTAGAGCTGGATCTTCCCTTTTCTCCGATGCCTTTCAGCCACCAGGTCTCTCTCTCTCTCTCTCTCTCTCTCTCTCTCTCTCTCTCTCTCTCTCTCTCTCTCTCTCTCTCTCTCTCTCTCTCTCTCTTATATCTATCTATCTCTATTCTCTCTCTCTCTCTCTCTCTCTCTCTCTCTCTCTTATATCTATCTATCTCTATTCTCTCTCTCTCTCTCTCTCTCTCTCTCTCTCTCTCTCTCTCTCTCTCTCTCTCTCTCTCTCTCTCTCTCTATATATATATATATATATATATATATGCTTAATATATATATTATTTAATATATATAATATATATTATGTGCTTAATAAACATTGTGTTGTCTGGGTATTTAATTTGCTTAACAATACATATTACATTCTTAATCTCTACCTCTTTTTTCCAACCACTGATAAAATAGATTCCATGTTTGATAATATTCTGTATCTTCTTTCTGTTTCATTTTTAATGTCAGTCTGTCCATTTCTGCACACTCTAGTACCGTGATGGCGAACCTATGGCACGTGTGCCACAGGTGGCAGGCAGAGCTCTCTCTGCGGGCATGTGAGCCGTCGCCCCAGCTGAGCTCCACCGTGCATGTGCGTGCGCCTCCCGCTGGCCAGCTGGTTTTTGGGTCTCTGCCACGCATGCATGGGGGGCGAGGCACATGCGGGAGGTGCGAGTGCATGTGTGGGGAGCAGGGGGAACGCACGGGGGTCATATGTGCATGTGCGGGGGCAGGGCACACGGGGTTACACATGCATGCGTGGGGGTGGGGCGCATGCATGGGGGTCGTGCACACATGCATGGGGTGGCGCGTGCACAGGGCGCACGCATGCACTGGGGGTGCGCACATTGCATTATGGGTGTCCGCACGTGCGCTTTTGGCACTCAGCACTGAAAAAGTTAGCCATCACTGCTCTAGTATCTTCTTAATTATTTCTTCATCTTGTGGTGTTTCTTCATTTTTCCAGCATTGCACAAATACAATCCTTGCTGCTGTCAAAACGTGCAATATTAAATACAACTTTTCTTACCAAGGTTACCTGATATTATACCTAATAAAAATAGTTCAGATTTAAAATCTACATGCTTTCCAATCATCTTTTCTAGCCATTTATGTATTTTCCCCAAAAATTTTTTTGCTTTACCACAAGTCCACCACATATGATAGTATGTGCCCGTTTTTTTGATTACAATTCCAACATTTGCTAGACATATTTTTAAACATTTTAGCTAACCTAGCCACCGGGTCTCTCGTTCTGCAGTCTTTGATGGAGCATTTGGGGGGATTTCCTGCAGAGTCTGATTGCTTAAACAAGAAAATAATAATAATGGTTTGCTAGGCGCAGTAAAATATTGCAAAGCAGGGGGAAGGTTGGTAAAGTGGAAACAACAGGGCAAGTGGCGAGAAAACTGTAAAAATGCACGTGGAAGGAAAGTCACTTGAGTGTGGTGAGCGCAGCAGGAACAGGAAGACCAGTGTGAGCTCTCAAAAATAGATAGTTTTCAATTTAGGACCAGTCAAAGTTACGACGGACCGGAAAAGTTTTGATGATTATCTTCCCTTCTCCCATACAGACACATGACTGTACTTCAGGCATTTGGCAACATGGCCCTTACAGCTGCTTGTGGCTTTTACGACAATTCTGCTGAAAACTGGCACTTAGATTAACAGAGTTGGAAGGGACCTTGTAGGTCATCTAGTTCAACCCCGCATCCAAGCAGGAGGCCCTACACCATTTCTGATAGATGGCAGTCCAGTCTTTTCTTGAAAGCTTCCAGTGATGAAGCTCCCGCAACTTCTGAAGGCAACTTCTGTTCCATTGGTTGATTGTTCTCACTGTCAGAAAATTTCTCCTTATTTCTAGGCTGAATCTCTCCTTGGTCAGTTTCCATCCATTATTCCTTGTCTGGCCTTCAGGTGCTTTGGAAAATAGCTTGACCCCCCTCCTCTCTGTGGCAGCCCCTCAAATATTGGAACTTACTTCTGGTTTTCAGAAAATTTGTGCCATAGAAAGCAATGAGTAATCTTCATAAACTGAAGAAGCTTCTTGGATGAGAAGTGAAACGTTTTCAAACAAAAAAAACCCAAGAAAGCTTTTGGGAAAAATCACCTTTGAGACAACCATGATCTGGATGATGGAGGATTTCCATAGACCTGTGATGGCAAACCTGCGGCACGCGTGCCACATGTGGCATGCAGAGCCATATCAGAGGGCATGCGAGGTGTTGCCCCATGTCAGCTTCAGTGCACATGCGAGCGCTGGCCAGCTGATTTTCAGCCTAGAGGAAGGCCGTTTTTCACACTCCGGAGGCTTTCGGAAGCCTCCTGAAGCCTGGGGAAGGCGAAAAACGGCCCAATGGGCCAACCGGAAGGCCATTTTTACGAACTTCCAGTTTGCCCTTTGGGCCATTTTTCGCTGTCCCCAGGCTTCAGGAGTCCGGAGGCTTCAGGCCTGTGCACATGCGCGGGTGGCAGCACAGAGTATGTGTGTTGTGCGCATGCGCAGGGGGCAGTGTGGGGGTTGTGCGCATGCACAGGGGCAGCATGGGGGTTGTGCGCATGCGCGGGGTGAGGGCATGGGTGTTGCCAAAAAAGGTTCGCCATCACTGTCATAGACATTTGATCCAAACTCCAAACCCTCCCGAATTCCATTGACCCTTATCTGGCACCAATTTAATACAGGTAGTCCTCGACTTACAACAGTTCATTTAGTGACCGTTCAAAGTTACAACGGCACTGAAAAAAGTGACTTATGGCCGTTTTTCACACTGACAACTGTTGCAGCATCCCCATGGTCACATGATCAAAATTCAGATGCTTGGCAACTGGCTCATATTTATGATCATTGCTGTGTGTCCCAAGGTCGTGGGAGGTCCCAAGGTCCTCTGACAAGCAAAATCAATGGGGAAGACAGATTCACTTAACAACCATGTTACTTGCTTATCAACTGCAGTGATTCAACTGTGGCAAGAAAGGTTGTAAAACGGGACCAAACTCACTTAACCAAGGTCTCACTTAACCACAGAAATTTTGGGCTCCACTGTGGTCATAAGTTGAGGACTACCTGTATTGAACTTCAGTTGACTAGATTCCTGTGTATAAATCTATGCTGTAACCCAGAGGTCTTGAAACCTGGCAACTTTAAGACTTGTGGACTTCAGCTCCCAAAATTAGCTGGCTGGAGAATTCTGGGAGTTGAAGTCCACAAGTCTTAAAGTTGCCAGGTTTGGGGACCCCTGCTGTAACCTAACAGATAATCCTGATCTTTGCGTTTGACAAAAACCCATCATACTGGGAACATTTCTGCTGGCATCTAGGTTTGCACTCTTCTTAATTTCAGAAAAGGAATGTTGAAAATGAATTAACATTTAATGGTTTCTGGACTCAGGGGGCTTTCTTGCCAGCTCCAGGGGGCACCTCCTGGAGGCATCTAAAGTTGGTTCTGTTCTTCCTCACTCTGGGATCCTGAGCATTTTTTGTGGGGGGTTTGAAAGTAATTGCTTTTTAAATAGGGGACCAAAATGACTTTCCACCCCGAGTTGTTTGTTTGTTTGTTTGTTTGCACTAATTAGGTAAATTAATCACTGCTAGTTGTTGTTGTTTTTAATTTGGAGGCTAGATGTCTACTAAGAATCAGTAAAAAAATTCTCATTTGGGATGCTTTTGCAATGTGAATATTTCTCCAACAGGTCCAATCCAATCAGTCAAACACAAATAGTCCTGAACGTGTAACTACGTTTGAGCCCAAATGTTTCTGTGGTTAAGCAAAACATTTGTTGAGTGAGCTTTGCCGCATTTTATGACCAACCTTGCCACGGTTGTTATGTGAATCACTGCAGTGGGTAAGTCAGTAACACAGTGGTTAGTGAATCTGGCTTCCCCATAGACTTTGCTTGTCAGGAGGTCGCAAAAGGGGATCACATGACCCCGGGATTCTGCAACGGTCATAAATGTGTGGCAGTTGCCAATTTTTTTTTAATCGCATGACCACGAGGATGCTGCAGTGGTTGTAAGTATGAAAGAAGGTATTAAGTCACTTTTTTCAGGGCCTTTATAACTTCAAACAGGGACGCAGTGGCTCAGTGGCTAAGACGCTGAGCTTGTCGATCAGAAAGGTCGGCAGTTCAGCGGTTCGAATCCCTAGCGCCGCGTAATGTGGTGAGCTCCCGTTACTTGTCCCGGCTTCTGCCAACCTAGCAGCTCGAAAGCATGTAAAAATGCAAGTAGAAAAATAGGGACCACCTTTGGTGGGAAGGTAACAGCGCTCCGTGCGCCTTCGCCATTTAGTCATGCCCGCCACATAACCACGGAGACGTCCTTGGACAGCACTGGCTCTTCGGCTTTGAAATGGAGATGAGCACCGCCCCCTAGAGTAGGGAATGACTAGCAAATATATGTGCGAGGGAACCTTTACCTTTTTTTTATAACTTCGAACAGTCACTAAATGAGTGCTTGTAAGTTGCAGACTACCCACAAATGAGCACAAGGGGTAGGATGGCAGGATCTCATGTCATCAAATTAATAAGAGCTAAGGTCTCCTTCTGGAGTTTGGCACCTGTTGACTTCATGGTTTTTCAGCAAGAGTACAGAACTGGCTTGCAATTGTTGCCTTCTACCATTTCTTAACATACGTTTCCCAGTCTAGCCCACAATTGTGGGTTTTCTTGTATATCTTCCTCCAACTACTAACCAGATTTGACTTGACTTCTCGTTTTCAAACTCAGCTAACTGCTCTCACTTGTCTGTAAAGATTCTCAGTCATCCAGGTCGTGGTTGTCCCAAAGGTGCTTTTTCCGGAGGAAACTGGACTTTCTTGTTTTTCTTTGAAGACGTTTCGCTTCTCATCCAAGAAGCTTCTTCAGCTCTGACTTGAATGGTGGGGAATGGAAGAATTTATACTCCTTGCAGACAGCTGGACATTTGCTCTGACAGCTGGTCAGTTGCAGAGCCGAGGTGGCGCAGTAGTTAAAATGCAGCACTGCAGTTCAGCAGTTCAGCAGTTCAAATCTCACCGGCTCAAGGTTGACTCAGCCTTCCCTCCTTCCGAGGTGGGTAAAATGAGGACCCAGATTGTTGGGGGCAAGATGCTGACTCTGTAAACCGCTTAGAGAGGGCTGTAGAGCACTATGAAGCAGTATATAAGTGTAAGTGCTTTTGCTATTGCATCCTTTTAGAGAGTCGTTGAGGCCACTTGGAGGTTTCTCTGTGTCCTCAGGGTCACCCGAGTGGTGCTCCTGGTTCCTGTAGTCTTTTTTCCCCCTTTGGAACTACATTCCTAATCCCACACCATTCAAAGGGTGTTCATCCCAAAGTGCACAGCTAAAAATCTAAAGAGATTCTCAGTCATCCAGGTCGTGGTTGTCCCAAAGGTGCTTTTTCAGGAGGCAACTGGGGATTCTTGTTTTTTCTTTTGAAGACATTTCACTTCTCATCCAAAAAGCTCCTTCAGCTCTCAGGACAAGATCTCACTTGCCCTCAATCTACGATCGCAATTGATTCCCAAATTTCCATTGCTGAGCAAGTTGTTAAGCGAGTCCCCCCCCCCCCATTTTTATGACCTTTTCTGGCCACAGGCGTTAAATGAATCACTGCAGCTGTTAGGTTAGTAACATGGATGTTAAGTGAATCTGGCTTCCCCATTGACTCTGCTTGGCAGAAGTTTGCAAAAATCGGATCACATGACCCAGGACACTGCAATCATCATAAATATGAACCAGTTGCCAAGTGCCCAAATTTTGATCATGTGACCATGGGGAGGCTGCAATGGTCATAAGTTGAAAAATGGTCATAAGTCACTTTTTTTCAGTGCCGTTGTAACTTTGGTTGGCGGTCAAAGTTCAAATGGACCTCTCTGGGGGCTACCTGTGATCCTGGAATGGAATGGAATAGAATGGAATGGAACGGAACGGAACAGAATAAAGAATTAGTAGAATAGGATAGGATAGGATAGGATAGGATAGGATAGGATAGGATAGGATAGGATAGGATAAGGAATAGAATAGAATAGAATAGAATAGAATAGAATAGAATAGAATAGAATAGAATAGAATAGAATAGAATAGAATAGAATAGAATAGAATAGAATAATGGAAAATAGGAACAGAACAGAACAGAACAGAACAAAATAGAATAGAATAGAATAGAATAGAATAGAATAGAATAGAATAGAACAGAATAAGAATTAATAGAGTTGGAAGGGACCTTGGAGGTCTTCTAGTCCAACCCCCTGCTTAGGTAGGGAACCCTACACCACTTCAGACAAATGGTTATCCAATCTCTGTGTCAGGGTTCCAAATAGCATCCAAAATTAAATCAGAGTCCGAGGCAAAATATTCCTCAAAGTTCCAATTTATTAGCAGAGCCATGTTGGCACATCTGGGAGAAACCCGAATCTGAAGTCTCTACCGAGTTGAAAGTTCAAGCCCTTGTCCCCACACTCCCCCAAATCCATGATGTTGATGAATCTCCAACTGCCAACTTGGCAGGATCCACCCATCCCGTGCAGGTGCAGGAGTGCGAAGACAAAAGATGACCTAGAAAGAATTTGTTATGGCTACATACATACAGCTCTTATGCAATTCCCCCTCCCAGGTTCCCACAGTAAAGAATGCACATTAAAAGACTATAAAGTGTGGCAGGCCAAAGACCCCAACTAAAATGGCTTCGGCCTGACACTCTTCTTAAAAACTTCCAGTGTTGGAGCATTCACAACTTCTGGAGTCAAATTGTTCCACTGATTAATTGTTCTGTCAGGAAATTTCTCCTTAGTTCTAAGTTGCTTCTCTCCTTGATTAGTTTCCATCAGTGATGGTTTGTTACCGGTTCGCCCCAGTTTGGGTGAACCGGTAGCGGTGGGGGACTCCGCCCACCCACCTGGACATCATCACAGACGATCTGCGCATGCACAGAAGGTTCTGTGCATGCACAGTAGCGCCACGCGTGAGCGAAGCGAGTGCTCAAACGCACGTGTTCACAGTTCCAAACCGGTAGCGAAGGTAAGTGAAACTCACTACTGGTTTCCACCAATTGCTTCTTGTCCTGCCCTCGGGTGCTTTGGAGAATAGTTTGACTCCCTCTTCTTTGTGGCAACCCCTGAGATATTGGAACACTGATATCATGTCATCCCTAGTCCTTCTTTTCATTAAACTAGCCATGCTCAGTTCCTGCAACCATTCTTTGTATGTTTTAGCCTCCAGTCCCCTAATCCTCTTTGTTGCTCTTCTCTGCACTCTTTCTAGAGTCTCAACATCTTTTTTACATTGTGGTGACCAAAACTGAATGCAGTATTCCAAGTGTGGCCTTACCGAAGTATTATAAAGTGGTATTAACACTTCACGTGATCTTGATTCTATCCCTCTGTTTATGCAGCCTAGGATTACACTGGCCTTTTGGCAGCTGCAGCACACATTTGGCTCATATGAAGTTCCAACAGTTGACATTCACCCCCAATCATGTGACTCCACTTCAGGCACTCAGATCACATTTACAGCATCATACGTTCACATGACTGTGATTCATGATGGTTTTGTTGAAAACCAACAGTTACTTTCAGCCCCAGAGTAATAAACCTTTGGTTCAGTTAATGACTGTGTTGTTCACTTAACAACTATGTCTGTTGATTTGCGACTGCAGCGTTTCTTTAACCACTGCTGCAAAAGCTGTAAAATCACCAAAAGTTGACCATTTTTCAACCATCATGACTTACGACTGTGAGTGGTGCCGTGGCCTAGAGGTGAAGCTCTCACCTCACAATCAGGAGGTTGTGAGTTCGATCCTAGGTAGAGGCAGATATTTCTCTCTCTGAGCACGTTGAGAATATATCTGCTGCATATAACTCCGCATTGGCGACAGGAAGGGCATCCGGCTAGTAAACACTCAGCTCCATTCAGTTGCCCAGACTCCACCCTGCAAGAAATTATGGGGCCGTTAAAAGAAGAAGATGATGATGACTTACGACTGTATAATGATCAGGCTCCATTATGGTCCTAACTCAAGAACTCCTATACTTTTGATCAGAACGAAAGGAGCTCCAAACAACCAATATAATTTTTTCATGTATGACTCCCAAATGTGCTGGAATCCATTTCTTGTCTTCAGCCAGCATGGGGGTCATAGATGTTCCAGGGGGTTTGGGAAGCCCCTAAGTGGAAAACAAACTGCCCCTTATAAATAAAAAAAATAATTTACAGAGCCCAGGAAGCTGCCCCTCTTCCAAATAATCTGGAAAAATTTGTATCTATGGAGTGACTTGTATCAGCAAAGAGATCTCATGGTAGACATTTGCAGAACCTGGATCACAACCAGCAATGAAATCTACTTACCGTCCCTACCGATTCGGAAGTGCATGCTTCGTGCTCGCGTGCTTGCTCCATTCGCGCACTCAGTTTTTTGTCTATGCTCCACTTGTGTGTGTGCTTTTCAAAAAAAAAAAGAAAATGGCAACATCCGGGCAGGCGGGCGGAGCCCCGCACTGCCGTTTCTCCGAACCACTGGCAGAAGCCACTACCGGTATGCTTGCACTGGGCCGAACCGGTAGCATTTCACTCCTGATCACAACCCACAATTTAGAGATTGTGTTCACTCACCATATGAAATCTTAGTGTGATCTGAGGCCAGCCTTTGTGTTAGTCACTCTCTTATTTGCTAATCAGACTGATTAAAGGTTGCCAATCTCATTAACTGCTGGCATTTGAGCAGGAATTATTGTTCTTAAGGAAATTGGGTATCTTGTCGCATATCTAGGATTTTGTGATCTTAACAGTTCATAGCTTGGTACTCGTGAGGCAAGGAAATTTGCGTTATGAATGATGCAGACTTAGCACAGAATTGAAACAGATAATGTCAGTTGCAAGAAATCAGGAACCAGGGTTGTTAAAAAAAGTACAAGTTTATTGCATGCTAACGCGCTCTATAAGAATCTGAGCTACTAACAGACAAGGCAAAATGGCCGTTGATAAGTGTCAATGGAATTCAAGGAAGACTGGAGGGCTGGACTTAAGTCTCTTGTGGGCACAAAGGGACTCAAGACTGATGACATGCTTGACCCCTCCTTCAGGCTCAGTCTGGTCATCTCCTATAGATAGTAACTTTTCACCTTGATTTAGAAGACATTATACAATGCAGGTAGTCCTCAACCTACAACCATTTGTTTATAGACCATTTGAAGTTATAACAGTGCTGAAAAGGTGACTTACGACTTGTCCTCACACTAATGACCAACACAGCATCCCTACATTCACATGGTCAAAATTCGGGTGCTTGGCAACCCGCATGAATTTATGACAGTTACAGCATCTTGGGGTGTGTGGGGGAGGGGACATGTGATGACCATTTGTGACCATTTGCGACCATTCCCAGCGGCTTCCGACAACCAAAGTTAACGTGGGATTTGATTCACTTAACAGCTGGTGGGATCCTTTAGCAACTGTGGCCAAACAGGTTGCAAAATCAGGCACAATTCACTTAACAACCCCCTTGTTTAGCAATGGAAATTATTGTCCCATTTGTGGCCATAAATCACTGTTTATATATCCTTGTACATAAGCAGGGATCGATCACGTTTGGAGATAAAGTGCATGTGAGCTTCAAAGCTGCCCTAGAGAGATTTTGGCACCCCTGACCTGATGTGTATATGCTAACAGTGAGGAAGATTGGACTGTCCCTTAAGATTTCTACCAGGTTTAACATTTTCATTTAATGTTGGGGTATTGCTTAGGGATGTTGCAAATGTCAGGGCTTCCCCAGGTATCATATTGCTGACTCTTAACATAGATAAATGAAACTGCCTTACAGTGTGCGCATCTGGTTTGATAGTCTTATCCCAACTGACAGGTGTATTTCCCAGGCTGGTTCTCAGGAATTCTTCAACAAGATGGGAGGAACGGAAGTGACACTGTCCCTGTGAAAAAACATGGAATTCATTTTCTTGGTTTAATAAGATTTTGTCTCTGAGCCACAGCTTTTCTTTCAGAATAGAATACAGAATAACAGAGTTGGAAGGGACCTTGGAGATCTTCTAGTCCATCCCCTGCTCAAGCAGGAGACCCTATATACAATTTTAGACAAGTGGCTGTCCAGTCTCTTCTTAAAAACCTCCAGTGATGGAGCACCTACAACTTCTGGAAGCAAGCCATTCCACTGGTTAATTGTTCTGTCAGAAAATTTTTCCTTAGTTTAAGGTTGGACCTGTCCTTGATATGTTTCCATACATTACTTCTTGTCCTACCTTCAGATGCTTTGGAGAATAAGTTGTCTCCCTCTTCTGTGTGACAGATCTTCAACCCCTGTTTGACTGCTATCATGTCACCCCCTAATCCTTTTCTTTGTTAGATTGGACGAACCCAATTATTGCAACCATTCATCTTATTTTTTAGCCTCCAGTCCTCTGATCATCTTTGTTGCTCTTCTCTGCACATTTCCTAACAATTGAATATATTTTACATCTGATGGTAGTGTCTCTGCTCATTCCTCTTTCTTGATGAGCTTCTAGATTCTGAGCCCTCTTCTGCAACCTGTTCCTCAAACCGTTAACAAAATCAAAACCTAATCCTGAAGTTCTTGAATCAGTTAATTAATTCTTGAATGACACAAGAAAGAACATGGGTAAGAATTCAGAACTAGAAGACTTCTGATATTAGTTGAATCTTGTTAAAAAATCTCTATGACACCAGAGGTGGGTTTCAGCAGGTTTTCACCAGCTCTGGAGAACTGGTATCGGAAATTTTGAGTAGTTGGGAGAACCGGTAAATATCACCTCTCACTGGCCCCGCCCCCATCTATTCTCTGCCTCCTGAGTCCCAGCTGATCGGGAGGAAATGGAGATTTTACAGTATCCTTCCCCTGCCATGCCCACCAAGCCACGCCCACCATGCCACGCCATGCCACGCCCACAGAACCGATAGTAAAAAAATGAATCCTACCACTGTATTGCACCAACCCCATTTACTTACTTACTTACTTACTTACTTACTTACTTACTTACTTACTTACTTACTTACTTATTTATTTACTTATTTATTTATTTATTTATTTATTTATTTGTGAGATTTATATACCGCCTCACAGTGCAAGCACTCTCTAAGCGGTTTACACCAGTAAGCAATGTATATTTATATTGCCCCCAACAATCTGGGTCCTCATTTTACCTACCTGAGAAGGATGGAAGGCTGAGTCAACCTTGAGCTGGTGAGATTTGAACCGCTGACCTGCGGATCACAGTCAGCTAAAGTGGCCTGCAGTACTGTACTCTAACCACTGCACCACCTCGGCTCTTCTTTTTGAGCTGCCATACAAAGTCTTTAAACCTAGGGAACTTTCAAATGCGTGGACTTTAACTCCCAGAATCCCCTAGTCAGAACAGACATGTTGAGAAGTGTAGGAGTTGAAGGATTCACAACTAGAACTTGTCCAGGTTGAGAAACACTGTCTTTATACCTTCCTATCCATTCTCAATCATGTTGATTTCCTTGGTTTATTCTTTTTTTTTTTAGGGTCTTTGATGCTTTCTGAGCTTGGTTGTTTTCTTACATATGTTTCATTACCAAACTAGGTAAGATCATGACTTTGGGTTCTGCTGCTTGGATAGATTTGTTGTTATTGAAATTGCTAGTGCACATTAAGTATTTAAAAGTAAAAAGTTGAGGCTGTAATGTTACTATGTTATTCTACTGTGCTAAGAAAGATTGGAATTCAATGCTTTTCTTTCTTTCTTTTTCTCTTTACCACACTTCTTCCTTTCCCCTTTTCCTTCCCTCCTTTTCCCACTATTTTCATTTTCATTTATATGTTACACTTTGATAAGCTTAATAAAATTATTTTAATAAACATCAATAGAAACCAAGTTGCATCATCAGTGCTAGAAGGTAGTGCTACCTAGTTTGGTAATGAAATGTCTACAACAGAGGTCTCCAAACTTGGCAACTCTAAGACTTGTGGACTTCAACTCCCAGAATTCCACAAGTCAAAAAATTTCCAAGTCTGGAGGCCCTTGGTCTGTGAGAAAACCACCAAATTCAGAGAGCACCAAGGACCTCACAGTTCATCCATGAACTACAAATATTCTCTTCTATCGGTAACTTCTCTTTTAATTGTTGCTCTTCAAATCAACCATGCCATTGCCTTGGTCTTTCTCAAAGCTTCACCACATCCAATCCCTCTGACATATGGTTGTCTATCAGATATGTGTGTCCGACCAATGCCCTAATAAAATCAAGAGCCTCAAGCCATTTAGCAAGAAAAATCCAGTTGTTTATTAGGAGCGCCATGTCGGCACGAACCAAGTGAAGCCAGCTCTGACTTCACCCAGTTCGCACCTTGCCTCTGATCCTGTTTCCCCCTCCCCCCAGTGTGTGTCACCAGTCACATTCCCCAACGAAGCAATTTTGCGGGTCGTAGAAGTCACTCCCTCCGGCCGTTGTGTGTCTCCGTGGAGATGGCCTTGACTTCGGCCGGCTATGATGTGTTTTGTTTTGACTGAGGTGTGAATTCCTCAGTGCAGCTGCAAGGCATGGTTTCTGGTCCCCCTGCCTATGGCAACTCGGGAGCAGGTCAGAAAAACTTTGCGAGTTGACAATGTGGCTATGAACTCCCAGAATTTCTTAGCCAGCATGACTATTATGGGAGTGGTCTAGTCTGGCAAATCTTTTCTTATAAGTTTGTTGCTGTCTGAGCTTCAGATTTTGAGAAAAGAGGAGGCAAAGAAAGTCCACTCGTTTTCGTGGCAAATGTGTCCAGACAAATTAAGTGGGAGACTTTTGTTTAATGGCCACCATTAAAATGCCATTAATGGCATTACCGTTCTTTCTTGACTCTGCCATACTGAATGACTGAAAATAGCATCTGCTAGTGTAGCAGTTTGGATGAGAAAGAATGGGAAGGAAAGAGAAGAAGTTTATTTATTTTATTTAAAATAAAAGCTTATAACCGACTCTAGGTAGCTCTCAATCAGAAGTAAAACGACATACAAAATCACAACAAAACTAAACACATTGAAAACAACCAAAACCAGGATCCAAAACTAGGGGCGACATGATAGCAGTCTTCTACTTCTTGAGGGGCTGTCACAGAGAGGAGTGGGTTGACCTATTATCCAAAGCATCTGAAGGCAGAATAAGAAACAATGGATGGAAACTAACCAAGGAGAGAACCAACCTAGAACTAAGGAGAAATTTCCTGACAGTGAGAACAATTCATCAGTAGAACAGCTTGCCTTCAGAAGTTGTGGCTGCTCCATCACTGGAGGTTTTCAAGAAGAGACTGGACAGCCATTTGCCCAGAATGATATAGGGTCTCCTGCTTGAGCAGAGCGTTGGACTAGAAGCATGATGATGAACCTTTTTGGCACCGAGTGCCGAAAAGGGAACATGCGCATGTGCACACTCATCTGGGCCGTGACCTGGAAGAGGAGCTGCCCAGGGGGCATGCGCGCACCAGAAAATGAACTTCCAGTTTCCGGTGCGCCAGCAAGTCTTCCGGTTACTGGCATGCATGCTCGCACAACGATCAGCTGGCCAGCGCGCATGTTCACGCCAGAAAATGGAAGACCAGCTCTTCCAGTTTCCGGCACTGCCGCACGCACGAAGGCCAGTTGATCGTTGTGTGCACATGCGCGCCAGAAACACGGAAGAGGAATGGGCAATGCCACACGTGCCAGGTGACATGGCTCCACGTGCCACTTCGGGCATGCATGCCATAGGTTCGCCATCATGGTTATAGTCCATAGCTGGCTGGGAGATTCTGGGAATTGAAGTCCACAATTGAAGTTGAAGTTGCCAAGGTTGGACACCCCGATGTAGATGTTAAGGAAGAATGAGGAAAGGCTCAAACCCTGGGGAACCCCACATTGCAGGGTTCAGAGCTTGACCTCTCCTTTCCTATCAACATCAACTGGCCATCAAAGGAAGAGAACCACCATAATACAGTGTCTCCCACTCCCAATCCCAGAAGCCAATCCAGAAGGCTACCATGGCTGATGGTATCGAAAGCTTTCGAGAGTTTGGATGAAAAACCCTGCAGATCGTAGAATATTTGCAATTTGTTTAATGTGAGTTATTGAGTTATTTTCTTTGCGCCAAGCCAGATTTAAACAAGCTGGTAGAAGAGGCTAAAATTTTCAGGATCTTAGCAAATTGTTACCTTGACCATCGGAAGAATGGCAGTCTGTGTGGAACGGCTCCACAATTGTATTCACCAGCTGAAAGCAAGCATCTAACTAACCCAGGTCAGCTTTAAAAATGATCCTTAACTGATGATCTTCGTCCATCGTGTTCGAAGAGGACCTTGACATCTATGAGAATCGGGGGGGATGTCAAGACTTGCGTGTGAATTGGATTAAAGTGAGGGAGAGGTGCGCATAGTCTAAACTTCACTCCTCCGCTCACAACAAAATACCTTATTCCACCAGACTTGAAATACTGGGATTAGACAATTTACAACCACGTCACCTCCAATCTGATCTAAATGTAGTTCATAAAATCATATACCAAAATGTCCTTCCTGTCAATGATTACTTCAGCTTCAACTGCAACAATACACGAGCACGCAATAGATACAAACTTAATGTAAACCGCTCCAAACTCGACTGCAGAAAATACGACTTCAGCAACAGAGTGATCAATGCCTGGAATGCACTACCTGACTCTGTGGTTTCTTCCCCAAACCCCAAAAACTTTAACCTTAGACTGTCTACAGTCGACCTCTTCCCGTTTCTAAGAGGTCTGTAAGGGGCGTGCATAAGAGCACCACTGTGCCTACCGTCCCTGTCCTACTGTCCTATTGTCCTCTTTTATCGGTACTTTTTACTTATGTTTATACAAACTACTACTATCCTATACATGTTTGACAAATAATAAATAAATAAATAAATAAATAAATAAATAAATAAATAAATAAATAAATAAATAAATAAATAATAAATAAATAAAAATAAATAAATAAATAAATAAATAAACTATGATCGGCTGCATTCATATAGTATCCTAGACCACAGTATCTGGATTGACACAACATGCTGAGCCAAAGCTGAACATTTAATCCAGTGAATATGTCCAGCTAAAGCATGGCACCGTGCCTTAATCCATGGGGAATGACTTTTAGACAGGCAATGGATTCTTTGAGCAGAGGTTGCTGTCTACTATGAATTTCAGTGGCCACCAAGAGTCACGACAATTTAATGCTATCCTTAAATTGCAAAACAGGTCGTCTTGAACTTACAACCATTCGCTAATGATCTTTCATGAATGATCTTTCAAAGTTACAGCTGGTTTTCACACTTATGACTGTTGCAGCATCCCCGTGGTCACGTGATCAAAATCCAGGTGCTTGGCAACTGGCATGTATTTATGACAGTTGCAGTGTCCCAGGGTCACGGGGTCACCATTTGCGACCTTATGACAAGCAAAGCCAGATTCATTTAACAACCTGTTACTAACTTAATCAATTCATGTAACAACTGTGGCAAGGAAGGTCCTAGAATGGGGCAAAATTCACGTAACGACGATCTGTGTTAGCAACAGAAAAGTTGAGCTCAATTGTGGTCATAAGTCGGAAACTGCCTGTAAAGATTTTTGTGGTGGTTGGTTGTCCCTCTCTACTTCTCTGAATATTAAATTGCAAAATTGAGCATATTTATGTCTGCATTTACATTTGCCAGAAATTACTCAGGTGGCATTCACTTCGAAGCTGAGTTGATTAGTTTTATTTATTTATTCAATTTACATGCCATCCATTTCACTTTGAGAGACTCTGGGTGGCATTGTATTTACCAAAAGAAATGAAGATTGGACACAGATTGTTGAGATTTTCCAGGACTATTTTTCTGACGTTGTTCAAAATTTAAAAAAGAAATCAGCTCAAACAGTTCTTTTGTTTACATTCGTTAACTATAACTTGAACAAAGGGAGTTATACAAAACTACTTTTAAAGCGCATGGAAACCTGAATTATGTTAGAGTCTGACATTATTTCTATTCCCCTCTTTTGTCAAGCAATTAGTGTTTAACTCCTTGGAAATAAACCTGACATCCGATATCACCTTTAACAAAATAGACTTAAAATACCAACCTGTTCTTTTGTACAATATAATAATATACTTCATTGTGGTATTACCGAGTGGCACCTTAATTTGCTTTTTATTAATTTAGATACTGGCTGGGTTTTAAGAATCCCTTTTATTTCGTTCCATTTAATTTTCTGTCTTGCCGGAAACGAACTTTTAAAATAGAGGATACAAAAGGGAGATGATTATTAAATAGATGCCTCACCGTCCCTCTTAAAACGTTTTGTAGGCTTTGCAGCGATGTACCTCCGCTTTAATTCTCTCGCTTACAAGCAATTTGCAATTTGAACCATCATCTTCCTAACCTTTGCTGGGCTGCTACGTCCTTGAGGTAATGCGGAAGGTTAGAGTAACACATTAGTACTCGTTTATCGAGCGCTGGCGGTACCTGAGATCTAATGATATTTAACTCGGCACCTAATATGAGCTTTACGAGTGATTACAAGCTGTCCTTTGGGACTGAGGTGTGGGACAATTTCCAAACGAGTCGCCAAACACTGACGGATTGACTTGTAGGCCTGTCAAAACCAATTATTTCTCTTGACAACTCAACTTGGTGTTTTTTTTTTTCAGTGCATAATTTTTGCTGCTTTAACATTACGGAACGGCAAAAAAAATCTGCAATTCATGAAGGGCTTTTCTTTTCTTTTTTTCCCCCTTCAACCCTCTTCCTGTTGTCTGTTTTGTAAGAAATAGAAGGTTTGCATAAACAAGGCGTCCCGTGGAGCTTGGGAATTTGAAGGCTGAGCAGATAATCTATCGTCACGTCTAATCAAACACCCTGCCTCTGATGGACCTCTGGGTTATATATTCTGTATTAATTTATGGGTGCTGCTTCTAGCTGTTGTAATTAAAGGCCACTTTTAATTAAGCCTTTAGGATAGAGACTATAATCAAAAGTGGAGTAATCAGCCCACCTCCTTGCTATCTTATTGGGGTGTCTTTGGGGTGAATTGCTGGCGCCGGCATGTTACTTTTTACTTGGGTAAAAATTCAGAAAGCACTGCGTCTCCGAGGATGCTTTCAGAATGGATCAGTCCAGATTTCTCTTAAACCATTTGAAGACTTTAAAAGTGCCTTTTCAGGTTTCATAATATTCAGTATCAATCTTTCCACCTCTCAGGCTTAGAAGAAACATGGGTTTGTTCCAGCTTGATATGACCCCATTATAATGAAGGTCTTCTGCATTTCTCCTCTTGTGACTGTTTCCTCCTCCTCCTCCTCCTCCTCCTCCTCCTCCTCCTCCTCCTCCTCCTCCTCCTCCTCCTCCTCCTCCTCCTCCTCCTCCTCCTTGCCAATGCAGTCCTAGACTGTATCAACACAGTATCAAGGTCGTGTAAAGTGTTAGTACCATTTTATACTGCACTGGTGAGACCACACTTGGAATACTGCATCCAGTTTTGGTCACCACAATACAAAGCAGGAGTCGAGACTTTAGAAAGGATGTAGAGAAGAGTAGCAAGGATAATTGGAGAGCTGGAGGCTAAAACATAGAAAGAACTGTTGAAGGAATTGGGTATGTCTAGCCTAGCAAAAAGACGACATGATAGTCTTCCGATATTTGGGGGTCTGCCACAAAGAGTGGGTCAATCTATTCCCCCCAAGGACCTGAGGGCAGGACAAGAAGCAATAGGTGGAAGATCGTTAAAGAGAAATCCTATCTAGAATTAAGTAGAAAATTCCTGTCAGTGAGAATAATTAATCAGTGGAACAGATTGCTTCCAGAAGTTGTGGGTGCTCCATCATTGGAGGATTTTCAAGAAGATATTGGACAGCCATTTGTCCAGGGTCTCCTGCTTTTGCAGGGGTTTGGACTAGAAGACCTCCAAGGTCCCTTCCAACTCTGTTATTCTATATTCTGTATTCCTCTTCTTCCCTCCGCTTTCCCCTTCCCCTTCCCTTTTTCCTTCCTTCCCCTTCCCTTCCCTAGTATTGGTGATCTACATCTCCTTAGAATAGGACACCACCCTACTGAAGGTCTCAGTCCATCTCCAGAAGATCATGGAGCTAATGAAAGCGAAGACTCTTTATAACCTTCTCTTTCCTATGGCTGTCTTTAGCTGCTAAGTAGTCAAGTCATCTTGCTACTGGAGCAAGATGGAATCTGGGAAGAGAGAGTGAGGCTGGTTATGCGCACCTCTCCCTCACTTTAATCCAATTCACGCGCAAGTCTTGACATCCCCCCGATTCTCATAGATGTCAAGGTCCTCTTTGAACACGATGGACGAACATCATAATCATCATCCAAAGTCAACAAGGCTTGGGAAGTCGACAACCTCCGAAATACCTTTCTCAGTTGTGTCCAGTGTTTCTTGAAGGAAGCTATTTAGATGTTTCCCTCGTTGGCTCCGGCTTTCAAAACTTTGCTCTGGGTCAGCTAGAAAGACCCACCGTCGTTTTCCTTTTTTCTGCTGGAGCTGCAGACAAGCATAAATTATGGAACACCCAAAGATGCGGTGTTAAGCTTTCAAAGGGGAAGAGGAAGAGGGAGAAAGAGATGGACAGAGTTGGGAGAGGAACCCTTCCGATGAGTGGAAACTCTGGAGCCAAGCTGGGGGCAATGCCACCCTCCGTTTGCTGAAACTATCTCTTTGCAGAGGGATGGCAATGCGCGTTTCTTCCTTTCTGTCTCGAGACAGACAACACAGGGATAAATACAAGCCATGCTCAGCTACCTGGCTGCAGTGTTTTTCCCTGCATCCCTCATTCTAAATATCTGCTTGCGCATGACATTTACCAAGGAACAACATTTGCAAATTACTTGTTTGATTAACACCCGTGTCTCTCATACTTTCCAAAGGGTAAAGTAATTGAACACCGAATCGAGTTTTAAAAAAAAACTTTTATGGAAGATGCTGTCCTAGACTACAAATTTCCCTCGACTTTATTTATTAATATTTTTTTAATGCTCTCTGTCTGTCAGGGCATAGAAAGGATTTGTACTTTCCAACGATATATTGAGTTGGAGTCTTGACTGTCACCGCTGCTGAACTGCCGAATATTATTCCGCCGTTCTGCTGTACTAACTCGCAACAGGTTTAAATTAGTCTGGAGCCTGGCTTGAAGTGTTCGCATTAATATTTAAGGTGCTAAACAAATAACCTGCCTTCTCCCATAGATGCCACCAAACTTTAATGCCTTCACAGCTCTTGTCTGATGTGCCCCCTGCCCAGTTGATAAGGCACTGACGACAAAGATGGGGACACGGATGATGGAAGCTGCCAATTATAGCTGTGCTCAAAGTCTTATTTTTCAAACCTTAGATTCATATTCTTAAATTTTTGCATCTGTTTAGATTTTTTTTTAAATGCATGAAAATGCTTGTCTGGCTATATTCATGTCTCCTAAGATAAATGTTTTGGGGTAGGTTTGTTCTTAAATAGAGACAAGGTGGCCAGTGGTTACTGGAAGTCTGGCAGTTTGAGACCCAAGCACTGTCTAATGGTGAGCTCCCATTCCACCCCTGGTTCCTGCAAACTTAGCAGTTGAAAAGCATGCAAATGCATGTTGATAAATAGGTATCACTTTGTTGGGAAGGTAACAACAATCTGTGCATCTCAGCATATAATCATGCTGACCACACGAGCACAAAAGCATCTTTTGACAATACTGGCTCCCTTGGCCACAAAATGGAGATGAGTACCAGTCTTTAGAGTTAGGTACCTTTTAGCTTATTTTTCTGTTCTTAATAGATGCACCTCTGATCTATTTGTGTATGTTGTGTAACGAACTTTTTGTCTGCGCTTACTCCATGTATGTTGACTGGTTCGCCTGAACTGGTATCAACCCGCTGGTGATGTCATGATGGTGTCACAGAACCGGTTCGGTCGGTGCCGGTCCGTGGGCACCGCCATCTTTTTTTTTTTTTTTTGCATTTTTTCAGATTTTGGGAGGGGGGATTTCCCCCCCATTTTTTTCTGGTTTTTTCTTATGCGCAGAAGCCAATTTTCTAGCACTGCGCATGCGTCGCCATCTTGTTTTTGGCTTTTTGGGGGGAGGGTTTTTTTGGGAATTTTTGCCACTGCGCAAAAATTCCCCAAAAAAAGTGCGCGCACGGCCACGAGGCACGACCACGCAGCGCGGGAGGAAGCTAACCGGCAGCGAGGTAAGCTAGAACCCACATATTGTGTGTGTGTGTGTGTGTGCATACTGTAAATATATAATGTATGTGTATACTGTATATACACAAGTAGATGTAGATATATATATATATATAAAACCTACGAAAACAGGAATAACAGGAAGAAGGCTTCAAAACGTCTTTGAGGAAATGCCTTAAGGGCCTACAAATGTTTATAGAATAAGAGGAGGAAAGATTTGGTTCCCCTTCATGGCTCGCTGGTTCTGCTGTGGAGCTGCTTAGAAGCTTTTTTCCTAAAGATGGCTGTTTCCCGTCTTGCGCCCTGGGACAGGAAAAAGCCAGTCTTCTTTATTTCAGGGCTTTAAAACCGTTATCAAATCTCCTTTCCATTTTCTCTTACATGCAGCCGTTCATATAGCAACTGTTCAAAGTTACAGCGGCATTGGAAAAAGTGACTTATGATTGACTGGTCCTCCGTCTTTTGATTGACAGTATCTGCACGATCACATGATCAGAATCCGGGCACTTGGCAGCTGGGATGTATGCGCCATGGTTTGCCCCATCCCAGGGTCACGTGACCCACATTTGCAACCTCCCAACAAAGTCACATCAATTTAACAAATAAACAAATAAAGTCAATGGGAGAACTAGATTCACTTAATAACTGTGTGCAATTCACTTAACAATTGCAGTGATTCACAAGGATGGCAAAGAAAGGTCATAAAACCAGGCAGGACTCACTTAACAATTGCCTAGCAATGAAAATCCTGATCCCAATCCTGGCCATAAATCGAGGATTTCCTGTGTTCATTTTGTAAGTTCACTTACAGCGAAAGGAAATCTCCTCCAAGAAGCTAAATGGAAGAAGCTTGACAATCTGTCCTTTCATCCTATCAATTGCCAAGCCAGGCGGGACTCATAGAGGCTTTTTAAATAAAATACAGGTAGTCCTCGACTTATAACAGTTCATTTAGTGACCGTTCTAAGTTACAACGTCAACTTTGGGCTCAATTGTGGTCGTAAGTTAAGGACTACCTGTAGTTTTGTAAGCTGATAATTTTTTTCCAGCCTCATTTGCAAGCCTTGGGCCACATCTGTACGGGAGGAGAAGATGAGTAGACTTAAATATTGGATTTTTTGTTTGTTTGCTCGGGAGTATAGATGAGGAACGGATATCAAAATGGAGACATGTATATCCGCTTTATTAAGTTTAAGAACAAGATTGGATTAAATGTCAAAGGAAGTTTTGGTGTAATGGATGACTACCTGGGCTGGGAGTTGTTTAGGGATTCTGTGATTTTCGAGGACGAGAAGAAAGCTATGACGGATGTCGTTGTAAGCGATTAATGCGACTCAGTTCTCTGGGCGGCCACTTTTTAAAACCAGCTGACAGATCTTCGTTCTCCCCTGGAATAAATCTGCGCTCCGAATGGCCCACCAAAACCTTTGCTTTGTTTTAACCCAGATGGGCAAGAATACAAATAAGAGCTTCTGCTTCTTTTCGCCGCATCTTCTTAACACGATACCATGTGTGGGGTATGCCAGGAACATAGGAAACCAAGGAGAGGTAGGAACAGATCTACACTGAGAATACAGGTAGTCCTTGACTTACAACAGTTCATTTAGTCATCACCATCACCATCATCATCATCATCATCATCTTTTAATGACCCCATAATACCTTGCGGGGTGGAGTCTGGGTGTTTACTGGCCGGATGCCCTTCCTGTCGCCAATGTGGAGGTTTTTTCCCCAGCAGATATATTCTCATTGTGCCCAGAGAGAGAAATATCTGCCTCTACCTAGGATCGAACTCACAGCCTCCTGATTGTGAGGCAAGAGCTCCACCTCTAGGCCACCGAACCACTCACAAGAGTTCATTTAGTGACCATTCGAAATTACAACGGCTCTGAAAAAATTGACTTATGACCATTCTTCACACTTAATGACTGTTGCAGCATCCCCCCCCCCCATGGTTATGTGATCAAAATTCCAGGCGCTTGGCAACTGGCTCATATTTATGACCGTTGCAGAATCCCGGGGTCATATGATCCCCTTTTGCGACCTTCTGACAAGCAAAATCAATGGGGAAGCCAGATTCATTTAACAACCATGTTGCTAACTTAACAACTGCAGTGATTCACTTAACAACCGTGTGCAGGAAAGGTCATAAAATGGGGCCAAAGTCATCTAACAACTGTCTCGCTTAGCAACATAAATTTTGAGCTCAGTTGTGGTTGTACATTGAGGACTGTCTGTGCAAATAGTACTTGACTTATGACCATTTGTTTAGCAATTGTTCGAAGTCCCAATGCACCTACCATGATGGTGCAGTGGTTAGAATGCAGTATTGCAGGCTGATTCTGCCGACTACCAGCTGTTCGATCCTGACCAGATCAAAGTTGACTCAGCCTTCCGTCCTTCCCAGGTTGGTAAAATGAGGACCCAGATTGTTGGAGGCAAGATGCTGACTCTGTAAACTGCTTAGAGAGGGCTGTAAAGCATTATGAAGCGGTATACAAGTATGCTATTGCTATTTAAGAAGGAAGGGAAGGGAAGGGAAGGGAAGGGAAGGGAAGGGAAGGGAAGGGAAGGAAAGGAAAGGAAAGGAAAGGAAAGGAAAGGAAAGGAAAGGAAAGGAAAGGAAAGGAAAGGAGGAAAGGAAAGGGGAAGGATAGGAAAAGGGAAGGGGAGGGGAGGAGAGGAAAGGAGCTGTGGTGGCATAGTGGTTAGAATGCAGTACTGCAAGCTAATTCAGCTCACTACCAGCAGTTCGATCCTGACTAGCTCAAGGTTGACTCAGCCTTCCATCCTTCCGAGGTGGATAAAATGAGGACCCAGATTGTTGGGGGCAAGATGCTGACTTTGTAAACTGTATATATGTCTAAGTGCTATTGCTATTGTATTGTTACCTAGTGGGTACTTGTGATTTGTGAAGGTCATTAAATGAGTGGTTACAAGTAGAGACTACCTATAGACAACATTGCTTTTTTTAGAAGGGGAATCACAGTTCAGCACACAAAATGTGTTTCAGAGAAGGAATGCAATGAGCATTAAAGCAGTTTCCAAATAACTCTAAATGACCAGGGCAAAATTAACATTCTCTAATGTTGCTTATCGGTGTAAAATGTAAGGGGAAAAAAATCAGTATCCAGCTTTTTAAAAAAACCTCCATTCTGCAAAATTTAATTTGGTTCTGCATCAATTCTACAGTTCTAGAAAGAGTAAATTAAAACTTCCTTCTAAACTATAGGATGCAATTTTTTAAAAATAGATTTATGGACTACAGGATGGGCATGTTTGGGGTTTCTTTTTATTCCCCCATAAACAGTGCCATTATATCTGCTATTATTCTTGTTTACTTGACTTCCAGGCTGCTGGCAATAGTGCAATAATAGATTTGGAGAATTTATACATTGTATGCAACACTAGAGCAACTGCAAGATTGATTTGAGCTAACATTGATCATATCTGCCTTCGTGGCAATATTGCCTCCCCAAGGGAGGTTAAAATGGGGAGGGGGAAGAATAATTGGGTAGTACACAGGTCCTCTGGGTACCAGCTGCATCACCCTAGTTGATGAAAGAGAGTGGAATAAATTACCATCCAAGGCTAAGTTAATTTATTGGTCCCAAAAGTTAGCTCTCTTATGCATAGACTTACATCCACTTGAGCACACAACCCTGCCTTGTCTCTGCGGTGAGACAGGGATCTGCGTGTGAACTGGGAGGGGGACAAGCACAATTTGAAGGGTATCTTCTCCAGACCTTGAGATTATCTACCTGGGTTGCGGTGACCTCTGGGACACCTGCATCAACCTACAGGTAGTCCTTGACTTACAACAGTTTGCTTAGTGACCATTCAAAGTTATAACGGCACAGAAAAAAGTGACTTACGACCATGTTTTACACGTATGACCATTGCAGCATCCCCAGAATCACATGATTTACATTCGGATGCTTGACAACTGGCATGTACTTATGACGGTTGCAGCATCCCGGGGTCACGTGATCCTCTTTTGCGACCTTCCGTCAAGCAAAGTCAAGGGGGAAAGCCAGATTCACTTAACAACCGTGTTACTAACTTAACAGTTGCAGTGATTCGATTAACAACCGTGCCAAGAAAGACCATCAAATGGGGCAAAACTCCCTTAACAAATATCTCACTCAGCAACAGAAATTTTGGCCACAATCTGGACATTTAGCAGAAGACAGGTGATGTTGTAACCCACAAGCCATCTCACTTCCCAGGATGCTGTTTTCCATTTGTGTGTGTGTGTGTGTATAGTAGATGGACCGACTTCTAAACCAAAATCCCAAACTGCAACCATGCTACTAATTTAACAACCGCGGTGATTCACTTAACAAATGTGGCAAGAAAAGTCGTAAAATGAGGCAAAACTCACTTAAGAAATTTCTCACTTAGCAACATAAATTTTGGGCTCAGTTGTGGTCGTACATTGAGGACTACCTACTGTATATTTCAGTCTCTCATTTTTTCATATTCGTCCGTTTCGGGCTCTGTAGCTTTCTCATTCCAGGACCCATAAATCTGGTTCATCTCCTCCTCTGATTAGTTTTTAAAATTCTTTGAAAGCTCCCACTAAAATGTGAACGTTGCGCCTGTTTTTTTTAAAAAAGGGATTCATTTTTATTCGCGATGTAATGTATACATTTCCTCCAACATGTTCCTTAATGCATTACATTGTGTATAGTTTCATGAATATATGTATTTTTGTGCAGACTTTCCCCTAATGTGCATTTTATTTTGTAAGAACTCAAAGAAGGCAACTCAATTTCAGTTTACTTAGTGATTCAAAAAATAGGCAAGTTTATGTTCACTTTTTTTTCTTTTAGCATTCTCCAACCTGACACTTTAGAAATGATTTATGGGACCCATTTCTAGACCAACTGAAGGGTGCCAAATTGGGGAAGGTTATTGCAAAAGAAAAAAAAGTAAAAAATGCTGCCAAACTCTGTATCAACGTGGACACTGTTGATGCTAAGCCAGTGAAACTGGAGAAATCTCCTAGAGGTAGTCAGAATAACAGAGTTGGAAGGGATCTTGTTGGTCAGTGATGGCGAACCTTTTTTGGCTCAGATGCCAAAAGGATGTGCACGCACGATAGTGTGCACACACGTGCCCACACCCATAATGCAATGCCCTCCCCCCTGTGCATGCGCACACACACCCTCGCTGCCCCACACACATGCGCACAACCTCCCGGGCTGCCCCCCTGCACATGCGCACAGGCCTCACTGAAGCCTCCGGACTTCCGGTAGGCCCGTTGGGCTGTTTTTCGCTCTGCCCAGGGTTTAAGGAAAGCCTCCTGAAACCTGGGGATGGCGAAAAATGGCCCAACGGGCCAATCGGAAGTTCGGAAACGAAACGGAAAGGGAGTTGCCCTACTGCTTACCTTCAGATAGTTGCAACCAGGCCTCGCACACCTCGGCCCATTTCTTCTGCAGCTGGCAAGGCTTTCCTGGAGGCCTCTGTAGCCGATAACAGAGCTCTGGATCGATCTGGAGCTCTGTTATCGGCTGCAGAGGCCTTCAGGAAAGCCTTGCCGGCTGCAGAAGAAATGGGCCGAGGTGTGAGAGGCCTGGTGGCTGCAGCTGTCTAAAGCCAAAGAAGTTCCTGAAGACCCCCTGACAGCGAAAAAGAGGCTGGGGGTGATGCACACAAGTGAATTCCGGTTGGCCCGTTGGCCCATTTTCGCCATCCCCAGGGTTCAGGAGGCTTTCCTGAAGCCTGGGGAGAGCGAAAACGGCCGAAAAGAAGGCCGAAATTCAGCTGGCCAGCGCACGCATGCGCGCTGCAGCTGACATAGGGCAACGCCTTGCGTGCCCTCAGATATGGCTCCGCGTGCCACCTGTGGCACGCGTGCCATAGGTTTGCCATCACTGTTGTAGGTCATCTAGGTCAACCCTCAGCCCAAGCAGGAAACCATACACCATTTCTGACAGATGACAGTCCAGTCTTGGTTGAGAACAATCAACCAGTAGAACAGTTTGCCTTCAGAAGTTGTGGGAGCTTCATCACTGGAAGCTTTCAAGAAGAGACTGGACTGCCATCTGTCAGAAATGGTGTAGGGTCTCCTGCTTGGGCGGGGAGTTAGACTAGATGACCCACAAGGTTCCTTCCAATTCTGTTATTCTGTTATCATTCTGTTTGATGTCTCTATAGAATAAGAATAAGAATAGAATAGAATAGAACAGAACAGAACAGAACAGAACAGAACAGACCTTGGAGGTCTTCTAGTTCAACCCTTGCTCAAACAGGAGATCCTATACAATTTCAGACAAATGGCTGTCAGTCTCTTCTTAGAAGACTCCAGTGATGAAGCACCCACAACGTCTGGAGGGAAGCTGTTAATTGTTCTCACTGTTAGGAAGTTTCTCCTCAATTCCAGGTTGCTTCTCTCCTTGATTAGTTTCCATCCATTGTTTCTTGTCCTGCCCTCTGGTGTTTTGGAGAATAAATTGAAATAAATAAGTTTCACGTTCCATTCTCAGGCTCCGGCCGGCTGGTTTATTCCAGCTTGACACCTCTGGTTCCTGTCTCCTTGTCATCCCCCCTCCCTTTACCTACCCATTCCCTACTTCCCTAATTGCTTTCCCTCCCTCCCCTGCACTTCATGGCCGGATGTCCAGCAATGCAAAGCAAAGATGTCAGGCCTGACAGCTACCCTACATTAGGTTATTGTGATACAGAGAGCATCATTCCAATCAGGGTGCTTCATTTATTTATTTTAACTTATTGGGTGCCCCATGGAGGGCATATGAGTCTCACAACCACCCAGGGGTAGCTAAGTGCCACAGAATTGGTCTTGGTCTCATTTTTAGCGGAGTGCTGTTTTAAAGGAGGAGAACAGCATTGTTGGTATCCCAGTGGTCAACTTGAGTAAGTCTTTTACTTCTAACAAATTATTTATTTGTTTATATCGATTAGATTTGTTAAGGCCATTGAGCTCCAAAAAGACTCTGGAAGACTTATAACATATCCAATACGTTCAGTTAAAAATGCACACAGTGAAAACACATGCAGAAAAAGAACAGCTTTTACTTAAAAGACGGAAGTTGTTTACCTCCTACCTTTCCTTCTTTTAATTAATGTGATTGTAGTTTGTCCTCAAATACCCATTACTTACAATTCCTTCTCTAGAGAAGAAGGGGAAATGGTGATAAACGATGATTTTTCCCAGAGATTTGGGATTCTTTCAAGAATCCACCAGTAATCTGAGAAAAAAAAGGACAAGGAGGAGGATAACAGATTAATGCAGAATTAGTGGACATATCTTAATTTCCGGTGGTAAGAAAACACTAAAATGAAGCCTCCTAACTTGTGCAGTATTCTAGATTCTATATCTTAACTGTAGATTTGGAGATACTAATATTTAAAACAATTAAAAACAGGATTAGTACATGTTTCCTAATTTGCCGATGGCAATTAACTTCTAAAATCTGCTAACCTTTCAGCAGTCTTCCTGTTATCATGGGGGAAAAAACTGACATTTAAATTCCACGTACAAAGACTGAATGTGGAAAGACGGCACTGGTTTTATTTTTAAAAGAAGAGGATGTCGTGGGTTTTTATATTTTTAAATTCAATATAATTACAGTCGGTGACCAGCGGTATAAAATATGAAAAGAACAACCAAAGGAACCAAAGCAATGTAGCAATAAAATCAGAAGAATAATGACTTTAAAAAGCCCCTAATTGGGGCACCTTATTATTATTATTATTTTTTAAGGAAACTGCTGAAAATGAAAACTTAGCAACATGATAATGGTATTTCAGTCTTACTGTAGGAAACCAGTTGCTTTTCCCGGTTGGATTTTTTTGGGGGGGTGGGGGGGGGAGAAACATTATCATAGAAACAACAAAGAAAAAAAGTCCTTAACTTATGATCACCATTGACTAAGCAATGAGGTCATTAAGTGAGTCATGAGCTTTTTTGCCACAGTCGTTAAGCGAATCCGGCTTCCCTCCTTGACCTGCTTGTCGGAAGCCCCCTGGAAAGGTCACAAATGGCGATCAAGTGACCCTAGGATGCTGGGACAGTAGAAATATGACAACCGGTCATAAATCACATTTTTTGACCCATCGTAATTTCAGATGGTCGTAAATTGAGGACCAGCTGCACCTGGGCTCAATCTGGTCACAAGCCAGTGTCTCTCAGGGAATGGGATTCTGCTGCACCTTTCTCTAATCCTGGGGAAGGAAAAGTACCAGTAGTCCCTGACTTACGACCACAATGTAGCCCCAAAGTTCTGTTGTTAAGTGAGATAGTTAGTAAGTTTTGCCCCATTTTACGAGCTTTCCAGCCACAGTTGTTAAGTGAATCACTGCAATTATTATGTTAGTAACACGGTTGTTAAGCGAATCTAGCTTCCCTCCTTGACTTTGCCTGTCAGAAGGTTACAAAAGGGGATCACATGACCCCAGGACACTGCAACCGTCATAAATATGAGTCAGTCGCCAAGCATCCGGATTTTGATCATGTGACCATGGGGATGCTGCAACGGTCATAAGTGTGAAAAATGATCATGTCACTTTTTTCAGTGCTGTTATAACCTTGAATGGTCACTAAATGAACTGTTGTAAGTCAAGGACTACCCGTAATGGAACAAGGCAAAGGAGAGGCTCTAGAGCATTCTGGGAAATAAGATTGAACCAGTGCTTTCCAGATGGACAGAAAGTCCTTCATTTCCAACCATTTTTCAGTGACCACTTGAAATTACAAAGACTCTAAAGCAGAGGTCTTCAAATTTGGCAACTTTTAAGACTTGTGGACTTCAACTCCCAGAATTCTCCAGACAGCTTTGCTGGCTGGAGAATTCTGGGAGTTGAAGTCCACAAGTCTTAAAGTTGCCAAATTTGAAGACCTCTGTTCTAAAAAAAGTGACTTACAATTGGTCCTCGCACTTACAACCGTTACAACATATCCACGATCCCACGATCAAAATTAGGGTGGCTGGCAAATGGCACGGATGTACAATGTTCGCAGGGGTCATGTGATCGCCATTTCAGTTGGCTTCTGACATGCCAAGTCAATAGAGAAAGCCATATTTGCTTAATGGCCATGTGGTTCACTTAACAACCGTGGCAAAGGAAAGGTCAGGGCGCGACTCAATTTACAACTGCCTTGCTGAGCAGTGGAAATTCTGGTCTTGACTGTGCTCATAAGTCAAGGATTGTGGGCGCTCGAAGGTTTTTAAGAAGAGACTGGACAGTCACTTGTCTGAGGTGGTATAAATTCTCCTGCTTGAGCAAGGGGCTGGACTAGAAGACCTCCAAGGTCTCTTCCAGCTCTATTCTATTCTAAAATTCTACCTGCACATAACTTTTCTTGATTTGAAATCAGATTCTGAGTCTATTCCAAGGGACAGACTCCAGGGGAAATAGCTTATATTTGAGCTCCCTCTGGTTTGGAATTTATTTAAACTTTGTATTTCTCTGAGCTCCAACCCAGAAGGAATTCCACTTCCTTAAAAGTGGTGACAAGCATTTGGCAGGGTTGCCGTACTGCCGTGATGCAGCAAGTCTTCCTCCTACTCAGGTGGGTCTCAGGAGAAATCTGCGACATTAGCAAAAGGTTATAAAAAGAGGGAAGCTGATCAGGAACTACTCCAAAGCAAAATTATGGTCTTCTCTGGAAGACCAAGTTGCCATAAACATCAGTGGCAAATTGGAAATCATAACATTGAATGCATTCCAGATTTTTCAATACCTTGGCATAATGTTCAAGCTTTCGGAAACTAGAGGGTAGCAAATCAATCTATTATTAGCAAAAGTTAATACTGGTGCCAAGGTAATTCTGGGTTTTTTCCCCCTCCTAAAGAGTGCATTTTTTTTCTTCTGTTAAATTTCAAGGTCACTCCACCCCAGGTGACTCTGGACAGCTTGCAACTAAAATTAAGGAAGGACCAAAAGAAACTAGCAGAAAAACCTCATGAATGTCTCTTTAAAAAAGGCACAATATAACAAAGCAACTCTCAATTACAGGCCCTTCTCCAAAACGTGGAGAACTGAAAGCCTTTGGTGTTCCAGAGGGCAACGATCTGACAGAGAAGGCACACATTGTGGGTCCAAATAGGTTGCACTGTTTAATCAATATTAATGGACAGGTACAAACGGTACAGGTAGAGATATAGGTAGACCTTGACTTACGACTGGTCGCAACTGTTTGAAGGTACAACAAGCCTACTTCATTATAATCATCATATCATCTTTTAACAACCCCATAATCCCTTGCGGAGTGGAGTCTGGGCAACTGAATGGAGCTAGCAGAGTGTTTTAATGGCCGGATGCCCTTCCTGTCGCCAATGCGGAGTTTTGTTCAGCAGATATATTCTCAGTGTGCCCAGAGAGAGAAATATCTGCCTCTACCTAGAATCGAACTCACAGCCTCCTGATTCTGAGGCGAGAGCTCCACCTCTACTTGGGGGTATGTATAATGGATGGAAACTGATCAAGGAGAGATTCAACCTGGAAATAAGGAGGCATTTTCTGACAGTGAGAACAATCAACCGATAAGAACAGAAGTTGCCTTCGGAAGTTGTGGAAGCTTCATCACTGGAGGCTTTCAAGAAGAGACTGGACTGCCATCTGTCAGAAATGGTGTAGGGCAGTGATGGCGAACCTTTTTTTGCTCAGGTGCCAAAAGGGTCCATAATGCAATGCCCTCCTCCCAGCGCATGCGCGCACAAACCACCCCCCTACGCTGCCCCCCCCCCCGCGTATGTGTGCAGGCCTCACTGAAGACTCTGGACTTCCAGTAGGCCCATTGGGCCATTTTTCGCCCACCCCAGGCTTGCTCATCAGTCAGAGAGGTAGTTGGGGGTACTTATGACCCAGATTTGCAGTTCCAATGGTCGGGCTCCCTTTTGGTCATGTGACTGCAATTTGGACACTTGACAGGAGGAGCCTGACCAGTTAAAACAAATTAACCAGTAGAATGACGTCTCCTGACCATTTGCTGCATCCCACAGTCATGTGATCGCATTTTACAATGGTTTCGCTGAAAACGGGCATTTACTTCCAGTTTTCAGCAAAACTAGTCCATAACAACTGAGCATTTACTTAAGAACCGCTGCAAAAAATGTCGTAAAATTGGGTCGGTAACATGACCAACCCACTTTATGACTGTCACGACTCCTCGTAATTCGACAAACTACTTTTAAGCAGTTCCTCCAATCACGGGTTATACATGGCTTTGCAGGTGATATTGAAACTGCATCTAGAAGCAAGCAGCTTGCAGAATAAAGGTGAAACATGGGTACAGTGAGGCATGCCCATCCATGATTGTGCCATCATATTCCAAATCAGCTGCAGCTTCCAGGTGGCCTTCAAGGGCAGCCCTATGTAGAGTACATTGCGACAGTCCATTCCTGAGGTGATTGGGCAGGAATCTGGAGAGTCTCCCAGTCTAGGAACAGGCACAGCTGCTGGATCTGTGCCACGGTCTTCCTGACCACCATTGCCACCTGCTCCTCAAGTAGGAGCTGTGACTCCAAGATGACCCCCAGATTGTGCATCTATTGTTAGGGTTCCAAGTAATGCACCCATTGAAATCAGAACTCTGAGGCATGCAGATTCCTCAAAGAACAGTTTTATTGGATACATCATATTGGCACAACTGATGAAAGCCAACTCTAAAAGTTCCCGTGGCTTTCACCTAATTCAAAAGTAAAAGTTTCCATTTTCCCCCAAGTCACTGGTCACGCTGTCCAATCAGGGTGCTGGCTGGTTATTTGGTTACTTTACTCCTCCTCTGGCCAGTCACCTGTGAGAATGTCCTTGGTTCCCATGGGAAAACTGTATTGTTTTGGCTACAAAACCCCATCTAGCTATTTTCCCCCTTCCTCTGTTGTGTGGCAACCCTGAAGCCTCCAAGATGGCCCCAGCCAGGTTCACTTCAGGGTTGACATCTAATCTTAAATGGGGAAAGGCAAGCTCATCCAAGGCCAAAGATGAACGGGTCCCTCAATGAAAGCTTTGTGTGCTTTCCTTAGAGTTCTCCATCCATCTTCTCAGAGGGTTGCTTGGTCAAGAACTTCCTTCTGGTGTTTCTCAGTGGCGGTCTTCTACCCATCCTCCCATTTTTGTTTAGGCCTCTTTGAATTGTGTGATCTCTTACGATCCCCTTTGAAAACTTAGTCTGAAGATGTGTTGAGCAGAATTCCTTTACCTTCAGCTGATGTCTAATTAGTCTCCGGTGTCACCCCAACAATTAGTCCCTTTGGCTAGGAACCTGTGTTACCTCGACCCTTCTACCTCTTGGATTCCTTCAGCGAGAGCTGAAGACTCTTTAGCCCTCAGCAATCGCTGACATTCAGACTTTATTATGGTGTATTTTTATGGGTTGATCTAACTGGGATTCCCTTGTTGCAATTAGTGAGTATCTTGCGGTGTCCCTCTTCTTCATTAAGCCTTCTGATACGAGCTCCTTGATCTTCTCTCAGATTATTTGGATACAGAGGCCTCAGAAGAAGAGGTGGGAAGCAGGCACTTACTTCTGGTTTCTAGCAAAACAAAATGCCCATTGCGGTCTTCACTTAAAGAGCACCCCAAAACAAGTCATAAAATCAGATCAGTCAAATGATGACTGCTTAACGTCCAGCATGACTTACGAATGTAATTCCAGGCTCAATTGTGATTGTAAGTCGAAGACTGTCTGTACAGCTGCTGGATCCACAGCTAAAATTGGACCAACATCTAACAGCTGTGGCCAGAGGGACCTTTGCACAAGTTCATCTTGTTCACCAGTTGCGTCCTTTCTTGGACCGGGAGGCACTACTTACAATCACTCATGCCCTTGTTACCTCACGTCTTGACTATTGCAACACACTCTACATGGGGCTACCCTTGAAGAACGTTCGGAGACTGTAGCTAGTGCAGAATGCGGCGGCGCGTGTGGTGATGGGTGTCCCTAGATTCACCCATGTGATACCCATCCTTCGCGAACTGCACTGGCTGCCCATAGGTCTCCAAGCGCAATTCAGGGTGTTGGTGATTACCTTTAAAGCCCTACATGGCTTAGAACCAGTTTACCTCCGAGACCGCCTTCTCCAACATACCTCCCTAAGACCGATTAGAGCCCACAGAGTTGGTCTACTGGTGGTCCCGTCAGCCAAACAACGTTGGCTGGCGGGCCCACAAACAAGGGCCTTTTCTGTGGCAGCACCGACTCTCTGGAATACACTACCCCCCCAGATCCGCATTATTCCACCCTGCCAGCCTTCAGAAAAGCAGTAAAAACATGGCTTTGTCGACAGGCCTGGGACCAATGATTTTAATACAACACCGATCACTCTTGGCCCCATGAATGATTTATTGTATGGGTTTTTAAATTGTGGTTTTTAATGTTTTTAAATGTTTTTTATATTTGTTGTTGCATGTGAATTTTTACTGTTGTGAGCTGCCCAGAGTCTCTGTGGAGTGGGAGGCATACAGATGCAACTAATAAATAAATAAATAAATAATAAAATAAATAAATTGAGAAAATGCCTTTGCTGTCAGAATGCTTGTTTTGCATTGAAAGGGATCCAGGGGTCCCTAAAAATTTCCTGGAAAACGTGGAACTAGATCGATCATGTTCTTTCCATATCTAAACAGCTTCCTGAAGCCAAAGGCACTCCAAGTACCACGGACAGCACCAGATAGTAGAGGAAACTGTTGGGCTTGGCATCTTCTAGGGCAGGGGTCTCCAAACTTGGCAACTTTAATACTTAGATACAGATACAGATTAACAGAGTTGGAAGGGACCCTGTAGGTTTTCTAGTCCAACCTTGTGAAGAAGCTGTGCTGGCTGAGGAATTCTGGGAATTGAAGTCCACAAACCTTAAAAGTTGCCAAGTTTGGAAAGCCCTGTTGTAAAGAAATGTGTAGGAGAAAGACAGGCAGAGCCTAGGGATGGAGTCAAGAGGGGAATTAGTCTAGAGTTGCTACATTCCCACAAGCAATCTAAGTCCATCCCCTCTTGAATTCTGTTTACTCTTATCTAATGCTAATTTAGTGCTGACCGTTAGTTGACTAGATTCTTGGGTATTGCATGAGCAATCAATCAGCTTAATTGGAACTTAAGGTGATTCTTTGCAATAAGACGGCATGAACCTTCTACCCCCTGACCAAAATATTTGAAGGCCAAACTGATGCTATGTCTTTAAGTGTGGCCAAACTTCCTGGTACTGGATGCAGAGAAGACAAATATGCAAAGTCATCTCCTTGCTTCAGTGTTCCAACCAGCTTTGGTGGGCGCAGAAATGATTCCCTCCTTGTTCTTCCATCTGTCTGGAGCCCGACAACTCTAATAATGATGCATCTGATGCACTGAAAGAGAAGAGAAGAGTTTAGAAGAGCTAAGTTCCATTCCAGTGGCTCTCTTCTGTAAAAATCAAAGTTTATTTCAAAGGAGATCTCTCCAGAGCAATGGATCTGGAGCAAATTCAAATTCAGAATAGAGCTGGATGGGATCTTGGGGGTCTTCTAGTCCAACCCCATGCTCAAGCAGGAGACCCTATACCAGGGGTCGGCAATCTTAAACACTCAAAGAGCCATTTGGACGCATTTCCCACAGAAAAGAAAACACCAGGAGCCACAAAACCTGGGTGGGCGTGGCCAACTTCATGTCACTCACTTCTACCAGTCACATGACCCCCCCTAGCCACGCCTACCCAGCCAGTCATTAGGGCAGAGAACCGGTTGTTAAAAAACACTGGGAACCACAAAAACTTTTTGACATCTCTCTCTCTCTTTCTCTCTCCCTCCCTCCCCCCTCCCCCCTCCCTCTCTCCCCCCTCCCTCCCCCCTCTCTCTATGTCTCTCTCTCCCCCCCTCTCTCTCTGTATCTCTCTGTCTCTGCCCCGGCTGCTTCTCCATTCTCCGCCATCACCCTTACCTTCTCAGGCCAGGCGAGGGGTGAATGGGAGGGGAGGGCGAGGGGCGGGGGCAGGTACTGGTGGGATCACCCAACAGAGAGCCACAGCAGAGGGCCCAAAGAGCCGCATATGGCTCCGGAGCCGCAGGTTGCTGACACCTGCCCTATACCATTCCAGGCAAATAGCTGTCCAGTCTCTTCTTAAAAACGTCTAGTGATGGAGCACCTACAACTTCTGGAGGGAAGCTGTTCCACTGGTTAATTGTCCTCACTGTTAAGAAGTTTCTCCTCAATTCCAGGTCCTTGATTAGTTTCTACCCACTGTTTCTTGTCCTGCCTTCTGGTGCTTTGGAAAATAAATTTATTTTATTTATTTATTTGGCGATTCTTACAGGCCGCCCTACTCCCTGGGGACTCAGGGACCCCCTCCTCTTTGTGGCAGCCCCTCAAATACTGGAATACTGCTATCATGTCACCCCTAATCCTTCTTTTCTCTAGACTAGCCATACCCAAATCCTGCAGCCGTTCTTCATATGTTTTAGTCTCCAAGCCTTTAATCATCTTAATTGCTCTTTTTTGCACTTTTTCCAAAGTCTCAATATCTTTTTTGCAATGTGGTGACCAAAACTGGATGCAGAATTCCGGGTTGCAGCCTTACTGAGGTTTTATAAAGCGGTACTAATACTTCATGTGATCTTGATTCCATGCCTCTGCTTATACAGCCAAGGATTGTATTAGCTTTTCTGGCTGCTGCCACACATGGCTGACTCATGTTTAAGCGATCGTCCATCAGCACTCCAAAGTCTCCCTCAGTTTCCCCCAAGCTGCACCTCCTATAGATGTGTAGACCTTCTCTTTCCTGGATGGAGACTTCTGGATTAGGATTAAAATCTACACATCTGGGAAGATTTTTTGAAATATTTCTTCAATTGGATGCTGAGAAGTGAACAGTTGCCGAAGATGAAGTTTTCCATTTTTCCCCTTTGCCCTCTCAGTGGAATTTTAAAAAAAAAGGAATTATTAGAGTTTAATGTCCCCATCTTGGAGGGGTTTTGGGGGGGCTGCAATTGCGACACTGAGTGAGTTGCATCTGGGTCCTGGGTCATTGTTTTTCCACCCCTTCCTTACGACTGTTCTTCCGACTGGAATCGCTGAGTCCTAAACTGAGGACATAGAAAAATCCCTGCATTTTTAGCTGGTTGGAAAAAATGCCGTGGGGGGGGGAGGGCGGTTTTGGTCTGAGGAAAAATAAGTAGCTGTGAAAAGTTGAAGTGCCCCCCCCACACCCCGGTTCCTCTCCTGCTGCTCTGATTAAATTTAGAAAGCCTCGCTTTGGATCGAAACAGCCAAAATGTTGCCTTCGGAGATCTACCAGGTCACATCTAATTTAGCCCTTCAAAAGACTCTTCCAAAGTGGGGCTGGTGCCTGGTAGATACACAATGGGAATGGGGGCAGCTCAGTCTGCATGACTGCATTGCAGCAAACATCAAAGATGGAAAATGATATTAAGGAACCCGAAGGGGAAGTCAAGAATCTTACCTTCAGTCGCTTGCTTTCCTGAATTTTGTAGCTCGTGGATTTGAAAATGTGCCCTGGCCCATCGCTTCCATCAGTTGTCCAGCTGAGTGCTGGATGCAGGTCACGGGTGAAATTCAAAAAAATTTCCTACCAGTTCTGTGGGCGTGGCTTGGTGGGTGTGGCAGGGGAAGGATACTGCAAAATCTCCATTCCCACCCTGGAGCCAGCATGAGGTGGTATTTGCCGATTTTCCGAACTACTCAAAATCTCCGCTACCAATTCTCCAGAACCTGCTGAATTTCACCCCAATTGTGTATCTACCAGGCACCCCTGGTGCAGGTCGTAAGCAGAAGGGAAGGGGATCTTTAGCTTAGAATCATAGAATCTCTTCATAGAATCATGGGGACCTTGGAGGTCTTCTAGTCCAACCCCATGCCCAGGGGAGGAGTCCTATATCATTCTATATCAATCTTTTCTTGAAAACCTCCAGCGATGGAGCACCCACAACTTTGGAAGACAAGCTGTTCCATTGATTATTTTTTTTCACTGTCAGGAAATTTCTCCTTACATCTAGGTTAGATCTCTCTTTAATGATCTTCCACTAGTTGCTTCTTGTCCTGCCCTCAGGTCTTTGCAGTATAGGTGTGCAGAGAAGAGCAACCAGGATGATCAGGGGACTGGGGGCTAAAACATAACAAGGAACAGTTGCAGGAACTGGGCATGGCTAGTCTAGTGAAGAGAAGGACCAGGGGAGACATGATAGCAGCCTTCCAATATTTGAGGGGCTGCCACAGAGAGGAGGGGGTCAAGCTATTTTCCAAAGCACCTGAAGGCCAGACAAGGAATAATGGATGGAAACTGAACAAGGAGAGACTCAACCTGAAAATATGGAGAAAATTTTCTGACAGTGAGAACAATCAACCAATGGAACAGCTTCAGAAGTCATGGGAGCTTCATCACTGGAAGCTTTCAAGAAGAGACGGGACTGCCATCTGTCAAAAATGGTGTAGGGTCTCCTGCTTGGGAGGGGGATTGGACTAGATGACCTACAAGGTCCCTTCCAACTCTGTTAATCTGTTAAAGGTGAATTCTCTCTTCTCTGTGACAGCCCCTCAAATACTGGAAGACAGCTATCATGTCCCCCCACAATCCTTCAATAGGCTAAACATACCCAGTTCCCTCAACTGTTCATCGTACAATTTATCCTCCAGACTCTTTATCATCTTTGTTGCTCTTCTTTGTACTCTTTCTAGGGTCTCAACATCTTTTTTTGCATTGTGGTGACCAGAACTACGGTAGATGCAGCATTCTAAGGATGGTCTGACCAGTGCAGTATAAAGCGATCCTATCACTTCTCGTGATCTTAAAGCTATCCCTCTGTTGATGCAGCCCAGGACTGCATCGGCTTTTTTGGCAACTGCAACACACTCCTGGCTCTTACTTACGTGGTGATGTTAGATCCCGCTCACAGTTATAGGTGGCGCAGCCAGGTGCCACCGATTCTGTACCTGTGCATTTGGTTTTTCCTGCCTGTGTGCAGAACCTTACTTTTCTTGCCCCAAATCTGCATTTTGTTAGTTAGGGCCCAGTTTGTCAAGATCCTTGAACTCACAGCCTCCCGGTTTCTTTCTAGCCAAGTGCCTTTACCACTATAGCAAACTGGCTCTCTTTAAGTCAATTTAAAGTCCCGGTTGTCATGGATAGTGTGATTGTTTGTTGTTCCCTAAAGAACAACCACTTTCATCCAATTTTGAGTCATTTAGTCAGTTTTGAAGAACATTACTCTAGTTCAGGGGTCTTCAAACTTGGCAACTTTAAGACTTGTGGACTTCAACTCCCAGAATTCTCCAGCCAGCTAGTTGTTAATTCTCCTGCTCTAGTTGTTCTTCGGATTGTGACTAAATCCAGCTCAACAACCACACAAGTATCCTTCTGAAAGTAAGATTGGGATTACCAAATTGGTTGATAACTTGCAGCTTGTCTAATCTTAGCATGGAAGCCCTTGGTGAGAAGCCTTAGCTTCATTTTTCAGGATGACCAGACCCCGAAGCTAGTAGATTAACTCATTCCGCCTTTCGAATGATAGAGATTCTGGGGAAGTTATGGTGGACGCCACAGAGTTTGACTGAAATGTAAATTAGCTGGCACTACAGGAAAAGTAATTTTCTGCTTAGATTTGAATCGCTCATCTAGTTGGTTCCAACAGTCATAATTAGTGTGTACTTTTGAGCAACTGAGCCCCCAAGGAGGGTGAAACTTTGCTAATGGGAAAGGAGGAGGGACAAAGAGTATCAGATCGGCGTGATTAATGAACCATAAATCCATGTTTAATCAAAGGTGAAGCAACAAACTAATTCGACATGATTTTTCAGCCCCATAAAAGGATTCCAGGTTGGGTCCAGGGTGTGATTTTGCAGCAGCCGTTTCCCCTGTCCGAACGGGGAGCTGCCTCTTGAAGCCCACCAACCCACGAGAGTTTGACTTTAAGCTGCTTCAGGAAAGGTTACCTGGAGAGAGCGTCTCCTATTCGTTGCGAAATTTATTTCCTGATGAATCCAATTTACATTAATGCGGGCTCATTAAAAGATAATTATTGTGCCACAGAGAGAAACGCTGCATCCATCAATGGAATGCCTCTAATTGTTTTAGTCGTATGATAAAGAGATAATCTTGCACCAAGCTTTTTCATTAATGCCACTCATATAAATGTCAAAACCGAATTTTTTTTAAAAAAAAAATGTACCAGGCTGCCAAAACATAATTGTCTCATTATTCTTGTTGCTATTGTTATCGAAATCTGGACACCTGGTACCTGGAACCCTTTGCACAGCCTTGCTCACCGCTGGCATTTTCTATTTGATAGATTTCTTAGAGTCTTTATACAAAAATGCAAATATCGGCGAACATGTTTAGCTTGTCAAGTAAAGATCACAGCAGAATGTGCCTGGTGCAGTCCTCTGCACGCATAATTGAGAATAAACTGCCCTGAACAGCAGTGACTGGGACTCCCCTCCAAAAATATTAATGGAAGAAGAAAAGGCATTTATTTTGCTGGCGGCAGTAAATATTTGGGAAAGGGGAGGATGATTTTTGGCAAACTACTGCAAAGTGTAGTTTCAAGGTTAAGATTCACGGGACAAACGGCACCCTGGATACATTTCTTTCCTATCATTCCCGTTCCACATTGGGTTTATTTTATACTTTAATTGCACAGCTTGTTGGTCCAGGATGCAAGACGTTTTGATCTCTTACACCCCTTTCACCTTTCTGTTTCTGTTCTGAATTGGACATTTGTATGCAAAATGTGTGTGTGTGTGTGTGTGTGTGTGTGTGTGTGTGTGTGTGTGTGTTGGTGTGTTGTTTTTTATTTTGTGTGTATTATATACCCTGTTTCCCTGAAAATAAGACCCAACTGGAAAATAAGCCCTAGCATGACAGGATGCTCATAATATAAGCCCTACTCCAAAAATAAGCCCCAGTTAAGATTGTCAGCCAGACAGACGCATTTAGTACCATATTTCCCTGAAGATAAAATCTAAGCCCTAATGCTTTTTTTGGAGCAAAAATTAATAGAAGACTGGGGGGGGGGGAGGAAAATAGGGAGAAACAATCTGCCTACCAGGTATTCATCTGGCTAGCATCCTTAGTCTGGTCAGCTTCAGCACATTATTTTATCCCCTGGTTAGGACTTAAAAAAACCTTCTTCTGAGAGAGTAACAATGAAAGAGCATTCAAGCCAGTAAGAGCTGGGAAGATCATTAGCACCTGGTTAGGGCTAGAAAAAAACTTATTTGGAGCAAGTAGAGCAATGAAAAAAAAATTCTGCAAAGACTTAGGGCTGGAAAAACATTCTTTGGAGCGAGTAACAATGAAAAAGCCTGCAAGGTAAGAGTTGGGAAGATAGTTAGCACCTGGTTAGGGCTAAAAAAAAACTTATTTGGAGCAGCTTCAGCACATTATTTTATCCCCTGGTTAGGACTTAAAAAAACCTTCTTCTGAGAGAGTAACAATGAAAGAGCATGCAAGCCAGTAAGAGCTGGAAAGATAGTTAGCACCTGGTTAGGGCTAGAAAAAAACTTATTCGGAGCAAGTAGAGCAATGAAAAAAAAATTCTGCAAAGACTTAGGGCTGGAAAAACATTCTTTGGAGAGAGTAACAATGAAAAAGCCTGCAAGGTAAGAGTTGGGAAGATCTGTTAGCACCTAGTTAGGGCTGGAAAAAAAAAAGCTACATTCGAAGTATAAGACGCACCCAAATTTTCAGCCACTTTTAGGGAGGAAAAAGGTGCGTCTTATACTCCAAAAAATATGGTATATATATATCCTTATCTCTAAGTGTCTTGTGACTTGATTTACTGTGCATGTGTAGTTTCTGTTCTCTTGTTCTCTTGCTTACTTTCACTTCGTCCGGACGGACGTATTTTCTACTGGTGAGGATATAATCATTTATTTTTATACTTTTACAATAAACCTATTTACTTAGAACTATATCTTATCGGTTTTATTTCATGCCATGGGGAGGCACAATCCATTCACCTCTGAATTGCTTAATTGCAACCTCCCCACGGTGGGGAGAAGGCTTTGCAAGCCTTGACAGTGAGGTTGCCAGAGAATTAGAAATGTAGAGAAGAGCTTCTACATCAGTGGGTTTTACAGGCAGTCCTCAACGTACAGCCATTTGTGTAATGACCATTCAAAGTTACAATGACACTGAAACAAGTGACTTATGACCATTTTTTACCCTTACGACCGTTGCAGCATCCCCATGGTCATGATCAAAATTCGGACGTTTGGCAACTGGCTCATATTTATGATGGTTGCAGCATCCCGGGGTCATGTGATCCCCTTTTGCGACCTTCTGACAAGCAGAGTCAATGGGGAAGCCAGATTCACTTAACAACCCTGTTACTAACTTAACAACTGCAGTGATTCACATAACAACTGTCAAGAAAGGTCATAAAATGTGGGAAAGCAACAACTGTCTTCTTGAACAAGGGGAATTTCGGGGTCAATTGTGGTCGTAAGTCAAGAACTTCCTGTGTTAACATGGCTGATCCACAGCTGCCTCCCAGACAATGTGGGGCAAGGACCCAGAGCCATAGGCTTGGGTTGTGTCTACAGATGCTCAGAGCTCCCTTTCTGCTTAGCTGTGCATCTCCTTGAGTGACCTTGCAGTCTCTGGGCAGTCCCCTCCTTTGTGTAGAATAGTTGTGAAGACAAAGCAGAAACCCCTTCACACATGGCATCCCGAGCCTTATTTATACCCCAATAAATACCCATAAGGGTAAGCTTAGCAAAGAATATGAAAAACACAATAAAATAACTCACACGTAAAATATCCCACAAGCAGCAGATCTGTAAAAGCGGCATTAAAATAACATGGATGTGGAATAGTGTAAATAATAGAATCGGACTGCTCGCGCCGAGCCCATTGATTAAAATTGGGCCCCAAGTGGCCATCTATCAGCTCGTGCTTATTCCACTCATAACTCCTGCCGCTGCCTTCCTTTGCAAGTCCGCAGAGGGAAAAGGAGAGCTTGCAGCAAACACCCAGGCGTGCACTAAGAATTATGACCACGGTGATGTACAATCAGGATCTGGTTTGCTTATCTGACCCTTTGCTTGCTCAGCCTTGCATAACGAAGAGAGATGGCTTAAAAACAGATGGTTGTTGGCATGCAAAGGTGGGGCTCACAGCAGTGGGTTAAAGCCAAGGTGAGCCAACCACGGTCACGTATAAACTAGGCTTGATCATTTAGTACAGGGGTCTCCAAACTTGGGAACGTTAAGGCTTGTGGACTTCAACTCCCAGAATTCCCCAGCCAGCCATGCTGGCTGGGGAATTCTGGGAGTTGACGTCCACAAGCCTTAACATTCCCAAGTTTGGAGACCCCTAATTTAGTGCAACGATCTGACACATTTTGGCATCAGCAGACAGATTTTTGAGAATTTTGAGAACATGTCATGGGGCCACTCATAACCAGGCTCTTCAAACGACCGTACGTAGTCATATCTACTCAACCTGCCAGAGAGGCTAGGCAGGGAATGCCATGGGTCCCCACTCTAGCAGGACCAAGGACAGCCTTTTCTATGGTGGCTCCCTCCCTGTGGAACATCATCCCTGCAGAGATAAGATTGCTCTCCACTTTGACACTCTTTCACAAGGCCCCAAAGACCTGCTTTTGCCAGTGGACCTGAAGTCCCCAGAATGGGGTCAAGTTGCTTGTCTGATTGTTGTCATCAGGGGTGGGGAGGTTGTTGGTTATTGCATTGGGGTTTTATCTGCTGGGAGTCACCAAGAATGGGTTGGCTGGCCATATAAATTTTCTAAAATAAATAAAGTTGATGGAGTCTGGAGGCTAAACTGTACAATGAACCATTGAGGGAACTGGGTGTGTAGGTATGATGCAATGGCTCAGCTGTTAAAGACACTGACCTTGTCAGCTGGAAAGCGGACAGCTCAGGTTCGAGACCTGAGCGCTGCATGATGGGATGAGCTCCTGTTATTTGCCCCAGCTCCTGCCCACCTAGCAGTTTCAAAGCATGCAAAAGTGAGTAGATAAATAGATACCACTTCGGTGGGGAAGTAACAGTGTCCTGTGCGCCTTTGGCATTTAGTCATGCTGGCCACACAACCACGGAAGTGTCTGCAGACAACACTGGCTCCTTCAGTTAAGAAGGGGAGATGAGCACCATCCCCAGAGCAGGGGTGTCAAACTAGTGGCCCATGGGCTGGATGCGTCATGCGTAGGCCACGCCCACCCCAGCTCCACAAATGGGGAAAACAATTAAGAGCCGAGGTGGCGCAGTGGTTAAAATGCAGCACTGCAGTTCAGCAGTTCAGCTGTTCAAATCTCACCGGCTCAAGGTTGACTCAGCCTCCCATCTTTCCGAGGTCAGTAAAATGAGGACCCAGATTGTTGGGGGCAATAGGCTGAACTCTGAGTTTGACATCCGTGTCCTAGAATCAAGCAACTTTACCTTTATCTTTAGGTATGTCTAACCTATTGAAGAGAAGGAAGTAGGGGTGACATGATAGCAGTCTTCCAATATGTGAGGGGCTGTCACAGAGGAGAGGGTCTTGACCTATTTTCCAAAGGGCTTGAGAAGGAAGAGGTGAAGATAATTGAAGAGAGATCCAAGCTAGAACTCAGGAAAAATTTCCAGTCAGTGAGAACAACTAATCAGTGGAACGGCTGGCCTTCAGGAGTTGTGGCTGCTCCATCACTGGAGGCTTCCAAGGAGAGTCTGAACAGCCACTTGTCTGAAATGGTATAGGGTTGAGCTAGAAGACCTCCAAGGTCCCTTCCAGCCTAATATTCTGTGTACTAAATGAAATGGCTGCAAGGAGAGACATGGCTGAACGCAAATGCCTTTCATCGGAAGGCAAATTGGCAAAGGCGTTTCCCTAACATCCCTCCTGGATTTAATTGAATTGAAAATATTAAGGGAGGCAGTAAATGAGTCCCCCCCCCAACATCTGGAGACCCTTGGATGAGGTACAGGGGCTTCAAAAATTTTAGCAAGGGGTTCTCTGCATGGTTGCTGGGTGGCCATGGCCATGGTGGGAGGGGCATTTTTGTCCTTCCCGGGCTCTGGAGGCTTTCCTCAAGTCTCCGGGAGAGCAAAAATGACCTTCCCAGGCTCCAGAGGCCCTCTGGAGGCCGGAAATGGCCCATTTCTGGCCTTCCCGAACTTCCGGTAGGCCCGTTTTGCACCCTCCCCGAGCCTCCGCGCACACCCTGCACTTACCTGCATCCAAAACGGGCCTCGTGGGGACCCCTGGGAGGGGCAGGGTGGGCGGGGCGGGGCCAGCCAGGAGTGGGATTTGAGGGTTCTCCGAACTGCACATATTCTTAGCTAGAGGTTCTCCCGAACCCCTGCGAACCCCCAGCAGCCCACCCCTGGATGAGAATCCAGGGCAATAAGGGAGACCAACCCATAGTTTCTTCAGTTCCTGTCAGTTGTCTCTGCTGTCTAATTGCAGGAGGATGAGGGGAGGCTGGAAAGCGGCCCGTTGAAAAATGATCTGATATGGCAACTCAAGGAAAAAGCCTTTCAGGGAGATTTTGCCTTCCTGCCTTAGCCTATTAGTCAGTTAATTGACGCTGAGAAATTCCGCATTTACCCCAGACAAGCATTAAAGAGGCCTTGCTGAAATGCATGTCATTCTTGCTTCTTTGGTCTTGCCAGCTACGTGAGGCTCAACGCTGCCGAAGATAGATGGGAAAAGTTATCAGCCAAAAGTCGAACTGCAGGACATTAGTTTTTCCTAGAACAGTTTACAAAGCATTATCAACAACAATAACAATATATTGGTTTTTTTAAAAAAAAACTTGAATGATGGAAGCAGCTTTCAGAGCGTCTATGCAGTTCATGATATTAAAAAGCTTGGGAGATTTTTTTTTATAAAAAAAAGAAAAGGCATTTCTTGGCACCAGAAAGATATTAAAGGACCGGGTGGGTATTGCAGGCTTGGGAAGGTGCCAAGCGAGAAGCTTCTTCCTTGAACATCTGTAAGAAAAATGTGCAGAGTCGAGTCTCTGATGACAGCCTTAAAGTATGGGAAAGAACCCAGGAGAACAGATGTTCTTGTCCCAAAAATATACAGATTAATATAAGCATCTTAAATCTGGATTGATCATAATTTGGCAATGGCTGAAAATCATACAGAACTGATGTGATACACGCAGATGTCCTTCCAAGCAATGAGCTTGATCTTTAGATAATAAGCATTCTTCTACAAAGATTAAATGCTACTTACTTGGAATTTTAGCTAACTATCGCCCTGTCTCCAACCTTCGCTTCGTGGCGAAGGTTGTTGAGAGTGTGGTCGCACGACAGTTTCCCCAGTACTTGGAGGAATCATCATACCTAGATCCGTTCCAGTCGGGTTTCAGGGCCGGGCACAGCACGGAAACGGCATTGGTCGCATTGGTTGATGATCTCTGGAGGGCTCGGGACAGGGGTTGTTCCTCTGTCCTGGTCCTATTAGACCTCTCAGCGGCTTTTGATACCATCGACCATGGTATCATGCTGCACCGGCTGGAAGAGTTAGGGATAGGGGGCACCATTTTTCGTTGGTTCTCCTCCTTTCTCTCCAACCGGTCGCAGTTTGTATTGGCAGGGGGGCAGAGGTCGTCCTCGAGGCCTCTTACATATGGAGTGCCCCAGGGGTCGATTCTCTCACCCCTTCTGTTCAACATCTATGTGAAGCCGCTGGGTGAGATCATCCGTGGCTTTGGGGTGAAGTACCATCAGTACGCCGATGATACACAGCTGTACATTTCCACCCCAGGCCACCCCAATGATGCCCTTGAAGTGATGTCCCGGTGCCTGGAAGCTGTGCGGATTTGGATGGGGAGAAACCGACTCAGGCTCAACCCTTCCAAGACGGAGTGGCTGTAGTTCCCAGCGTCTCGATATAGTCAGATGATTCCATCTCTGACTATCGGGGGCGAGTCTCTAGCCCCCGCCGAAAGGGCTCGCAATCTGGGTGTCCTCCTGGATCCACAGCTGTCCTTAGAGGACCATCTGACAGCTGTGACCAGGGCGGCCTTTTATCAGGTCCGCCTGATACGCCAGTTGCGGCCCTTTCTGGATCGGGATTCCCTGTGCACAGTCACCCATGCCCTGGTCACGTCGCGTCTGGACTACTGTAATGCTCTCTACATGGGGCTCCCCATGAAGAGCACCCGGAGGCTCCAACTGATCCAGAATGCGGCCGCGCGGGTGGTTTCGGGGGCTAATTGGCGCTCCCATATAACACCCCTCCTGCGCGAGCTGCACTGGCTTCCGGTGGTCTACCGGGTGCGCTTCAAGGTGCTTGTTACTACCTTTAAAGCGCTCCATGGCATTGGACCTAGGTATCTCCGAGACCGCCTGCTGCCACAAACTGCCTCCCATCGACCAGTGCGCTCCCACAGAGAGGGCCTCCTCGGGGTGCCATCAGCCAAGCAGTGTAGGCTGGTGACGCCCAGGGGGAGGGCCTTCTCTGTGGGAGCACCCACCCTCTGGAATCAGCTCCCTCCAGACTTAAGAACCATTCACGACCTGTCCACCTTCCGCCGTGCCCTCAAGACACATTATTTTTATCAAGCCGGGCTGGCGTGAAAAAGTTTTTGGGGTTTTTAAAATTTTAAGATTTTACTAAATTTTAATTGTATTAAATTAGGGCCATATTGAATATTTTATTTTAAATGTATTTTAATGTTTTTTACTTGGCTTAAATGTATTTTAATGTTTTTTACTTGGCTGTTCACCGCCCTGAGTCCCCTGGAGAAGGGCGGTATATAAATTTAATAAATAAATAAATAAATAAATAAATAAATAAATAAATAAATAAATAAATAAATAAATAAATAAATAAATAAATAAATAAATAAATAAATAAATAAATAAATAAATAAATAAATAAATAAATTCAGGATTAAGCTATCTTTGAGCTTACGTAGCACGACCCACCTCATTGGGGTCTCCTGGAATGGTGCCTTTGAGCAAAGCACCTGAGACCAAAGGCAGCAAAGCCCACATTCTAGATAGAGAGGACCATTGGTTTGAACGAGGGGTAAAATAGGCCATTTGTGTTTCTCAACAGAGGGGGAGATGCCACCTATCTCTGGTCTACAACGAAGTCCATTCAGCAGTTCCAAGAAGGTTCCACCTGCATTTGCACCCTGATTCAGGTGACCCTGAGGGCACAGATAAACCCCCAAGGGGCTTCAAGAGCTCTCAGAGAGAGTACTAATGATCAGATGACTGCAAAGAATTATGATCCTTCCAACTCCACCCCCATCCTTTCAGAACTAATCCTTCCATCGCCCTCACCATCCTGCCTGAACCGATGAAGCTTCTTGGATGAGAAGCAAACTACTACTTCTTCTTCTTCTTCTCCTTCTTCTTCTTCTTCTTCTTCTTCTTCTTCTTCTTCTTCTTCTTCTTCTTCTTCTTCTTCTTCTTCTTCTTCTTCTTCTTCTTCTTCTTCTTCTCCTCCTCCTCCTCCTCCTCCTCCTCCTCCTCCTCCTCCTCCTCCTTCTCCTCCTCCTCCTCCTCCTCCTTCCTCCTCCTCCTCCTCCTGGAAAAAACAGTTGCCTTTTGAAAAAGCACATTTGAGACATCTGAGAGCAGGACAAGAAGCAATAGGTGGAAGCTTGTTAAGGATAGAGATCTAATCTAGAATTAAGGAAAAATTTCCCGTCATCGAGAACAATTAATCAGTGGAAGGGCTTGTGGGTGTTTCATCACTGGAGGTTTTTAAGAAGTGATTGGACAGCCATTTGTCCGGAACATTATAGCGTTGGACTAGAAGACCTCTAAGGTCCCTCCCAGCCTTATGATTCTATGATTTAGCTTAACTGTTCCCAAGGACGACCTCATTGGTTCTTTTCTACAGCAAGATTCCTCTGCTTCTCTTTTGCTCTATTAGACGGATATTTTAATGAACGTTCTTTACACTTTGATAAATGTGTAACGAATAGGGAGAATGTTCTTGACATTTATTCCTAATGATGCAAATAGAACATCCTGCAAAAACACGACCGACTGGGCCCCACATTTTGAGAAGTCTTGGATAATTGAGGAGGAAAAGAGAATACGAAAGGAGAAGGGCGGCACAGACATGCGACAAATACATAAATAAAACGCCACGGCTGCTTTGCAGCTGACTGGCCCTTTCCCCTTATTAAGCAAGTAAAGCCTTATTTACCCCTCTTTTGGCATCTGGCTCCCTTGGATATGCTTGCGGATATGCATTCCGAGGGAAGTGAAGACGTTCTAAACAATCGATAAAGAGGTTTTCATTTGCAAGGCTGCCCATTTTGAAATATCATCAGCCCATCCCATTGATTTTCGAAATAAAACTTAACCAGAGCAAACTCTCCCAGGAATTGGGGAGATTGATTTGCTCACAAAGTTACCCACTGGAAAGAAAACTGATGTCCAAAGTCAATAGAGATGCAAATAGGGAGTCTGAATTCGGGCAAAAAATAATAATCTCTCAACGACGATGATCTTCCAGGTTTTTATTGCTGTTAATGTTTTAATGTGCTTAGTTTTATAGTTTTGACATGGTTTTGTATGTCGTTTGGACTTTTGCTTGGGAGCTGGCCATAAGATGTAGATTAAACACAGGCAGTCCTTGACTTACGACCACAATTGAGCCCAACATTTATGTCGCTAACTGAGACATTTGTTTAGTGAAATTTGCCCCTTTTCTTGCCAGAGTTGTTAAGTGAATCATTGCAGGTGTTGAATCTGGCTCCCCCCCCCCCCCCCGTTGGCTTTGCTTGTCGGAAGGTCACAAAAGGGGATCACATGACCCCGGGACATTGCAACCGTCATAAATATGGGTCAGTTGCCAAGCATCTGAATTTGGATCATGTGACCACAGAGATGCTGCAACGGGCATAAGAGTGAAAAAGGGTCATAATAAATCCCTTTTTTTCAGGGCTGTTGTAATTTTGAATGGTCACTAAATGAACTGTTGTAAGTCAAAGACTTCTTCTTGTTCTTCTTCTTGTTGTTGTTCTTCTTCTTGTTCTTCTTGTTCTTCTTGTTCTTGTTCTCCTCCTCCTCTTCTTCTTCTTCTTCTTCTTTTTCTTCTCCTCCTCCTCCTCCTCCTCCTCCTCCTCCTCCCCTCCTCCTCCTCCTCCTCCTCCTCCTCTTCTTCTTCTTCTTCTTCTCCTCCTCCTCCTCCTCCTCCTCGTCCTCCTCCTCCCCTCCTCCTCCTCCTCCTTCTCTCCTCCTCCTCCTCCTCCTCCTCCTCCTTCCCTCCTCCTCCCTCCTCCTCCTCCTCCTCCTCCTCCTCCTCCCTCCTTCCTCCTCCTCCTCCTCCTCCTCCTCCTCCTCCTCCTCCTCCTCCTCCTCCTCCTCCTCCTCCTCCTCTTCTTCTTCTTCTTCTTCTTCTTCTTCTTCTTCTTCTTCTTCTTCTTCTTCTTCTTCTTCTTCTTCTTCTTCTTCTTCTTCTTCTTCTTCTTCTTCTTCTTCTTCTTCTTCTTCACGTATTCCTGCAGGTGCAGGGTCCGCTTTTCGGATTATTGAGCATCACTTTGCACGGTCAACTGTGTTTCCAGGGCGCAGGCCCGCGGCTTGCATATCTTTGTTGATGGTGTGTTTGGACGCCCCGCTGGCCATTAACTTCTAGTTGGTAGGCAGTCTTGGCTACGGTGGAAGGTGCTGCTCTCTGGACATGTCCATACCATCGGAGCCGGCCTTCTCTGGAATTGGTGCCCCACCAAAATGCTGTGGAATGGTGTCATTTGCTTGTTTATTTTAATAATTTTTTTAAATTTTTCACCAAACATACACAAATATACATACATATACCATATCATCAAAACATCCATAGTGATATATTTCTATCCAAAATATCACAAACATATATCCTTATTTTGCGCCTTTTATACTTTTATCTCCAGTCTGCTTTCCTTCTGTATTTCATACTACTCCCCTCCCTCTATCTCCCTCTCTCCCCTCTACTTCCTCTTCCTCCCTCTCTTTCCCTCTTTCCTACTTCCCTCCTCTCCCTCTCCCCTTCCTTTCTACTTCCTCTTTCTCCCTCTTATCCTGCCCTGAGGACATCTAATCATGATCCATTCTATGGTTAGCAGACTAGTAATTCAAAAACCCTAACTTCATTCCAACTTCGGAGCTATTTCTTAACCTTGTATCTTTTTATCTATATTTATATATTTAATACATTCTATCAGGTATATCTACTATTATTCGAATGCTGCCTCCTTCCTCCTATTTTTGTCGCCTGGGTCTACCAGGAATGGTGTCATTTGTGGCATGGTCAAGAGGGGAGATGCCCGATATCCAACGGAGCCTTCGCATTTCCATGGCATGGAGAGAGCTTTTGGTGCCTGTTGTTGCTGCAAAGCATTCAAGACCATACAGTGCAACAGGGCGGATGGTTGTCTTGTAAACCTTAGCTTTAAGATGGGTTGGCATTTGTCTGTCCCATAGCACACCGGTGAGTTCTCGCCAACGCATCCAGGCTGCATTCACCCTTGCTCGCACCTCGCCATTGATGTTGCCATTGCCTTGGAGGTGGGATGCCAGCTACTGAAAAATGTTCACCTTCTTTAGGTTTTCTCCATTGATTTGAAGCATTCCAGGGGTGGTGACAGTCTCTAAGTACTCGGTTCTCTTGAAGTTGAGGCGGAGTCCGAAATGGTTGAGGCGATCATTCCATGTTTGAACTTGCTCCTGTAGTTCGCCTCTGGTGGTGGAAGCGAGCATAATATAATCCGCATAGAGCATGGTCCAGGGTGTGTTCTGCTGCAGGTCATGCGTGATGGTATCCATGACCAATATAAACAGAAGTGGTGACAGTGCAGAGCAGAGATCTTCAAACTTGGCAACTTTAAGACTTGTGGACTTCAACTCCCAGAATTCTCCAGCCAGCATAGCATAGCTGGCTGGAGAATTCTGGGAGTTGAAGTCCACAAGTCTTAAAGTTGCCAAGTTTGAAGACCTCTGGTGCATAGCCTTGGTGCACCCCAACCATCACTGGGAAATGTTGTAAGTCAAAGCCTACCTGTAGTTTAATAAAGGAGAATATTTGTAGCTCAGGGTTGACGTGAGGGATTTTGCTGCTCTCTTGAGCTTGGTTGTTTTCTTGCAGACGTTTCATTACCCAAACTAGGTAACGTCATCAGTTGAAGTCTGCAGGTGATGCAAGACAATGATGGTCTGGTCCCATTTTAGGTTTCTGAGGGCTGCTTTGTCTTCTCTTGTAAGCTGATTCTGTTCTTGTCTTCTTCTGGTCTGTGGAATGATGCCTAATGTTTTCTTGGACTTCTGTGGCGAGTTTAGTGGTTTTAAGTGCCACTTCTAGGGCTGCACATCAACACCACACTACCTGTGGTTTTGATGTGGTTTCGTCTGTTGTTTGAACTTTGGATTGGAAGCCTACCAGAGCTGGTTACAAGATTAAATAAATAAAATGATGGTGATGATGTAATAATGTTCAATTCCCCTTCATTTTTTTTGGAGCAAAGCAAAGTAAATATATAAAACAGCCCCATTTTGACAGAACAGTTCTGACATGGACAAGGACAGTAGAAAATCAGACAGTCTGGGACATGGTACACTCAGATCACAGATTGACAGATTTAAAGAGTTGGAAGGGACCTTGTAGGTCATCCAGTCCAACCCCCAACATATATCAGCCCATCTCAGTTCTTCTTTCCATTTCTCAGGTTCAGGAGATATATTGCTGAGGTCCCAAACTTTGGAGAAACTGGTGGCTCTACAGGTAGTCCTTGACTTACAACAGTTCATTTAGTGACTATTCAAAATTACAACAGCACTAAAAAATGGACTTACGACCTTTTTTCAAACCTACGACTATTGCAGCATCCCCATGGTCACGTGATCAAAATCCAGATGCTTGGCAACTGACTCGTATTTATGACGGTTGCTGTGTTCACTTAACATTTGTATTACTAACTTAACCACTGCAGTGATTCGCTTAACAACTGTGGCAGGAAAGTTCCTAAAATGGGGCAAAGTTCACTAAACATCTGTTTCGCTTAGCAGCATAAATTTTGGGCTCAGTTGTGGTTGCAAGTACAAGACTAGCTGTAATGGGAATTGTAATTGCAGCACTGAAGTTATATTCAGATGTGATTTTGAACGGTCACTAAACGAACGGTTGTAAGTCGAGGACTTCCTGTACTTCACATGCGACAACATGACCCAGAAGGCAAAGATTTTGCTGCTATGAAATGAAGTTTCATTTCTTCTCCCTTTGGGCCTTCTGAGCCTCTCCTTTCCAACTGATGTTTCTTTTTTCCTCCCAAAGACTTCATAGTCCGTAGAATCTCTCTGTCCTTTTTCATTCATTCTCTCTGTTGTTATGAAACGATGGAAGGAGATGTACAGGGCCTTGGAGATCGTAATTCAAGAGCGCTCCTGTGGTGGGAAGGATTCGGAGGCCAGGTGGAGCCTCCCCTTCTTCCAGTGATGGTGTCTTCATTCTCTGGCTCTGATTCCTGACTCCTTTGCTGATCCCCCTCTGCCCTTGTTCTGGCTCGGTGTGGTAGCTGGACGAGATGAAACAGACGATTGAGTCGGTTTAGCCCCGGAGTTCACGTCTCTTCTCCCGACTGCCTGAGCGGGAGAGAAGTTGGCTCACTCAACCCACCCTTCTGATGACTTGTCACTGTTGGCTGCAGATCTTCTGAGCGACTTTGGCAGACCTTGAATGAGCCAAGCTGCTGCACTTGGTGGCTGTTTTGCTTTTCAAGGTGTAGTGATGAAGCCGTCTGCTGCTGTGCAGCTCCTTGTCATTGACAGGACAAAAGGAGCAGATGGGTGGCAGCTAAGGGCTCTGATGATGGGATCTTGAAATAGTGTGGAAGTTGGAGGGAATATAGAATGCAGGAGAGGAGAGGAGAGGAGGAAGAAGAAATGTGCAAGGAAAAGAAAAGAAAAAAGGATGGAAGGAAGGAAGGAAAGAAAAGAAAAAGAAAGAAAGAAAGAAAGAAAGAAAGAAAGAAAGAAAGAAAGAAAGAAAGAAAGAAAGAAAGAAAGAAAGAAGAAAGAAAAAGGAAAGAAATGAAAGGAAGGAAGGAAGGAAGAAAAGGAAAAAGGAAAGAGAAAAACAAAAGAAGAAAGGGAGGGAAGGAGGGAAGAAAGGAAGGAAGGAGAGAGATAGGAATGAGAAGGAGGGAGGGAGGGAAGGAAGGAGGATGGAGGGAGGAAGGAAGGAAGGAATGGAGAAAAAAGGAATAGAGAAGGAAGGAAGGAAGGAAGGAAGGAAGGAAGGAAGGAATAGAGAAGGAAGGAAGGAAGGAAGAAAGGAAGGAAGGAAGGAAGGAAGGAAGGAAGGAAGGAAGCATTCTGAGATGTTCTCTTCCACCTCCATTTCAGAACTTGAGGTGGAAAATTTTGACCAACTATTACACCTTCCATTACTCCCGTGCTTTTGGGGTGGGATGGAGAAGGCCCCTCCAGATAGGTCCTCATAACAACAAGGTCTCAGCTTATAGATCTTCATTCCAGTAATATTTATTTTTTATTTATTTATTTATTTTGGTTTTCTTATATGCCGCCCTACTCCCGAGGGACTCATAATAACAGGCTATCTAGTGTGGGCAAAAGGGAGAAGTGGACATTCCCCTCATCCGAAGCACCCCATTTGTGTGTGTCAAAATAGGCATAACAGCATTGCGTGCATGACACAGGCACATTCAAAAAATGGGGGGGCCTGCCTCACAGTTCTCCAACTGCCACCTTTTTCAGCGCCATCATCTTTTGAACCTTCATTAAATGGTCCTAAGGTGAGGACTACCTGCACGAGGAATGCCTATTAAGACAGAGAGGGGCTTCAATGCCATGATCACACCCACTATCTTGACTCTTTTGAAAACTAATGGATGCCCCTGCAGATCAGAAGAAGAAGGTGTTATACTCCAAAATCATGGTTCAGTTGGGATTTTTTTTAAAAAAAATCCTGATGTGTAAGTCATTTGCTCATTAACATCTTCCTTAAAAAGGGGGGAAACCATGTGTTTCTACCTTAATTACTTTACCTCTTGTTCCCATGCCTGCCCCCCTCTCTCTCTTTTCCCACTCTCTGGAAAAAACAGCTGATAATGAAGTCCTTTTACTACACATTAAATTCATTTCCGTAAGTGTGATAATTAACTAGACCATAAAAAGCAGTATCTTGCAAAAGAGTGTTTTCAAATTAAAAGATAATTGCGTAAGGCCACTGACATTGCTTCCGTGTTTCTGAGGTGCGCCACGTTAGATGGTCTGCCAAATGGTTTCTCCTTTGTGAGATCCGGAGTGGTCCAGAATTGGAAGCCCTGGACTTCGTTGTGGGTGTTCCTGTCCATTTTGTCTTGAATTGCCCCAACTTGGAATGAGTTTGAAGGAGTATGAAGCTCCTTTAAGAAGCAATTGCTTGTCTTCTCAAAAAGGATCCTTGGAAGTCACTTAGCTGCTACTAAACTAGACCCCACCATGTTGGATCCCAAAGAGCTACATTTATGCAGAGTGACAAATTTCATTTTTTTTACTCTCTCTTTTGTGCAGCCATCCTGTGTTCCCTTTGTCACAAGAGCTTGATGCCTACTGCCCCCAGGTGAAGGAAAATTTCTAATTTTATAAATTTTTAAAACCTATAACCACAACAGAGCTGAGGTTGAAATGTAATCTGAATGTACACCCATTCCTGGTTTTCTGAAGACCAAAGTTTGGGCACTTGAGAATTTGAGAAAAATTATGCGTAGAGTCATCTGCCAACCTTAAAAATGTGCATCTATAGCATGTGTGGGGATTCTGGCTGGACTTCAACCATTTCTTAAGGACGTCCCAAAGATGCTTTTCCAAAAGGCAACTGGACTTTCATGGTGTTTTATTTGAAAACATTTCGCTTCTCATCCAAGAAGCTTCTTCAGAAGTGACTTGTTTTTTTTTTTTTCAAAAAGTTTTATTAGTACAAAATTACATGAGTAGTAGCAAAATATTAAATATAAAGTACAAACATTTTTTGTTTTTTTCTCCCCCCCCCGAACCCGCCCCCTTCCCTCCCCACCTCCCCCCCGGACTTCCCAGAGATAATACAGGGCATAATAATAAATTTAAATTGTTAATAAAAAGAAAAGAAAAAAGAAAAAAAAGAACACTATTTTTAAAAAAAACTTCAACTCCAGATTATACACTAATAATATATCGCATTTGTATACAATAGTAAAGATACAAAAAAGAATAAAAAAAAGAAAGAAAGAGAAATCTCTTTAACAATACAAACAAACAAACCTCCTACCTCCTCCCTTCAATCCTCTATCTAATACAAAGTAAATGTTATATAAATAATAACTAAGTATAAAATATAAAAATCTTAAACTAATATTTTGTGATAGACTTTACACATTTAGGCTTATGCTTAAACTGATATTATTGACATTAAAAATAACCTCTAAGATAAAACTTGACTAAATGTTACATAAGTAATCATTAAATATTGAATTTCATCATAATATTAATAACATAATATTATTCTAAATTAACTTACTAACTTCAATAAACAAAAAAGAAAGGGAAAAAAGAATAAACAAATCTTCAACAAACTATATATATCTAATATAATTAACATTAAAAGTAACCTCAAAGATATATAAAACTTAGCTAAATATTGCATAGGTAATCATTAAGTAGGGAAAAGGAAAAATGCAATCATATTAATCTCTATCCGTCCAATATATTTCAACATCACATCGTTTTGTATCTTGATAGTTCATCTTTTAATAGTTCAGTAAATTCAGATTTGTCGACTCGTCTCCCATCTGATCCCAGATCTCCATCTCCTTTTCCCCAGCTATCTGGTTCTGGCACTCCTTTTGTGTTTTTGAATCTATTTCCTTTTGATCCATCAAAGATGGCTTCCCCTCCTCCTCCTCTTTTATTTTCATACATCCTTCCTCTGGAATCTTGGACATATCAGCCTTTAAAACATTGACATAAAATTCAGTAGCTTTTTTTATCGTGTTGAGCCGATATCTTTTTCCAGAAAATTTTACTGCTACTCCAACTGGCGCTTCCCATTTATATTGTAAATTTAATCTCTTAAATTCATCAATCAAAAAAGTATAGCTTTTTCTGGTTTTAAGCATTTTAGAGGGGATTTCTTTCCAAATCTTTAGTTCCTGACCATTCACCATAAGATTATTGTTAAACGTTGCTTGTATAATTCTATTCCGTAAAGCTCTTGTGGTAAAATATATGACAATGTCCCTTGGTAAATGCTTTTGTTTAGCGTACCACGAATTGATTCTGTATATTTTGTCGATTTGTGTAGCCAATTCCACTTTGGAAATTCCAGACACCTGATCCAGTACATCAACCATCCTGCCTTTTAAATTTTCATATAATCCTTCTTTCAAACCTCTGATCCTTATAGCAACTTCCATGGATCTGAACTGTGTCATCAAGACCTCTTTTTCAAAGTTTGCAATATCATTTTGGATTTTGTCTATGTAATTCACCGAGGTTGCCAAAGCTTGTTTATTTGTTTCAATACGTTCTGCCAAAACTTCAATATTTGTTGCTAAACCTTTGCAAACCTCTAACACATCAAATCTGAGTTGTTGATTCATATTCTTCAAAGCAGCCTGCATTTTTTTGTCTATCTCGCTTATTTTCTGATTAAATTCCAAAGTAAGTTCATGTTTCATAATCTTTAAATTATTTAATAAATTTTCAGGTGTCAAAGGCTGTGGAGGTGTTAGCTCAGTGTTAAATTGCATTTTAGAAATATATCCAGATGAATAGTCATTTCTTTTAGTCAAAACAATCTTTCCAGACTTTGAAGCCATTGGTGTTTCAAAAGAGTACGAAAAAGAAAGAAAGCCAGGTGCCTGTTAAAGTTCTTTCCAGTTTAAAAGTCAGGTAGTCTTTTATTATTGGAAATATTTCTGTTATAACTTTAATCCAGAGTTAGGAGACAGAGAAAGAAAAAACCATTTTTCCAAGTTAAAAGTTTCCGTAAGAGAGAGAGAGAGAGAAAAAAAAAGCCTCTGGGGAAACGAAAGTCACTTTCACTTCTCAATCGCCATATTGTTACTCTGTTTCCTTTGTTCCCTTGCCGAAGTGAAAGCTTACCCAGGAGTTGAAAAAAAAAGAAAAAAAGAGGTTTCAGTACTTGCCCATCTCACGCCTGTTTCTCTCTGTCTGCTTCTATAGTTTAAATGTAGTTATAAATCCCATTCTTGAAGCAGCGGCTGGTCACTCCATCTAGCTCCGCAAAGACGGAGGTTTCCTGATCTTCGGAGCTGGAGACAGGCTGCATGGGGAGCTCTCCCTTCGCGCCCTACCAGATGGCTCCTAGGGCGCTGGGGGGGCTCTACCCCACCTGTCAGGCTCTCATCTCTCCCCTTTGCCCGGGGAAGAGATTTCAAAGCCGCCAGACAGCTGTTCTGGCGGCTTTTAACAAAGATCGGAAAGGCGTCCAACGAAGGGACGTCCGCGATGGAGTGCTCCAAACCGGAAGTCTCTCCTTCAGAAGTGACTTGTGACCGTTCTTCAGAACTGAAGAAGTTTCTTGGATGAGAAGTGAAATGTTTTCAAAGAAAACACCGTGAAAGTTCAGTTGCCTTTTGGAAAAACCACCTTTGGGGTAACCATGATCTGGATGATTGAGAATCTCCACAGACATTTGTTAAGAAGATAGAGTTTCTGCCAGATATATTGACATAGTTGCCATAAAACTTTTGGCTGAATCTCTAAGGAAATTTCAGAAATAGGGGTGAATAGGCTGCCAATTCTTTGTAAATGCTTACAACTATAATCTTTTGTTTGGGGCAAATTGGTGAATTGTTAAAAGCCATCTTAAAGAAAGCCCCCATTTCAGGACTCCCCTTAGTTATGGAAGCTCATTCTTTGGGTCTGCCTCTTTCTCTCTCTCAGCCCACCCTATCCTGCAACGTGGTTATTTTTTGGGAAAAGATGGCAGAAGGAGGGCTATGGATGTCACCTGGAATTTCTGAGGTAAAATAGAATATAAATGTGGCAAACCAAGCAAAAGAAATGTTGACTAACGTTCCATACCAAGAGCCGAGGTGGTGCAGCGGTTAGAGTGGGGTACTGCAAGCCACTTTAGCTGACTGTGATCCGCAGGTCAGTGGTTCAAATCTCACTGGCTCAAGGTTGACTCAGCCTTCCATCCTTCCGAGGTAGGTAAAATGAGGACCCAGATTGTTGGGGGCAATATAAATATACATTGCTTACTGGTGTAAACCGCTTAGAGAGTGCTTGCACTGTGAGGCGGTATATAAATCTCATAAATAAATAAATAAATAAATAAATAAATAAATGAATGAATGAATGAATGAATGAATGAATGAATGAATGAATGAATGAATAAATAAATAAATAAATAAATAAATAAATAAATAAATAAATAATAATTAAAAAAATAAAAAAATAAAAAAATAAAAAAATAAAAATAAAAAAATAAAAAAATAAAAAACCATTTCCCTTCAGTTATGAGGAAAGAGCTCCAAGCAGCATTTCTAAGCCAGGCCATCTGACATGTTTGGTGTGCACAAGATCATTTTTAATCCTTGCTTCTTAAAGGTGTTATATGTACTAGGAGAGGAACAATGAGATCTCTAATGGTCAAGGCAAACTCCTTTCACACTAATGTGGAGGGGGGGGAATGGTGGCAGCCATCATTCAGACTAGGCTCAGTGTCAAATTTTGGAGTAAATATTAGCCAGATCTTCATCAAGTCTTTCAACAAGAATGGGGTGAGATTGAGAACCCTTCTGTATAGATATTAAGAATATTCAGGTGACTATTTACCATACAGTTTCAATTAGTCAGATGCTGAAAAGACAACATCTCCTTCAAACTGAGCTTAATTTCTACTCCCTTCATGAAAATAGGCATGTAGTTTTCTCAACAACAGCATGAAATCATATCGCTAGGGTCTTCTGCAGTATTTTACTTCCCAATGTGCCCTAGAATTCTGGATTCCTTGGATATCTCCCATTTGAAAAACTATCCAAGCCTGATCCTATCTACCGAGTTTTCCCGAAAATAAGACCTATCCCGATTTTTACACATGCATCCAATATAAGCCCTACCCTCAAAATAAGCCCTACTTAAGACCCCGCCCACTCCATTGCACCTGGTTGCATGGGGTGGGGTGAGGCGCACAGGTAAAAATCAAGCTAGAGTGGGGATGGGGGGTGGAGCTGCCTCAATGCCATGCACCGACTTACCTTTGGACAGTTGCAGCCAGGCCTTGCACACCCCAACTCCTGCCTCACCTCGCCGGCCGACTTCTGCAGCCGCTTGTGCGCATCACCCCCGGGCTCCATTTCACTGTCAGAGGCCTTCAGGAAAGGCCTCTGCAGCCGAGAAATTAGCTCTGGATTGACACGCGCAGCGCCCCTGACCTCCGTTTCACCACCTGAGGTGCCGTCACAGCTCGTTTCTCGGCCACAGAGGCCTTTCTGCAAGCGGCCGCAGAAGAAGTGGGCCGGCAGCAGCCGCACGGGCTCCTGCTGGGTGGGGCTGTCGGTGCCGCCACCACGAGGTGAGACATCCCCTGAAAATAAGGCCTAATGGCTCTTTTGGATGCAAAAAAAAGCACTGGGTCTTATTTTCGGGGAAACACGGTAGCTTCTGAAGCCAAATAAGGTCAGTCAAGGCTAATATCAGGTAGCACCATTTGAGAACTCATTATAATTGTACATTTTGCTCTTGTTAGTGAGGATGTAGGACAACTTTCTGGCAGTGATAGTTGAAGTACATGTCCCATAATTCCAGTGCAACAGTGGTTGGTTGAGGATCCTGGATATTGGAGACACCACAGCTAGGTTGAAGAAGCATAATTTATGGAAGCTGATTGTGGGCATTACCTGAAGCAGGAGAAAGATATCTGATGTCTTTAAATCAGGGGTGTCAAACTCAATTTCATTGAGGGCCACATCAGGGCTGTGGTTGACCTCAGGGAGGCAGGGCAGGTATGGCCAACTGGGCGGGTGTGGTCATCTTGACGCCACTCACTGGGCATGACCGACTGGGTAGGCACGGCCAGCTTTATTTATTTATTTATTTATTTATTTATTTATTTATTTATTTGTTTGTTTGTTTGTTTGTTTGTTTGTTTATTCATTTATTCATTTATTCATTCATTCATTCATTTGTTATTTGTTATTTATTTATTTATTTATTTATTTATTTATTCATTCATTCATTCATTCATTCATTCATTCATTCATTCATTCATTCATTCATTCATTCATTCATTTAGTGAGATTTATATACCGCCTCACAGTGCAAGCACTCTCTAAGCGGTTTACACCAGTAAGCAATGTATTTTTATATTGCCCCCAACAATCCGGATCCTCATTTTATCTACCTCGGAAGGATGGAAGGCTGAGTCAACCCTGAGCCTGCTGAGATTTCAACCGCTAACCTGCGGATCACAGTCAGCTAAAGTAGCCTGCAGTACTGCTCTCTAACTGCTGCGCCACCTCAGCTCCTTGACAGCATCCCCAAACTGCTGGCATGTTTCCTCTTCACACGGGGTAGACCAGGCTGAAGCGATGCGGGCCAGCTCCTTACATTTTCCAGGATGGGCCTGCAGGATGGATCTGACCACATCATGGGCCTTGTGTTGACACCGCTGCTTTCAATAGTTTGGGTGATGTAGTGCAGTAGTCCTGGACTTACAACAGTTCATTTAGTGACAGTTGAAAGTTACAACAACCCTGGAAAAAGGGATATATGGCTGTTTTTCACACTTACGACCATTGCAACATCCCATGGCCACGTGATCAAAATTCAGATGTTTGGCAACTGGGTCATATTTATGACCGTTGCTGTGTCCCAAGGTCACGTGATCCCCTTTTGTGACCTTCTAAGAGGCAAAGTCAATGAGGAAGCCAGATTCACTTAACAACCGTGTTACTAACTTAACAGCTGCAGTGATTCACTTCACAACTGTGGCAAGAAAGGTCGTAGAATGGGGCAAACTCAGTGAACAAATGTTTCACTTAGCAACATAAATGTTGGGCTCAATTGTGATCGTAACTGGAGGACTAGGTAACTGGCGTTCAGCTTTGTCTCTGGGTCACTTTCCCAGAATCCTTTTCACCATCTTATTTGTTCTGTTTTGCTTTCCCCTCAAATTCTTCCACCTTCAGTTCCTGACACTGCTGGGCAACAGAACAGGGACTATGAATGCACAGGCAGTCTTCAACTTACGACCACAATTGAGTCCAACATTTCTGTTGCTAAGCGCCCCGTTTTACTATCTTTCTTGCCACCGTTGTTAAGTGAATCGCAAAAGTTAGTGACACAGGTGTTAAGTGAATCTGGCTTCCCCATTGACTTTGCTTGTCAGACGGTCACAAAAGGGGATCACGTGACCCTGGGACACTGCAACCGTCATAAATATGAGTCCGTTTCCAAGGGTCTGAATTTTGATCATGTGACTATTGGGATGTTGCAATGGTCGTAAGTGTGAAAAATGGTCATAAGTCACTTTGTCCAGTGCCTTTGTAACTTCGAATGGTCACGAAATGAATTATTGTAAGTCAAGGACTACCTGTATAACTGCATCCCTAATTCTGCTCCTCTCCTCTCCTTTATCCGCTATTATTTGTCAGCTCTGTCAAAATCTAGCTCTTTGAAACTAGCGCCGAGCAGGAAAAAACCACCACGTGTTTTTCTGCCCGGTTTCCATTCAGTTTGATTAAAGAGAAAGGATGTTCACTATTGTGATTGAAAAGAAGAGCTCTTCCCTCAGATGAAGTGTGGCATTCTTGCACACATTTACTGATAAAGGAGATAAAGGGTGCCTGTGAATGCATCTGTCTCTCCACGCACTCTCATTACTTCAGAGAGCTTCAGCCTCCCAGCTTGTCTCTTTTCCCTTCAGTCCCAACGATCAGACGATCTCAGTAGAAAGTTGTGGGTGCTCCAACGCCGAAGGTTTTTAAGGAGTCATTGGACAACCGTTCGTGTGAAATGGTGTATGGTTTTCTGCTTGAGCAAGGGGTTGGATTAGAACAGGGGTATCAAATTCAAGGCCTGCGGGGTGCTTAGATCTGGCCTGCGGGGCCGCCTTGGAAACAGTGAAGGACCATCCTGTGGTGCCTCTGCCAGTGAAAATGGAGATCGGGAGGGCTGTGTGCTGAGCTCCGTTTTTGCTGGCAGAGGGTTGCAGGAGGCCGTTGCAGCCGGAAACGGAGCTCGGGAGCCCGTTTTCGCTTGCAGAGCGCTCGGGCTGCCACAGGCACCCCCGACATGAGTGACGTTGAGCTGGCCACCCCCACCCTGGCCACATCCACCCCGCCTCCCCCAAGGTCAAGCACAAGCCTGATGCAGCCCTCAATGAAATCGAATTTGATACCCCTGTGTTATACTGTCTTCAAATCCACCGTTACTATCACCACTAAGGTGTCCTTGAAATTTCCCTCTTGCATTCCTCCTAGGTGTATGTTGCACCAGAGTCTCTGATCATCCTGTTCCAGGCTTGGGTGATTGATTATACCTATTAGCTTAAGCAAAGTCTTCAGGCGCTGCTGGAGGAAGTCTATGAATTACGGGCATTGCTCCACTGTGAACTGAAGCTGAACAGAGCAGGCGTCTCCAGCGCGGTGCTGTCCAGGGTACTGAAAGTCCCAGGGTTTCCAGCCAGCAAAATAGCTGGGAATCTGGCAGGAATGGAATGGATTGGAATAGAATGGAGGTCTTCTAGTCCAGCCCCTTGCTCAAGTGGAAGAACCTATACCATTTCAGACAAGTGACTGTCCAGTCTCTTCTTAAAAACCTCCAGTGATGGAGTGCCCACGATTTCTGAAGGCCATTTCTGTTCCACTGGTTAATTGTCCTCACTGTTAGGAAGTTTCTCCTTAATTCCAGGTTGTTTCTTTCCTTGATTAGTTTCCATCCATTGTTTCTTGTCCTGCCCTCTGGTGCTTTGGAGAATAATCTGACTCCCTCTTCTTTGTGGCAGCCCCTCAAATACTGGAATACTGCTATCATGTCTTCTTTTCTCTAGACTAGCCAAACCCAGATCCTGCAGCCATTCTTCCTATGGTTTAGTCTCTGGGCCTTTGATCATCTTAGTTCCTCTTCTTGGAACTTTTTCCAAAGTCTCAACATCTTTTTTGTAGTATGGTGACCAAAATTGGTTGCAGTATTCCAGGTATGGTCTTACTAGAATCCTGGGAAGGGTTGTCTCAGCACATCTGGAGAACATCAGGTACGGGGAGGTATGGAAGAAGGTCTAATAACTGCCCCCCATACACTTCGTATGAGTTGTGCTTTGAAGGATCTGTGGGTCTTCCGGATCTGGGTGGGCTTCAGTTTCTCTCAGCTGTCTAAAGCCGGAATTTATAGAAGGAAAACACCGAGAAGGTTTTAAAAGAGAAAAGTTACTAATAAGCTGTATAATAGTTCTGGAAACAGTTCTGGGGCTTATCTCAACTGCAAATTAAGTCTTACTAAAAATCACAAATGGAGCTAGAATTTATAACCACTGAAAAATCCATGAATACAGATTAGATCTTGCTCTCCCCCCACCCCCTTTTCTCTTCCCTTGTGCTGGAAATCTGCCTAGACTTTGTATTTCGGAGATGGAGAAAGACTCTGACTTGGCAGTTTTAAATACAGATTTTTGCAGCTGCTCAGTGGGCTGTTTTGGATCTGTAAACTCTCTAGCTGCTATTAGAATTGCCTTTGTTCTTTATTAGGCAGCTCCAGTGAACAGGAAGTTGGATGTAGCTTCAGGTATCTGGCTTCTCTTTTCTACCTTGCATTATGAGGCTTTTAAAAACTGGCGTCTGAGTTTGCCTCCTTTCCAAAGCAAGGCCAAATGAAACAGATTGCCTGTAAAAAAAAATTGGGGAAGCCGCAAGACAATGCCAGTCTCTTAGCTCAGGAAGTTCAAAAGATGCTTATCGTGGCTGCTAACAAGAAATGTATGAGGAACAATTACAGGTGGGTGGTGAGCAATTGGACCAACCGCCAGATGGCTTCAGGAGCTCAGCGGGTAGCTTTTGAAAAAGCCCTGTCAGGTAATAAACATCTTACTGTATTATTAGGCTTCACAATTCCTTTGCTTTCTTTCTGTGGCTTTGATTTTAAAAAGCAAGGTTCAGAAAGTCCATATTTAAAAGAGTGTCTTGTTAGGTCTGTTTTCCTGCCTTAGAAAAAAAAACCACCGCGTCTTTTTGGCTTGAAGCCACTAGCTGCACCATGCTGCCTGAAAGGAGAGGTGGTTGGGACAAAGGGAAATCAAGGACTTCTCCTGGGCCTATTCATTTCAACACAAAGCATCCTATTTACATTCCTGAGCATCTTTGTTTTCTCTTTATCCTTTATCTCAGGTATGAATTTAGCTGGGATCTTTCTTCTTACAAGCGAAGGTTCTCCATGCAGCATTCTTTGTCTATATCAGATAAAGATTGTCCTGCTTTCTCAACGTCTGATGTGGACCTTGTGAAATCTGAGTGAAATCTGAGGGGTCAGGACTCTCCTAAGTTCATGTCACTGTCATATTTTGAGGTAGGCAGGTGAAGTGTTGGGGGAGACTTGCCCAAGGACCTCTGATACTAAGGTAGATACCTGTCATGGTTTGAACCCTGGTTCTCCCATTCCCAAGGCAGTGCTCTAAGTACTAGGGCAGGGGTAGGCAAAGTTGGCTCTTCTATGACTCGTGGACTTCAACTCCCAGACTTTCTGAGCCAATCATGCTAGCTCAGGAATTCTGGGCGTTGAAGTCCATGAGTCATAGAAGAGCCAACTTTGCCTACCCCTGTACTAGGCTATCCAGCTGTCACTGAACAGCGCAAGCAAATAGCTAGTCCAGGGGTGTCAAACTCTATTTCATTGAGGGCCGCATCAGGATTGTGTTTGACCTCGGGGGTGGGGTGGGGGGGTGGATGTAGCCAGGGTGGGCATGGCCGGCTCGAGGTCACTCGTGTTGGGGGCGCCTGTGGCAGCCTGAGCACTCTGCCAGCGAAAACTTGCTCCTGAGCTCCGTTTCTGGCTGCAACGGCCTCCTGCAACCCTCTGCCAGTGAAAATGGAGCTCGGGAGGACCTCATGTGGCCTTCCCGAGCTCCGCATGTGGCCCTCCCGAGCTCCATTTTCACTGGCAGAGGCCCCGTGGGCCAGTCCCTCGCTGTTTCCAGGGTGGCCAGATCTAAGCACCCCTTGAGTTTGACACCCCTTTGCTAGTCTATAGGAGTATCTGTACAGAGTATGGCTAGACCCGCCTAAATCCAGATGGGAGATCCCCAAAAGGCCATGGGAAATAAGAAAGCTAAGTTCCTGTGGGACTTTCAGCTCCAGATGGACAGGCAGATACTGGCCAACCAACCAGACATTATGGTAGTAGACAAGGATCAGAAGACAGCAGAACTGATAGATGTAGCAGTGCCAAATTACAGCAACAGCAGGAAGAAGGAATATGAGAAGTTGAAGAAGCAAGGGGGCCTGAAGGAGGAACTAGAGAAGGTGTGGAAAGTAAAGGCCAAAGTGATCCCAGTAGTGGAAGGACCAGTTGGGGCTGTGATTCCTAACTGGGAGAGTGGTTCCAACAGATTCCAGGAACAGAGCTCTCCTTCCAGAAGAGTGCAGTGCTAGGAAAACCTAAGATCCTGCACAGAACTCTCAAATTCCCAGGCCTGTATATACGAATTACAAGCATGTGTTGAAATGTAGCTCTTATTCTTTCTTTTCTTCTTTTTCTTTTTCACTTTAAAATGATTTCATGTTTCTCAAATCATATATTTATTTACCTTATTTGTATCCTGCCTTTATTATTTGTACAAATAACTCAAGGTGGTGAACATATTTAACAGCTTGCCTTTTCCCCAGAAAAATTCAAGCTAGCGTGCCTAGTAGTTGGACATGCCCCTTTTTGTCGTCACAACTAACCCCTGAGATAGACCAGGGTAAGGATTCGCGTGTCCCACCAAGCTAAGAACTGATGGGATTATATTAGCTTAGCGTGTTGTGTGACGCTTCCAGCTACATGATGGTAGGTAGTCTACCATAACTAAGATAACTGAGAAAATTAAGTAAGGTTTGGTTTGGCTTGCAGATGGATGGGAAACTGCCATGGAAGGTAGACTGGCAAAAAAACATCCCAACATCCCAGAAAATTCTGTATTGTTTACCAAGGACATTGCGTGGACTTCTCCATGAGATCACAGAAATTGTACTCAACTCAAAGGAGATCTTACCTTACAGTTATACTGTGTTAGAATGAATGAACTGGAAGAGACCTTGGAGGTCTTCTAGTCCATCCCCCTGCTCAAGCAAGAGAACTTACTGTATACTATTTCAGACAAGGAATAATGGATGGAAACTGACCAAAGAGAGATTCAACCTGGAAATAAGGAGGAACTTTCTGATAGTGAGAGCGATCCATCAGTGAAACAGCTTGCCTGCGGAGGTTGTGAGAGCTCCAACACTTGAGACTTTCAAAGGGAGATTGGACTGCCATTTATCTGAAATGGTGTAGGGACTCCTGCTTGAGCAGGGGGTTGGACTAGATGACCTACAAGGTCCCTTCCAACTCTAAATAATCTAATCTAATCTAATCTAAAGTGACTGTCTCTAGACTCTTCTTAAAACACCCAGTGATGGAGTTTTTAAGCACTGCAAAGCGTGGCTTATGGCTTAATGTGTTGTTTGAATAGAGGTAGTTGTGATTTATTCCATGTTTAATCTGGTATTCTAAGCACTGCAGCACACTTTCTCTCTTCTTTAAGGCTCAGGAGCTTTACTAGGATGGTATGAAAGCTGTGAGCATATAACCTTGATGTTCCCTTGCGCTGTAGACTCTAGTCAATAGTGCCTATGCTTTGCGTGTAAGATTTCTGGGTTTTTATACAGCTACCTGATTCTCATTATATTGCTTTGAGTTCATCCCTCTTTAACCTTCCAGATATTTTTAGATGTCATAATATTTGCACAGATTAGCAACGTGGTGGCTCGTTCTAAATGCTGGTCCCAGCTGCAAAGTTGGTTTAGATTGGATTCCCCCATATTCCTCTTTTGTTTAGACGGGCAGGTAAAACAGCTCTAACATTTATGCAACAAACAGTCCGTTAAGGAAAGCAAGAGATGACTTGGAAGCTCGGAATAAATTATGCAAACGAAGGGATATTTGCATACTTTGTACAGCTGGCAGAATGTAGACGGCGTGCAGATGTTTTTGCAACAAAGCGAGACATTGCCCAAAGCGCTTTCATCAAGCCAGCACCACGCACCGCATCTTAGTGAGTCAAGCCGTCGATAGCCGTGGTTTGCATTCGTTCTCTCACCTTTTGTAATCAACTTGCACTGCTCCTTCCAACCTGCAGATTTATGGGATACTTCTGGTTCTGAATACCAATGGGGGAGGGGGGAGAGAACTGCAGCCGAGAAACCCAGGAAAAAAAATCACCCCGGCTGTATATTCTTGTAAAAGAGCATTGAAGAGCCCAATACATTCTGCAGCGTAATGTCCGTGGCATTTATTCTCCTGCTCACCTTGTGATTAATTTGTCTTTCAGCCAGGCTTTCGTGCGTACGGCTGGAGTTGGGCTGGCGATGCACCTGTGCCGCGGTGGATTGGGCTTCTTCCCCATGGCTTGCCGATTAGCCTCAAATTACTTCCTTTGAGAAGTCCACGTAACGTGGCAGCACATCCATCGCTGTGCTCTGGGCATGAGACTCCGGAGTTGATTATGGCAGATTATTGTTTCCAGATGTCCATTTAATGAATGAGCAGATCAGACGGGGGTTCGTTCCCATAGGAGGAGTTGGCCAGGTGCGGCCGTTGTTCCTTTGCTTCTGTCCATCTGAGATTTTTTGGGGGGGTGTCTTTGTTTATGGGAAAAGAATTCCTCTAACGAACTGAGCTTGATTTGCTGAAGGGTAGTGGCAGTAAGCGCTCTCCACCGCAGGCAAGATGTTTTTCTCACCTGGACGATTCCTTAGAATGACAGAGCAAAACAAAGAAGCTTCCATTTACCCAGAGAGTATTTTTCACTTTTTCTTCCTCTGAACTTAGGACTGAAGAATAAGATGAACGCCATCATCCCATCAATTCAGGAGCAAGATAGGGCCTGCAGCTGCCGCAGCATCTGTTGGTGCCCTGTTCTGCTTGCAGATATCCTGAACTGAAAGCGATATTATTCTCTCTCGTCTGTTTGTTTGTAACCTTCAGTTGGGCAACATGGGAAGCAGTGGTGGGATTCAATTTTTTTACTACCGGTTCTGTGGGCGTGGCTTGGTGGGCGTGGCTTGGTGGGCATGGCAGCGGAAGGTTACTGTAAAATCTCCATTTCCTCCCGATCATCTGGGACTCGGGAGGCAGAGAATAGATGGGGGCAGGGCCAGTCAGAGGTGGTATTTACTGGTTCTCCAAACTACTCAAAATTTCCGCTACCGGTTCTCCAGAACTGGCCGGAACCTGCTGAATCCCACCTCTGATGGGAAGATATAGGGAAACAGTTATTGAACCAAGGTAATCCAAATGAACTAACTTACAGAATGCCGGGACCCATAACTCCCGTGGGAATGAAATTTGGGGAAGTTGTGGCTGTTTCGGCATCACCACACCTTCCAACTCAGTTTCCCAAAACCCCGTAGGTTGCATGGTGCAAGGGAAGATGGGAAGGGCCACATGCCTGCCCTCATTCCCACCTCCCTCTGGCCCCAGCATCCAATTGGCTGCAGCAAGGCCTGGCAGGTGAGCAGCGATTGGCTGCTTTGGAACCAAGGCTGAAATTTGAAATCTCTTAATGGCAGTGGGTGGTGAGCAAAGGTGGAAGGAGTAATTCAGACGCCTGCTGGCAAGGAAGGGCTGGCTGGGGGGACTCTGGTGGTTGACAGGTGAGCCTTCTTCCTCACTAGAGGGAGGGGGCCCATGGAGACATGCCAGGGTGGGTAGTGGGGATGCAATTTTCCTTGTGGTCCATATCTCCCTTTCTTCCCCCTCCCCCAGCAAAGTAGCAGGTATTTCTAGGGGTCATAGCCAGGGATGGGTTGTAACTTACCTCGCTGCCGGTTCACTTCCTCGTGTGCCACGTGGGTGCACTGCGTGGGCACGCACACATGTGCAGTACCGAAAAATTAAAAAAATTAAAAAATTAAAAAAGCCAAAAACAAGATGGCGACTGCATGCACAGTGCCGGAAACTCGGCTTCTGCGCATGGTCAGAAGATTTTTTTTTTAAAAAAATAAAAAAATAAAAATCCAATAAAATAAAATAAAAAAAATTCGAAAAAAAATGGCAGCGCCCACGGACCGGCATTGACCAAACCGGTTCCATGATGTCATCGTGACATCACCAGCGGGCCGCTACCAGTTCGGGGTAACCGGTCCGAACCAGGAGGAACCCTCCTCTGCTCATAACTGATAAGGAGAAGAACCAGCTGCTGTGGCCTAGAGGTAGAGCTCTTGCCTCACAATCAGGAGGTTGTGAGTTCGATCCTAGGTAGAGGCAGATGTAAGGTCTCCTGCAGAGGTTGGATTAGATGACCTGCAAGGTCCCTTCCAACTCTGTTAATCTGTTAACTGTTAACTTCCAAGCTTCCTGTCAGCTTCCCACAAGCAACATCCATGGAGAAGCCGGCAGGAAGTCGGAAGTCATTCCCACTCACACTGATTTTTTGCTGGGTGTCTCTAGGTAAGGAAATATCTCCTGAAATGATGGCCTAACCCATCACGGGAGGTCTAGGAAGAAATAAAAATGATAGCCTAACTTTTTTAAAAATCTGAAAAAAATCCTGTATCATCAGCAGTCGCATCTGCCATCTCATTTCCAGCAGCTCTGGATAGTATACAAATTGTTGTTGTTTTTTAATTAAAACAAGAAAACCACACAAAGGAAAAAAAATCAACAACAGTAAAGATGGCAGAAAGAACAACCCAGATGGGAACAAAGAAAAGAAAGAAAAGAGGGGTTCAATTATGCTCACCAAAGGCCTGGGCGAAGAGCCAGGCCTTCGAGCCATGTGAAACACAAGATTTTTGGTAGAAATTGAAATATTTAGGATGGGGGGGAGGGGAAACAGTCCTAGACCATTACAAAATGGAGACCCCCTAAGAGAAAAGGAAAATGTTGTTAATCCCTGCCTTCACTTATTTAAAAATCTTCCTGGCCTGTCCTTTAAATACAAGAAGAAGAAATAAAAGGTCAATTGGCTAAGTAACTTCTTAAAAACTACAGTCCATTAAGAATATATTTTATGCCTGTGTTTGAAATAGAGTTTCTCTGCTTGGTAATTTGAGGATTGTGCTGAGAGTGTTTTGTTGCCTTTTCCTCTTAAATCAATACAAATCTATTGGTTTAAATGTGTTTGTAAGAATTGCTTCTTCTGTTACCTATTATGTATGTCTACCTACCAACATGCCAACCCATTTGCCATCTTGGGTGTCTCTTCTGGACAGGTAAGAGCAGAACAAAACCAAGAAAATTGTGACAAAGATTCCTGTGAACTCATCTAGGAGCTGGACAGATGCCAGTGGAGAAATAAATATTTCTTATTTATATTATTTATTTCTATCCTACCTTTATTATTCTTAAAAATAACTCAAGGGGGTGAACATATCTAATACTCCTTCCTCCTCCTATTTTCCCCACCACAATAACTTGGTATTTTATTTATTAAATAAGTACATACTGTATTTAATTCTTTATTAGATTTTTATCCCATCTTTATTACTTTATAAGGAACCCAAGGCAGTGAATATATGTAATACGGTGGGACTAGAACTCACTGTCTCCTGGTCTCTAACTTGGTGTCTTAACCACAAGACCAAACCAGCTCTTTTGTTGAAATTGTCAAATAAACAGTGTGGCTAGTGCACACTATTTGGTTTCATTGTAAAAGTGAACAGAGAAAATGCCCCAGTCTGATCTCTTAGGGAAGTAAAACTCCTGACTCCATTTGATTGAAGTTAAAAGGCACTTTTACGAAGAGATACTGATTGCAAGAGAATCAAGCGGAATCTAAAATTCTCCCATGCCAATACAGAACTGAAACCTCTGGTTTCCCCCAGCCCTCCCCCCATGGTCCATCCAAGCATAACCAATCCAGCACTGCCGAGATGTTTTGGGAAATGCTGAGGTGTTTGGGCTGGTAAAATTCCGCTCTCCGCGCAAGCAGCCTTGAAGATGCCAGCGCGCCAACACGAACCAGATCCCAAAGCGCTCTGTTCTTCTTCAGCTGCCAATTCCCCCTTCCCAATTTCCCAACATAAAGGTATTCAGCTTTGTTGCCCATTTGTTCCCCCCTCCCTTCCCGGATTGATGGCAGAACGTCGGCAAAGTGCCAAGACGAAGCTGATGGATCTGACACTTGAATTCAGCTAACTTTTGTCGACTGTGTGGAAAAGACCTTGTCGCTTTTTTAATTTTATTTTTGGCCTACAGCTCTGGGATTTTCCAGGTGGCCTCTCCTCTAGGCTTAGCTTTTGAGCCCAGATTTGCCCTAACTTTTTAAAGAGTCGCCCTTTATATGCCCTTTATTTGCTACCCACCTTGGGGAGATGGGTGGCATATAATAGAGAGACAGAGAGACAGATACGGATGGATGGATGGATGGATATATGATAGATAGATAGATAGATAGATAGATAGATAGATAGATAGATAGATAGATAGATAGATAGATAGATAGATAGATAGATAATAGACAGACAGACAGATATTGCAAAACAGTTTCCGTTACATGATCTAGATCTAAAAACATCACAGCAGACTCTTTTTCCTGGCAGGGTAGGAAGTGGGCACGACAAGGAGGGACTTCAAGCTGCTGCTTATAATAGAACAAAAAAAGAAACCTCAGACTTTTCGTGCCACAGGCATCATTATGGGTTCGATAGCACCCTACCATATCAAGGCCCAAGAAAAGCTTCGTTGTTTTCTTGCAGATGTTTTATTACCCAACTAGGTAACATCATCAGTGCTAGAAGGAAGTGGGGCTTGCTCTCATTTTATATACTAGTGGCTTGCCCTATCAGTGTTGGTGGAGTGGGCTTTATGGTTCCTCGATTGGGCTGTTGTTTACTGTTAGCTTGTTTGTCTGAGTTGGTTGTTCCTTGATTGGGGTATTGTTTACTTCTTGATTGTTCATCTGATGTGAATCTTGATGTTCTAAAAACCTTTGGGTTTCACTCCTACAGAGGGAACTTGTACTGACACACTCTTTTTTTATATGTTTTGGAATCCATCAACTATCACTGTTAACCCAAAGGTTGCAAAATTGACACAATATGCTCCTAATTGTAGTATAGAATAGGGTAGAGCCAAATCCAAATAATAATAACAACAACTACAACCACAGCAACAACATGTCTATGGAGATTCTCAGTCATCCAGGTCATGGTTTTTTAATTTATTTATTTAGGGAATTTATATTGCCGCCTATTCACACATGGCAACTCAAGGCGGCTTACAGAATATGTAAAGATGTTTCACTTCAAAAAAACAAACAAACCCCAGAAAGTCCAGTTGCCTCTTGAAAAGCACCTTTGGGGCAATAATAATAACACTTAGACTTATATACTGCTTGACGGTGCTTTACAGCGCTTTCTTTACAGCAGGGGTGTCAAACTCAATTTCATTTGGGGGCCGGGTGTGTGTGGCCGACTGTGTGGGCATGGCCAACTGTGTGGGCATGGCCAGCTTGATGCCAGTCTCCAAACTGCTGGCATGTTTCCTCTTTGCACTGGGTAGACTCGGGCCGGCTAATTAACATTTTCCAGGACGGCCCCGTGGTCCGGATTCTGCCACATCACAGGCCACATCTGGCCCGTGGGCCTTGTGTTTGACACCCCTGCTTTACAGAGTCAGCATATGGCCCCCAACAATCTGGGTCCTCATTTTACTGACTTGGGAAGGATGGACGGCTAAGTCAACCTTGAGCCAGTGAGAATCGAACTGCTGGCAGTGGGCAGAGTCAGAATCTTGCATTCTAACCACTGCATCACCCCACAGTGGCCTTTTAGGGTAGTTTGGTGATTATAAGGCTGCTTCCCCTATCTTGACTTTTTTGACCCCTCGCAAACACTCACCACCAACTCCTACCATAGGTTATCAGCTACCACAACACAGTTCCCTTGTCCTGTAAAACCAAAATGAAATAAATCACAAAAGGGCTTTGCGTGGATATCTGTGAGCCTGTTGTTGAACCACCATTAGCTACTTTTATGACCATTAGCAACCTCCACTGAATTTTCCGAATTAGAGTAATGAAAGTGTAATTTGTTATATGTTCCTGGTTAAAGTGGAAATTTTAATTTGCATTAGCTATTCAGTGAACGCAATCAAGTCTTCCGACTTGGCTGGAGCACCCAGAAAAACAGCCTGCTACACAATTACGTTGGCTGTACTGCAACCCACAATCTGCAAAGCATCATTTTTCCTAGCGTGTTATGTGAGCTCAATCCACACAAGCTTTTAACCTATGCTTTATGCTTTTCAGACCCAGGAGACGTGGCCAGTAAATGCCCAGTTAACCATGGGTGAATTTATTGTGAGAACAAAGTTTTGATTGTTTTGTGTAATGTAGGGTACAGTAAGAATTGAAAGTCTGGAGCTTATAGTCTCAATTTTTTTAAAAAAGCTTGTAGAAATCCCGATCCCAAATCACAGCAGAATATTTGCTGAACTTCATACAGGTAATCCTAGACTTGCGACTACTATAGAGCCCCAAATTTTTGTTGCTAAGTGGGACATTTGTTAAGTGAATTTTGCCCCATTTTACGACCTTTCCTGCCAATGTTGTCAAGTGAATCACTGCAATTGTTAACTTAGTGACATGGTTGTTAAGTGAATCTGGCTTTCTCATTGACTTTGTTAGAAGATCTCAAAAGGTGATCACATGACCCTGGGACACTGCAACTGTCATAAATATGAGTCAAGCATCTGAATGATAATCACATGACCATGGGAATGCTGCAACGGTCATAAGTGTGAAAAATGGTCATAGCTCACCCTTTTCAGTGCCTTTGCAATTATGAATGGTCACTAAATGAACTGTTGTAAGTTGAGGACTACTTGTATATGGTTTCCTTCTGTTTTGAGGCATGGAACACACAAAGTTGTGGGTGCTCCATCACTGGAGGTTTTCAAGAAGAGACCGGACAGTCACTTGTCTGGAATAGGATAGGTTCTCTTGCTTGAGCAGGGGATTGGATAGAAGACCTCCAACCCTATTACTCTATGTTCTACATTCTAAATATTTTTTAGAATAATATTTATTCTGTATAAATAAACAGGCCAAAAAGTAGGCTCACCAAATTCTGGAAAATAGGAGGTCCACTTACATTCATCATGTAGCTTTACCCAAGTCCATCAATGCAGGTTTCAACCACACAAAGTAATTTAAGTGCTGCTCTTGGCCACCAAGATGGCACCCACCATGTGGTTGAAGACATTAAAACATCCCATTCAGGGTCGCCAAGGACTGTTACGGTCTTTGAACAGCATCCTTGAAAAGTTGAGTTTTAGTAGAAGAGAAGAGCTGTAGCTCAGGTTGAGCTGTGGAGTCCTTGGGCCTCTCTGAACTAGGTTATTGGCTTTTAGACCTTTGAACAAAATGTCTGCAAGCAAACAACCAAGCCCAGAGTGCACCAAGGACTCCAGAGTTGGGTTTTCTCAAGTCTCCATGAAAGGTTACAGCAAATCCAGTAATTTAAAACCAAAAGGGATACTGATTAAGCTTCCTACAGCACCGTGGCTGTTTCTCCACTATCACTCTGATACGATGGCCAAGAAGTCATCTTCAGAACAAGATGAAGGAGTCCGAAGGTGAAGAAAGGAACACTGAAGATTATACTTGAAGGAGGACATCCTGAGAGATTGAGGATTTTCTCGGGATCCAGAGTACAAAAATAAGGCTTTTATTAAGAGAAAAGTAAATCCCACAAAACATAAATGTGTTTTGACATTTTCCACCAAACTCAGGAGAAGAAAAATGATCTTTCTGAATTTATCTAGAAGAAGAAGAAGTCGTTTTCCATTAATTTCTTAGGGGCAAGAGATTATTTTGCTAAAAAATCCTCGTGGCAGGAATTTTCTCTGGTTAAATTACTCTGGGATTGAATGGGAGTGTGGGAAGCCGAGAAAGCTGCAGAGTTTTGGAGGGAAAACAATACAATGAAAGGTCCAAGGATTGCTATATTTTATATTTTCAAAATATAATGTGGAGAATACAAACCCGGTGGGTTTCTCTGTTTCAGTCTTTTCTGTAGGACAAAATAATTCTGCATCCAACAGAGTTGAGCCCAGTGAGGTTGGCCTAACACTCCCTGCATTTCATCTCCAGATTCAATAGGCTGCAGACTTTGAGGGTCCTCATTATTTTGTACCCCACTTCATACAGGAATGCTGCGAATGCTGGCTTATTCTTTGCTGCCATGTTAATTCATCCTAATGTTGACACTCCCTTGCTCCATTTTTGTCTCCATCTGAATGGAGTCAGCATGAATCATTTTAAAATATCAAGAAAGGAAGGAAAATGCTAACTATTATTTTAGCAATGGCTTTGAAATGTAATCTGGTCATTACATTTGAACCTGAGGTGGTATTTCACTTACTTTTCTACCGGTTTACAAATGTGAGCGCGTGTGCGTGAACGCTTGCTTTGCTCGCACGCACCCTGTCCACGCATGTGCATGGCCTTCTGCGCATGCGCTTTGCTTTAAGTGCCTAAATAGGACAGCATAGCGCAAGGGCAGGCCCACCCGTGCCCACCCTCAGGTCGCAACTACCGGTTCACCCGAACCGGTCTGAACCGCTTAATACCACCTCTGATTTGAACATGCATAAGATTATTTACAGTACGTCTGTGCTTCATATACTAGAAGCCTGTGACCAGTTGGGTCATTGTTTCAGAGAAATTTCCTTACCTAAAAAAAGAAATAGAATGACCACTGGCAGGCAAAAAAAAAATCAATGGCAATGGGAGCAACTTCTGACTTCCTGCTGGCTTCCCCATTGACTTTCCTTGCAGGAAGCTTACAGGGAGTGTAGGCAGATGAATATCACATAACTACAGCTGGCCACAACAGTGCAGAAGGGTGGCAGCAAGTTTCTAAATTGCCAAATTGCCAAGTTTCAATACTACAGGAGTCATGGGTCCCAGATTTTGAACATATTCCATAAGTTGGTCTATTTGAGGTATGTTGATCGAAAATTCATTGCCTTATGATGCACCATTTTGCCCAGTTAATGGTTACACAGACAGTTTTTGTAGTTTTAGAGAGTTTTGGTAGTACACAGATATATATGTGTGATTTAAGGAATTCTCATTGGAGAACTTCAATCGGAAACTAACATTATCTGAGAAGAAGAAAAAAGCATATCCATTTTTAGGCTTCTCTTTTTTATTTATTTAAAAGATTGACATGGTCGCCCACTCACTCTCAGAGACTTTGGGCAGCTTACAAACAATAAAAAAACTAACATGATTGCAATAAAAATGCTGCAAACTCCCTCCCTTGGTGACAAGAATCAAACGAGCCACGTGATGGGCTTCATCCACTCTGGGTTTTCCTATCCTGTTGGCAGAACCAAGTCTTCAGGGCCTTCCGAAAAACTGTCAACATGAGAACTGTTGTGGCCCGCCAGCAGCCCATGGCTTCTCCTCTTCTGAATGCAAGGGCACGCAGAGCTGCCAAGAGGCAGGAATGGTAACTCCAGAGGAAGTCTCCTCGGGAGTAAGACTTGGGGCTAATTGGCCACTCCCCTAGTCTACTTAAGGACATCAGAGGCAGCTGAAAGGCTGCAGGAAACAACGTTTGGAAAATTCGTCTGGTCATCATGTGTCTTCGTGTCTGAAAAAACCTCTGCTTTGTTTCTCTGCTTCGGTTTGGTTATCAAGAATTACTTCTAGGCATTTTGCCAACTCTCTGAAGCTTCGTAAGATATCAAGACCTAATTGCTCTTCTTTGCTTTAAGACTTTTTGAACTGATACCAGCTGTTAATGATGGTTAATTAGCAGTTGGTTGCTTGCAAGAAAAGACTGCGTTTAGATTGGTGTGTGCATGTCCACTGCTAAGACATTTATTAATAGTGGTTATTTAATTAAATAAGTTCATACAAACTGAGTGTTGTGCTGCGTTCTTAGCTGGGGCAGAACAGGAACCAATCTTATCTCTATGGGGGTGATGTTCTTCAGGGAGGGAGCCACCATGGAGAAGGCCCTTCTTCTGGGTCCTGCCAGATGTACCTCCTTAGGAGATGTGGCCCTCAACATTCCTTGCCTCCCTACCCTTGAGGTTGGGTAGATGTGACTGGGAAGAGACGATCCTTCAAATAACCTGGTCCCAAGCCATGAAGGGCTTTAAAGGTGACAACCAGCACCTTGAATTGTACCTGGAAGCAAATCGGCAGCCAATGCAGATCCTGCAAGACAGGTGACACATGTGCACCCCTAGGTGTGTACAAAACCATGCGGGCCATTACATTTTGAACCATTGTATTCTCCCTGCTAGTACCACTTTATAAAACCCTAGTAAGATCACACCTGGAATACTGCAACCAATTTTGGTCACCATACTACAAAAAAGATGTTGAGACTTTGGAAAAAGTTCAGAGAACAGCAACTAAGGGGATAGAAGGCCTGGAGACTAAAACATATGAAGAATGGCTGCAGGATTTGGGTTTGGCTAGTCTAAAGAAAAGAAGAATTAGGGGGGACATGATAGCAGTATTCCAGTATTTCAGGGGTTGCCGCAAAGAAGAGGGGGTCAAATTATTGTACAAAACATCAGAGGGCAGGACAAGAAACAGTGGGTGGAAACTAATCAAGGAGAGAAGCAACCTGGAATTAAGGAGAAACTTCCTAAAAGTGAGGACAATTAACCAGTGGAACAGCTTGCCTTCAGAAATCATGGGCGCTCCATCACTGGAGGCTTTTAAGAAGAGATTAGACAGTCACTTATCTGAAATGGTATAGATTCTCCTGCTTGAGCAGGGGGCTGGACTAGAAGACCTCCAAGGTCCCTTCCAGCTCTGTTCTATTCTAATTCTAATTCCCTTCCCTTTCACTACTCTTTGTAAGCACAGCGTTGAAATTAGATTCTCCAAATATGCATATTGATGTGAGCTTGCTTAATGAACCAGATATAGATGGAGACATATCTTTAACTTGGTACGCATTAAAAAAAAGCATAAATTCTATCGCTCCAACCCCTGAGAAGATGCCACCAGAGGCCGGTTGGAATGTTTTAATGGCCTGTCTCAATGGTGTCTAGTGTGAATCAAATGGAAGGCCGGACTTGGAAGTCTAAAGGGCCTAACAAAGAATATGTCTGCCCCATAGTTTATTTTTTTGTATTTATTTTTGTCAAGTACGTGTTGGTAATATACATAGATATAACATTGTTTATATACATAAGATGAGTACTGATAAGAGGGAACATTAGGACAGGGACGGTAGGCACACTGGTGCACTTATGCACTTGACTGCTAGTCAACGGCGAACAGAAAAGCCAGCTTTGCTTGGTCTACAGATACAGCTTGTAATATAAAGGTGTTGGAATGTCACCAGTCCTGGAGTGTTGAGGGGGGTGTCTTTGAATTTTAAAAAGGTAGCTTTGAGAAACCCGAGAAGGACTTAAAAGAAGAGCTGTCTTCTTCGCCAGACTGCAGGTTGTGTATTAACAGGGCTCTGCAGAGCTAATGGTGCGAAACTCTGATTATTGCCTCAGTGTTGAAATCAAGACAGCTCAGTATAAAGATATTTATAATACAGAATGAACTTATACCGTGCCTCTCGGATGCTGCACTACCATCCGTTGTTCAGGTGACAGAAAGACCAATTGTATATAACGCTGAAAGGGATTATCTGTTGCAAGAGCAAGATCCATGCGTTGTTGGCTATAGATGGTTCTGGCATGGAGAGAAAGGGGTGGAAAGGTAAAATTCACATTTTAATCCTTATGGGTAAGAAGGATAAACAGCTGCAGAGTGTGCTCTGCCTTGTGCAACAGAGTTGCTTGTGTTGCAATTTCACAAATTCATGGAATAGGCTTTTTTCCCCTTTATGTGTAAATGGGCTGTACCCCACCCAGAGCCACATTATTGGAGTTAGATGGCCTTATACATCTAGTAGAACATAGAACATAGAATAATTGGTTGGAAGGGATAGTCCAACCCCTGCCCATGGCAGGCGATCCTATACTATCCCAGACTTTTTTTGGGTTTGATGTGATGAATACACATGAACATAGAAAGAATAGTAGACTAACAGAACAGAATAATAGAGTTGGAAGGGACCTTGGATGTCATTTAGTCCAACCCCATGCTCAAGCAGGAGACCCTATACCATTGTGATCACATGGTTTTCCAGTCTTTTCTTAAAAGCCTCCAGTGATGGAGCAACCACAATTTCTGAAGGCAAGCCATTGCACTGATTCATTGTTCTCACTGTCAGGAAATTTCTCCTTAGTTCTAGATTGGTTCCCTCCTTGATTAGATGCCATCCATTGCTTCTTGTTCTGTCTTCAGGTGCAGAACAAGAAAATAAATAAGAATCAATAAGTAAATAAGAATAGGGATAGGTAGTTTTGGGTTTTGTTTTTTTTACAAATTCTCTCATATTGACTAAGGAGAAATTTCCTAATGGTGAGAACAATCAACCAATGGAACAGAAGTTTCCTTCAGAAGTTGTGGGTGCTCCATCACTGGAGGCTTTGAAGATGAGACTGGACAGCCCCTTGTCTGAAATGGTATACTGTATATAGACCAGTGGTAGGTTTCATTTACCTTTGCTACCAGTTCGGGAATGGGAGCGTGCGTGACGCTTCTGCGCATGCTCAGAACGTCCGTGATGATGTCCGGATGGGTGGGCGGAGCCTCCCGCCGCCGCCGCTACCGGTTCGCCCGAACTGGTAGCAACCCACCACTAATATAAATTCTCCTGCTCATGCAGGGAGTTGGACTAGATGACCTCCAAGGTCCCTTCCAACTCTGTTATTCTATGCTCTAGGGTAGCGGTTCTCAATCTGTGGGTCACGACCCCTTTGGGGGTCAAACGACCCTTTCACAGGGGTCGCCATCTGAAAAAACATATTTCCGATGGTCTTAGGAACCGAGACACCGCTCCTCTATCCCACCCACATGCAACTAGACTACTGCAAAAAAAAAAAATTCTGAGCATGCGCAGAAGCTGAATTTCTGGCACTGCGCATGCGTTGCCATCTTGTTTTCGACTTTTTTTGCATTTAAAAAAAATCGGCACTGTGCGCGCGCAATGTGCACGCGCACCCACGAGGTGCGGCCACGCAGCACAGGAGAAAGCGAACCAGCAACGAGGTAAGTTAGGACCCACCCCTGAGTTTCCTAATAATTTTATTATTTTATCGTTGGGGGGTCACCACAACATGAGGAACTGTATTAAAGGGTCGCGGCACTAGGAAGGTTGAGAACCACTGCTCTAGGGGAACTTCCATATCTGTCTGCCCTTCTAGGTAGTCCAGGGAAAAAGCACATCTAAGAGTTCTGTGTCTTTACTGTACGGTTACATTAACCAAAACTTGGAAGTCTGAAAGTATTTCTCCCCTCCTTTCCTTTTACTCCCCAGAAAACCAGAGAGGGAGGGACCTTGTTCTGAAATGTTTCCCACACCACCTGTTCTTTTGCATGACAATTGCCTAGTCCCTGGCTTTTCCTCTTGTCTCCCAAGGTCATTTACGCATATCATTTCTGAGGATTCCCTCTGGGAGTGTTTCTGCATAGGAGAAGATCCCAGAACACTGCAACCGCTGTAGTATCTCCCTGGTCACCTGATCAAAATTCGGACGCTTGGCAACCGTCATAAATATGAACCAGTTGCCAAGCGTCTGAATTTTGATCAGGTGACCAGGGAGATACTACAGTGGTTGTAAGTGTCAAAAACGGCCGCAAGTCACTTTTTTCAGTGCCGTTGTAACTTCAAGTGGTCACTAGATAATGATTGTAAATCGAGGACTCCCTGTATTATGTGGGCAGTTGTCAAGGGCTGACCCGTAATGAAAGGATTGCAGTAAACCGGCCTCGAAGTTAACAGACCTGCATGGGACTTTTAAATGCTACATTGAAATAAATTCACGTCTTTACAAATCAATACAAATGCAGAAGACTTCCTCCATTTCCTATTCCAGGTTTGATGTCCCTTCCAGAGGGGTAGCTGTGTTAGTCTTTTGCAGGGAATTCATAGCGCTGAAAAATTTATTATTGGATAAGCATTTTGCTGATCACGGACTATTCCGCCAGGTCCCCACATACCGGAGAGGCCGTTCTCCTAAAGACAGCATGGCACACATACCAATTTCATGATGGCAGAATTCAGATGCAGTTCATTCGCAGTTTTGAAGACCTTTCCTCACGTTTTCTGTGCTAGTTAGCTGTTCAGTGCAAGAACAAGAGAGTCACAACTAACTGCAGATTTACATTTGGTCTCTTCTAAAATAATTCGGCCGCTTCACCACACATCAAATAATATCTTACACGGAGCTGTATTCTGTATTCCCAAAGAATCAAAGCAAACTTAGGTTACAGATTAACAGAATTGGAAGGGACCTTGTAGGTCATCTAGTCCAACCCCCTGCTGAAGCAAGAGATCCTATCCCATTCCGGACAAATGGTTGTCCAGTCTATTTTTGGAAACCTCCAATGATGGAGCATCCACAACTCAGAGAAGCAAACTATTCCATTGATTAATTGTTCTCGCTGTCAGGAAGTTTCTCCTTAGTTCCAGGTTGTATCTCCCTTTAACAAACTTCTACCTGTTGCTTCTTGTCCTGCCTTCATGTGCTTTAAACTTTAGAGAATAAGTCAATCCCATCTTTTCTTATTACAGCCCATCAAATATTGAAAGATTTGCTGTCTGGTCACCCTAGTCCTTCTCTTAGACTAGATATACCCAATTCCTGCAACTGTTCACGATAAGGTTTTGCCTCTAAACCCCTTATTATCTTTTTTGCTCTTCTCTGCACTCTTTCCAGGATCTCAGAATTTCTTTTATATTTATATTGGATGCAGTATTCCAAGGGTGGTCTCACCCATGAGACCATGGTACTTCTTCTTAGTCTTTACCAATTAAACCCAGTGTTTTAATTGGCTAAGGCTGCTTCTAACCGAGCTCTGGTCCTACAGCTATTCCATCTTGAAATTTCCCTGGGTTAGCAGCAGTATTGGCTGTAGCACTCTATAAAGCCTTAGTAAGACCACACCTAGAGTACTGCATCCAGTTTTGGTCCCCACACTATAAAAAAGATGTTGAGACTCTAGAAAGAGTGCAGAGAAGAGCAACCAGGATGATTAGGGGTCTGGAGGCTAAAACATACGATGAACAGTTGCAGGAACTGGGCATGGCTAGTCTAGTGAAGAGAAGGACCAGGGGAGACATGATAGCAGTCTTCCAATATTTGAGGGGCTGCCACAGAGAGGAGGGGGTCAACTATTTTCCAAGGCACCTGAAGGCCAGACAAGGAATAATGGATGGAAACTGAACAAGAAGAGATTCAACCTGGAAATAAGGAGAAATTTTCTGACAGTGAGAACAATCCACCAATGGAACAGAAGTTGCCTTCAGAAGTTGTGGGAGCTTCATCACTGGAAGCTTTCAAGAAGAGACTGGACTGCCATCTGTCAGAAATGGTGTAGGTGTAGGGTCTGCTTGGGTGGGGGGTTGGACTAGATGACCTACAAGGTCCCTTCCAACTCTATTAATCTGTATCTGTACCCTAAAAGTCATTTTCCCTATGGGCATCCCCTGGCACTCTATGCCCAAAGATGCAAAAATATTCTCCTGTTCTCCTAAGAAGCCTTTTATTTTATCAGTCAAGAAATTAATTCTTGCTGCAAGCAAGATCAACTCCAGATCATCGTCAGTGGGCACCATGCATGTTTTTCTCTTGTTCCTGAATTTCTTTTCAGATGAAATGCTGAGCCTGTTTTCTTAATTAAAAGTATTTCTTTCTCACAGAGAAGAATCTCAACATGATACCTTTTGATTGCTACTAATTAGGACTGAATAGACAGGATGGGAAAACATCATGTCCAAAACTCAGAATTAAGTTAGATGCAGGGTGGGGAACTGATCCTTATGGAGGATTTTCTCTCTCTCTCTCTCTCTCTCTCTTATGTAACCCATCCCTACTTCTCTCCTGGAGTTCAGCTCCTACCACCCTTTGGCTTCATAGAGAGGAAGGTCCTTCCCCTACAACGAGGAAGCAGGAGGTGCTGATCTTTCCCAGACTTTCCTTGCAAATTGATAAAAGTCTCCCCTTTCCTCAAGAGGCCACTGATGCTATTGGACATTGACGGTTGCTGGACAATTTTTGTCATTTCCAAAAACCCAAAGTGGTTGGGCAGCAGCTTCAGAGAACTCTGGAAGAAGTAGATTATTTGAACCTCTTTCACTCAAGGTTCAGCCTGGGTTATTTATTTAGCATATGGTCGTGATACATTAGCCAGGATATTACAGTGCTAATACAGAATAGGTTTTTTATTGCCCAAGACTGCTAATCCGTTTGGTTCACGCTCACACGCTAACCAGAAGTACACTGAGGTGAACTAGCTCTGCACTCCTTGTGTTTAGGCAGCGCATTCAGACAGGTCTGGAACTGGTTGGGTTTATACTTCTGCATGAAGCACAGGGTTTTTCCCCCCATTGAAGTGGTACCTATTTATCTACTCGCATGCAGCATGCTTTCGAGTGGTGCAGTGGCCCAGAGGTAGAGCTCTCGCCTCACAATCAGGAGGCTGTGAGTTTGATCCTAGGTAGGGATCCTCTCTCTGGGCACACTGAGAATATATCTGCTGGGAAAAAAAACTCTGCATTGGCGACAGGAAGGGCATCCGGCCAGTAAACACTCAGCTCCCTTCTGTTGCCCAGACTCTATCCCACAAGGGATTATGGAGTCATTAAAAGAGGATGATGATGATGTAGCATGCTTTCAAACTGCTAGGTAGGCAGAAGCTGAGGCAAGTTCATCTTGTCACGCAATGCTAGGACTCGAATCTCCGGAGCACAAACCTTCTCCAGGACCTTTAAGCCACTGAGCCATCATGCCTCTTCAGCCTGGATATGGGACCGAGACAGTATTGATCTTGGGTGATATCTGGTGTGTCCATTCTCAGCAACAGCCATAGCTGCACTTAGACATATATACCACTTCACCCCTCTCTAAGCGGTTTATAGAGTCAGCCTCCAACAATCGGGGTCCTCATTTTACCGACCTCGGAAGGATGGAAACTGCTCGGGATCAAACTGCTGGCAGTGGGCAGAGTTAGGCTGCAGTACTGCATTCTAACCACTGCGCCACCTCTTCAAGTCCAGGGTGAGGAAGTACGCTTCTTGAACTCACAGCTGCTTTCTGTACCATTGATGATGGTATCCTGGGCTGATATGGGGAGCTGGGGGCCGATAGCACCATGTCGGTTTACTTCTGGGGCTGGTTCCAATTGGTGTTAATAGAGGAGGAGAAGTCCAACTTGGGACCCCTGCTCTGTGGGGTGCTACGTAGCTTGTGGCTGATTTGCTTCCCTGTTTAACATCTGCATGAAATCAGTGGTTGAGATTATCCAATGGCACAGGGCGAGAGATCATCGGTATGCAGTGTCTTTAAGTGAATGCCATGGTTGCTAAGTGGGTGGATGCAATTCCTATGGGTGTTCTTTGCCAGAAACCACCCAAAAAGATGGGTCATAAATCACATCGCTTGTCAGCAAGAACATTGCAACTGGCTTTAAAGATGAGCTGATTGTCAGTATGCCTGAAATGCCATCATGTGACCACATGGGGGGCAAATGCCACCATTTGGAAGCCTGGAACCAGGTCGCAAATACTTTTAGAAGGGGTCCGTTGTAACTTCAAATAGTGACTAAGCCGCCGGTTGTTAAGTGAGGACTGCCTTTTAAGCATTGTCTTAGAAACCCTAATGTATCTTTTTTGGTTTTGGCTTGGCACAAAGTATGACTCATCCCTTCTCATTCATAAACCATGGTTCATGGCTTAGTGAAGCCATTCTACCTTATCCAATAAACCATTGTTTAAACAAGTCATGGTTTATCACACTGTGTGAACCTTGCCAGTTCTGTCTGGTTCAACAAATCACCCTTTAAAAAGCTGTAGCTTAGTGCTGAATGAACTGAGTCAGTGTGTGGTTAAAAAAAAACACCCAAAAGTTAAACACCAGTAAATCTTGCAAATGAAAGTTGTACGGTGTTCAACATTCTTGTCAGGGTTCCCTGGGAAAGTGTTTGAGGTTGTGTTCTCCATCTGTTCTCTTGGATGCTTTAATTTCAGAAAATAGCCATGTGAAGCATTTGTGCTAATACTGCCAGGACCACTTATAGCAAAGATTAAAGCTCTGCCGGTTTGAATTTTGTTGATCTGCTGCTTCCCCGAAAAAATTAAGTTCCCTTTTGGAAAGAATGAAAGAAAAAGAAAAAAAACGGAGGGGAGAGGAGAGGGGAGGAGAGGAAGGGAAAAAGAGAAAAAAAATCTTCTTCACTCCAGAAAAGGAGGAAATACTAAAGTAGAGAAGAACAACTATAAAGGGTTTGGTTTATGGACTAGTCACATTGTATAAAGCAGTGTTTCCCAACCTTGGCAACTTGAAGATGTCTGGACTTCAACTCCCAGAATTCCCCAGCTTTGCTGGCTGGGGAATTCTGGGAGTTGAAGTCCAGACATCTTCAAGTTGCCAAGGTTGGGAAACACTGGTATAAAGCCATCTGCTCTGGGGTCCTTGATGCTTGTGCTTGGTGATTTTCTTGCAGACGTTTCATGACCCAACTAGGTAACATCATCAGTGCTAGAAGAGAGTGGGTTTTGCTCTCATTCTTATACACTAGTGGCTTGCCCTGTCAGTGTTGGTGGGGATGATAAGCAACAGACTAATCAAGGGATCACCCAGACCAGGGGTCTCCAACCTTGGCATGTTTAAGACTTGTGGACTTCAACTCCCAGAAGCTTTGTCGGCTGAGGAATTCTGGGAGTTGAAGTCCACGAGTCTTAAAGTTGCCAAGATTGGAGACCCCTGACCCAGACGATTCCCACCCATCTTCCTTACAAGCTCTCTCTTGGCAAATACTCATTCAAATAACAGTTTTTTGAGGAACTGATTGCCGAAGGCAGAAGAAACAGGCCAATTTTTTTTGGACCATTGAATTGTGGTTCTGCTGCCCCAGATGTGCAAATCTTAATGTCTGTTTGGGTCTGTCTGTTTCTCTGTTTTTCAAACTTGGCCATTTTAAAATGTGTGTCCTTCAACTCCCAGAATTCCCCAGCCAGCATGCCGAGAGTTGAAGGCCACACATCTTAAAACAAGCTGGCTGGGGAATTCTGGGAGTTAAAGGCCACACATCTTAAAGTTGCCAAGTTTGAAAAACACAGGTCTGCCCCTTTTCTTCCACTCTTCAAAGAATCACCCTGGGGCCTTATGTAGTTGTCTTTGTTACCTTCAATTTATGGCTTTATTAAAAGGCCTCTGCTAAGTGGAAACCCTGAGGAAGTCTTGGTTGCCCTTGAAAAAAAATCTAAGCAGTGTTGGGCCTGGTTAATTCTTAGATGGGAGGCTACCAGTGGTGGGTTCCTACCGGTGTGGTCCACTCTATAGCACCGGTAGCAGCCTGCTGGTGATGTCACAGTACCGGTGCGGTTGGTTGCCGGTGCCTGGGCGCTGCCATTTTTTTTAAAAAAAATTTTTTATTAAAAAAAAAAATTTCTTCTGCGCATGCCCAGAAGCCGAGCTTCCGGCACTGTGCATGCACTGCCTTCCTACCCCACAGTGAGTCCAAGCAGGGGAGGATGGCTGAGGGAGCGCATGAGACGCTGAAAGAACGGGCGGCAGGAGCTATTTCCATTCCTCTCCCTTCAGCAGTCCGAGAAGCCACGAACGCGCGGTGATGATCCCAGGCATTTTTGCACGTTCGAGGCTTCTCGAGCTGCTGAGGGGAGGGGGAACGGGCGGCAGGAGCCTAGGATCATCGAATGGGGAGAAGCATTCAGGCCGGACACAGCCTCCTAGAAGAACCGCTGCCACAGTCTTGCTGCTCCCGCTGCAGGGGGCTGTGTTGCAGGTGGGCAATGCCCCCCCCGCTTCTCCGGCCGCTGCCAAGCTCCCAAGGCCCACGCCCACCCGGTCACATGGCTGGCAAGCCACACCCACAAAATAAGCCACGCCCACAGAGTGGTAGTAAAAAAATTAGGAACCCGCTTCTGGAGGCTACCAAGGGAATCCTAGGGTTAAGCAGCAAAGCTGGAAAATATTCCAAAGCAAGCAACAGCAAGCCTTCTTCCATATTGCTCAAAGAAAACTACATGGACGTGTCCAGTCGCCAGGAATTGACCTCAACTCAAAGGAGCCTTTGATCTTTTCAAAAAGGAATTCTTCTCAGTTGTCCGTTAATGTCTCTTCTGACTTTCAGAGTAAGAGGCTATTTTAAGAGATGCAGAAAGAGCCCAGCTACGTTTACAGTAAGCCCCGAGAGGTGTGCTTTTCCCAAGTGTCTTATTCTGGGACTGTGGGGACCGCTTCAACTCAAGTTCACGTTGAATTCTGGGAGTTACTTGTCTGAAATGGTATAGGGCAGGGGTCAGCAACCCTGTGGCTCTGGAGCCGCATGTGGCTCTTTCATCCCTCTGCTGCGGCTCCCTGTTGCTCAAAATATGCATCACAACTGCCAATGTGCGACACCCACTGATGCGTAATTTATTAAGCTTTTCGACCCCCGGTAGGCCAACCATGGATAAATCCAAGAAAAGAAAAGTTTCAGAATTAAACAGAATCTTTAATTCAACTATATATGCTAGTTTTGTGGCTGCTCAGGAAATAGTCAGGCACGGGAAGAATTTTGTGGCTCCCGGTGTTTTCTTTTCTGTGGGAAACGGGTCCAAATGGCTCTCTGAGTGTTTAAGGTTGCCGACCCCTGGTACAGGGTCTCCTGCTTGAGCACTGGGTTGCACTAGAAGACCTCCAAGGTCCCTTCCAGCTCTATTCCGATTGAATGAGTTGAACAGCCCTGATGGTACAGTGGTTGGAATACAGTATTGCAAGCAAACTCTGCCCACAGTCTGGAGTTCGATCCTGACAGGGATGACAGTTGATTCAGCCTCTCATCCTTCCAAGGTCAGTAAAATGAGAACCCAGATTGTTGGGGGTAAGATGCTGACTCTGTAAACCTCTTAGAGAGGGCTGTAAAGCACTATGAAACGTGTAAGTCTTAAGTGCTGTTGCTATTTGCTGCATCAGCTGTAAAGGCAAGGATTGTTTGGAAAGCTACGTTTTTTAACTATTGTAACTTTGAATTAGCAATAGCAATAGCACTTACAGTCATACAGTCATAAGTGGGAGAAGATGGGTGATAGGAACGATGAGTAATAGCAATAGCAATAGCACTTAGACTTATATATCGCTTTATAGTGCTTTACAGCCCTCTCTAAGCGGTTTACAGAGTCAGCCTCTTGCCCCCAACAATCTGGGTCCTCATTTTACCCACCTCGGAAGGATGGAAGGATGAGTCAACCTTGAGCCGGTGAGATTTGAACTGGCGAACTGCAGCTAGCAGTCAGCTGAAGTAGCCTGCAGTGCTGCACTCTAACCACTGCGCCACCTTGGCTCTGAATTGTTGCTAATCAAGGTGTACCTGCTGGTTTCCAAGCACTCAAATTTTGATCATGCGACCATGAGGATGTTGTGAGAGTCATAAGTGTAGGGACCGGTCATAAGTCACTTTTTTCACTGCTGTTGTAACTTCAAATCATCACTTAATGAATAGTTGTCAGTTGAGGATTACCTATATTTAAACAAAAGTTATAGTAGATAGCTGTAACGTAGAGCCATTATTTTTAGCCTTAGTTTCTGTCCTAATGGAGAATAGCTCTTGACATCTTTGTAGCTTCCCTTATGTTTTTTTCATATATTGCTCCATATTCCCTTATATTTAATCCGTAACAATTTCCTGATTGGCTCTGGAAGATTTTACACACACACACACACACACACACACACACACACACGAAACTAAGGAGAAATTTTCTGACAGTGAGAACAATTAATCAGTGGAACAACTTGCCTCCCAGAGTTGTGGGTTCTCCATCGCTGGAGGTATTCAAGAAAAGACTGGACGCCCATTTGTCTGGAATGATATAAAGCAGTGGTTCCCAACCTTTTTGTGATCGAGTACCACTTGGAGGTCCCGTACAGTCGCCGCGTACCACCTGGTTCCAGAGAAACTAAATTTCCATAATTGTACCGTTCCTTTTTTGGCCCCGCGCATCCAGCAACTGTATTCTCGGGCCGCTGGGACCAGGTGGGTGGCGTGTGGCAACAGTTGCAAATGCCAGATTATCTTGTGTTAGGCGGTAAACATTTTTGTGAAGTAAAAAATAACTAACTAAAAATCGTTCATGACCCCGAAAGTGTTCGCGTACCACCTGGAAGGCCCTTGCGTACCACAGGTTGGGAACCACTGATATAAAGTCTCCTGCCTTGGGTAATGGGTTGAATTAGATCAGGGCCCCCAACCGGCACCGGGCCAAGGCACACCAGCAACTTGGCCACACAAACAAGCCAAGCCCCATCGGCGGGATGCAGGTAGCACATGAAACCACGCCCCTTCCGGTCCACAGAAAAACTTCTCTCCACGGAATCAGTCCCTGGTGGCCAAAAGTTTGGGCTGGACTAGAAGATCTCCAGGGTCCCTTTCAGCACTATGAGTCTATGATACATAGCCCAGACACTTTGGAAACCGCCGAGAACCCCGGCCTTTGAATCTTGCATACATGGAAAACTTTTCACGTGTACAAAAATATTTCCAAGTCTGGTCCATCCTACCTCAAGCATGGTAGATGTTTCTGCCCTTACCTTTGGGGCCGAGGACTTTTTTCTTGCCCCATCTGATCCACAGCAGAAATATTCTAAATTAAAATGGAGTTTGCTAATTGGGGAGCCCCGCCATTTGTATCTGCAGCCTGTTGCTTCTTTGTGGGTTCTCTCATTATTGGAAACATCGGAGAGTACATTTAATTTTACAGTATTTATGGCAAGATCAATCACACAATTAAAATGTAAGTGTTCCTGCTGACTGACCTTGGTGAATGTCAGCTCAGAATTCTCTGAAAGCCAGAAATGTCGGCTGGAAGATTGTTATGGCTTAACTCGCTCGCCTGCTCTAGGATGGTCTATTGATTGAGATAACCTTATGTGCCAATGAGTCTATCGCCGTTGGTTGCCTTGATTTTTGCTGCTGATGTTTATTTGATGCCCTTCATTGTTGATGAGAAGGAGCTCTCGGTGATGGAACGTAGCCAACGGCAAAGTCCCATCTCGTATGAAGAATTTCACCATCAATACTTGTGGGGAATGAACCGTTGCTGAAAAATTCCCTCGCTCGGCAGGAGAGATGCAGCGATAATCAAGCCACTGCTGGTGGATGCGCTCCACCCTGGAGATCTCATATCCCCCTAATCGGTTCTTTGGGCTTATTGGCAGATCAGTTTTCTGGGGAGGGTGGACAGGTTGGCCCAGCATCCTTTATCTGTGGAAGAGATAACCGATGGGGGTAAAGCAGCCCAGAATTTCTTCTAACCAAAGAAGCGAACAAGCTCTGCTTTTTCTCCCCCAAGGCATAGCAGTTAATGAATATGGCAATTCTTTCTGGATAATGATGAGCGGAAACTGTATTCCGCACTCTTACCTTGTTCTCTGGAAGATCAAAGAGGAAGAGTAACAAAGGAGGAACTGCTGGCTTCAGCTCTTCTCCTGTTGTTTAACACAGGGCTGTCCAACCTTGGCAACTTTAAGACTCGTGGCCTTCAATTCCCATGCTAGCGAGGGAATTCCGGGAATTGAAGTGCACAGGTCTTAAAGTTGCCACAATTGGACACCTCTGGTTTAACAGAACAGAACTTAACAGAATAACAGAGGTGGAAGAGACCTTGGAGGTCTTCTAGTCCAACCCCTGCTCAAGCAAGAGACCCTATACCATTCCATTCCAGAGAAATGGATGTCCAGTCTCTTCTTAAAAGCCTCCAATGACAGAGCACCCACAACTTCTGAAGGCAACTTCTGTTCCACTGATCGTTGATAGTTCTCACTGTGAGGAAATTTCTCCTTAGTTCCAGGTTGCTTCTCTGCTTGGTTAGTTTCCATCCACTGTTTCTTGTCTTCCCTTCTGATGCTTTGGAGAATAAATTGACCCCCTGTTCGTTGTGGCAGCCCTTTAAATATTGGAAGACTGCTATCATGTCTCCCCTGGTCCTTCTCTTCACTAGACTAGCCTTGCCCAGTTCCTGCAACCGTTCATCGTATGTTTTAGACTCCAGTCCCCTAATCATCCTGGTTGCTCTTCTCTGCACTCTTTCTAGAGTCTCAACATCTTTTTATATTGTGGTGACCAAAACTGGATGTAGTATTCCAAGTGTGGTGGTGTGTTACTCTACTTTTGAATTTCTCAAAATCTTATTGGGAGATTTTGGCTGTTGGCTGGGAGATTTCACCGTTAGCTGAATTTCTGAGTTCTTGCAAAGTGAAATCTTCTTGCCCGTGTTTTAATAGAGCTGCACTCGCTGTATATTCTAAGAGACAGCTCAAAAGTTTCAGCATGACTTGTGGGCCCCTGCACCACATTAAGATGAATTACTGGTTTGCTAACTAAATTACATTTCAGCCTGTGAAAATGTAAATGCCATTTTGCAGTATTACATCCGGATGTATAGTAATGATTAGCTGGTTTACATCACTTATTTTTCATTACTCGCTTATAGATTAATTTATTTATTTGATTCGACGCCACCCAACTCCAAAGCAGCTGGCACTTCCAATTACAGAATCCTGTTCTTGAAACAAAGATTTGTTTGCTATCAAACTGCAGTTTTACATTGTCCTGTGCTGCACACTAATTCTGCCACTGGAAAATCTCTCATTAGCTTCAAAAATGGATGTTCCATGGTTGGTTGGGTGGGTGGGTGGGTGGATGGGTAAGCACCTTAAATTTTCTGTTACAAAGAGATAATATTTTAGGCAGGAATGCAACAACTTCAGCAAAAGAGCAGTATCGTTGTTTGTCATCGGGAGCGCAGCAAGATTTGTATGAACTAAGCCACATAAATAACATGAACTAACGTTTTCCTGCATGCTTGATTGATAACAGTGCAATTTAAGTTAGCACAAGAAGGGTAATGACTATTTAAGTAAAAATAGCCGAGATCTTGTCTCATCCGGATGGCTAAATACATTTTCGATCACCTCTGATTTCCTGGATTGCAATCTTCTGCTTCTGTGAAAGCAAATTTCTTACTCGTTAAGGTGCCAGAGGAATAGGCTAGCTAGCCTTCTGAGGGGCACTTCACAACTTCTCAGGGGCTGGAGGGGGTTTCATGAGTTTCCACAATAATGTCATACATGGATTCTGAGTAGTACTACCTGTTTTTGCTTCAATCAATCAGAATAGAGCTGGAAGGGACTTTGGAGGTCTTCTAGTCCACCCCCTGCTCAAGCAGGAGACCCTATACCCATGATGGCAAACCTATGGCACGCATGCCACAGGTGGCATCCATCGCCCTCTCTGTGGGCACGTGAACCGTCGCCCTAGTTCAGCTCCACCGTGCATATGTGCACGCCTCCCGCCGGCCAGATGGTCATTGGATCTCTGCTGCACATGCACGGGGGGCCGTGGGGGGGGGGAGCTGTGTGCGTATGCATGGGGGCAGGATACATGCATGGGGCCATGTGCGCATGTGTGGGGGCAGGGAGCGGGGGCGTGTGTAGGGGCCGCACGTGCATTGCATTTTGGAGGTTCAGGCGCACCTACATTTGTATGCATTTGCACGTGCTTTGGGCACTCAGTCAGGAAAAGGTTAGCCATCACTGCCCTATACCATTCCAGACAAATGGCTGTCCAATCTCTTCTTAAAAACCTCCAGTTAGCTTCACTGGGTAGCCTTGGTTTCTAATATTTTGAGAGGACAATGCTGCTCTTCCATTCTTCCACACTGCACATAACTACTTGTACTCCATCTTCCCTGTCTTTTCTTTCTAGGCTAAAAATGCCCAAATTATGATTTTTTTCTCTCTCTCTTCCTTCAGCCCTGATATTTGTCCCTGTCTGCAGTTGTTCCAGATTGGCAGTAGCTGTAGCAATCAGAGCTTCCATGTTAATATAAATGTTCTCATAGCTTGTTCGGACATATTCCAAATGAGCAGATTGGTGTTTTATTCCTTTCTTAATGAGTCTCATCATGGAATCCACTTTTATTGAATAGGATTTGATGTATTTAATGACTTGTCCTGCTCTCTACCTGATAATACCGTCTTTCGTAATGCTCCCTACACATTTGTCCAGCAGAGAGGTTACCGGTATTACAGTAACTTTTTCCTTGAACTATCATATTCATTTAAAACTGGATACAGCCTTGGCCATGTTCCATTCTTTTGGCAACTTTAGGAAAGAGTCCCTGTGGATTTTACCATGCCAGTCATTGCCGACTCTAGGGAGCTATGCTCATCTCCGTTTCAAAGCCATTGAGCCAGCCTTGTCAGAAGACATTTCCGTGGCCATGTGGCCAGCATGGCTATACACCAAAGGTCCATGGAACACTATTACTCTCCCCCTGACGTGGTACCTATTTATCTACCTGCATTTGCATGCTTTGGAACTGGTAGTTTGGCAGGAGCTGGGGCGAGGACAGGAGCTCACCCCGTCATATGGACCTTGGGTCTCGAACCTCGGCTGCCGGCTTTCCAGATGACAAGCCCCACATTGCCCTTCAACTTTAGGAACAGGTCACATGTTTCTATTAGAAGAACTTCTTTTTAGTTCATTTAGCAATCTTGAACGGAGAACATCTAGATCTGGTGAACTGTTAGTCTCATCCATGGTTATACTCAGGGGTGGGTTCTAACTTACCTCGCTGCCGGTTCGCTTCCTCCCGCGCTGTGTGGCCGCGCACATGCGCAGTGCCAAAAAAATATTTTTTTTAAAAAAAGCCGAAAACAAGATGGCAACGCATGTGCAGTGCTGGCAACTCGGCTTCTGTGCATGTGCAGAAGGAGAAAAAACCGGAAAAAAATTCAACACCCCCCCCCCCCAATTTTTTTAAAAAAATATGGCGGCGTCCATAGACCGGCACTGACAGAACCGGTTCTGTGATGTCATCGTGACGTTACCAGTGGGTTGTTACCGGTTCGGGCGGACCTATTCAAACCTGGAGGAACCCATCTCTTGTTATACTTTAAAATGAATGCATCAATAATTTCCCAAATTTTGGCACTGGTTTCTACTGTACTCAGTTTCCTACTTTTGATATTTTATATTTTAAAACCTTGTTTGTATGTCTTGTTCCGAAGCATAATCGTTGTTTTTGGCATCTCTTTTGGGCAAATAGTGTGCTTCTTTGCTGCTAGGGAAGAAAGATTTTATTTTCTGAAACATTTCTGATGAATTCTTTTACCTTTTTTTTCATCATGTTGGTGACTTTTTAGTCTCAGTGGAATCTTTCCTAAGTATTCCAGTTGAGCTTCTACTGCTATGATTTTGAGCATTATAGAAACATTTTGATTTTCCTTTAAATATGTATTTATTAATCCAATTTTTATAGACGCCCAAAGGCATCTTTGAGTGGTGTGCAACAATAGAATAAAACAAGAAATATAAAAAAGCAGACAGAAAAATATAAAAATCCACATTAAAAAAATAAATACTATAAAAAGAAATATTTTCTCTTTCTTTTGAAAAGTTTCCACTGTGAATTTAGATGTCGCTATGTTGACTGCCTTGTCATTTTCCACAGATATACAAATCATTGTTTCATTGTGGTGTGTTTTTGTTTAAACTTGCATTTTGACTGCCTGCTAGGGGCCATTGGTTGCACCTAATCCCTTGGCCTAAGACTGTGCTAACCAAACATTTTTCTGCCTTTGAGCTTGGATCAAAATACAGCAAAGTGGCCTAAATGATAGCATAAAATTTTTCTTTCTGGCTCCTCTTCTGCATGAATTATGGGTGAATGGATTGTTAGTTCTATTCTTTTCTGCCCCAAAGATGCCAAGATCTTTTAAAGAAGAGGCCCACCATCGATTACCCAAAAGTGACAATTTAAACTAGCCATTGAAATTGATTGGGAGAATTGATGGTATCAGTCCAATATGAGTCTTCTTTCTGTCCTGGATGGGCCAGAGTTAGGGTAGAGCTAAGCCAACTGGTGATGTTGAACGTAAGCCAACATTCAACAATGCCAATTTTTTTCTTGAACAGGAATTGTGTTGTTCCACACACTAACAGAATAACAGAGTTGGAAGGGATCTTGGAGGTCTTCTAGTCCAATCTCCTACTCAAGATGTAGACGCTATACCACTCCAGACACCACTCCAGACAAGTGGCTGTCTGAACGCTTCTTGAAAACCTCCAGCAATGGAGCACCTACAACTTCTGAAGGACAGCTGTTCCACTGGTGAATTGTTCTCACTGTCAATAAATTTCTCCTTAATTCTACGTTGCTTCTCTCCTTGATTAGTTTCCATCCTTGTTTCTTATTCTGCCTTCAGCTGCTTTGGAGAATAGCTTGACTCCCTCTTCTTTGTGGCAACCCCTGAGATATTGGAACACTGCTATCATGTCTCCCCTAGTCCTTCTCTTCACTAGACTAGACATACCCAATTCCTGCAAACATTCTTCATATGTTTTAGCCTCCAGACCCCAATCATCTTTGTTGCTCTTCTCTGCACTCTTTCCAGAGTCTCACCATCTTTTGTTTTTTGTTTTTAACCCTGAAGCTTCTTCTGGCTCCAAGCGCAGTTGGCCGTACTATAAACCGTTGAGGAAATATGGATCCTACTTGGATGGAGGGTTCAATTCTGATTTTTGTGTGTGCCTTGAGGTCCACATCTACTTCATCACCCCTTCTTTTGTGTAAATTGAACAAGGCAGCTCCATCTCTCTCTTCTTCTAGGTTGTCTTTTCTCCCTCTGCGCCTTGCTAGAACTCACTAATTTATCTCATAACAAGCTCCCGAGATTCAATTTGCAAAGCACCCCAGCCACAGATAACACTTTTTGCCTTTCCTTTGTTAAGGTCAGCGGCGCCAGGCTGTAGCGCTCGGCTCGGTGGGCGCAAATGGCCGCCGAGGGTGTCGGCCCTGTTATTGTTTTCTTCTCCTTGCAACAGGAAATCGATTGTGTCAGGCGCACTCGGATCATTCTGCGCGTTGCAATCAATGCCCCCTGATTAAAGCAGTTGTGTCTGCCGGGTAAATGCGCTGCATCATAATTAGAATTATTAATTAAAAATAGGAAATCAATTGACACAAATTAAGCCACAAAGAAATTTTGTTTTATGGCTTTGACATTGTTGTCTCTGGAGTCTGGATAACTGTGACAACCGAGGGCAGCGCTATTGAAGATGTCGGTTAAAAAAAAAAAGAAGAAGAAGAGAGCAGGGTGTTCTTTTGATTTTAATGGTTTGGCACAGAGGAGCCGGTCCGACACGAGCAGAGTTGCTGCTGATTCAGTCCTGCGTCTGCCAGATCGTCTTAAAAGTTCAACGCTCCCAGATTCAGAACTGGGGCTTTAATTGATTTATCTTTACTTGATTGATCCGCGCTGTGAGCCAATTTGAGCAGAAGAAAATAAATTTGAAACTGTAGGATTTCAATGAAGGGCTTCACCTTCTAAATATTAAAAATTATTTGGCTTTGCAGCCGGTCACTTAAATAGGAAAGGCAAGAAAAGAATGTATTGTATAGGACGATGTTCCCTTCTGCTTGTGACTTGCAATTTTGGGTTAGTAAATCATTAGATATTTAAGAAGAAGCTTTCCCAATGCGAAGCCCTGCAGCTACTTTAGAGTTCAATCATGCTCTAAAGCACACCAAATGATAGAAGGCTGCTTTGGAAATGATGGCTGATTGATTAATGCCGTCAAGTTCAATGTTGACTTTTAGCAACCATATGGACAGAATGATGTCCCTTTAACTTGACCTTATAAATCCCTTCGTGGTACATTCATTGTTCTCATCATCAGATCTATCCACCTTGCTCTTCTTCTTCCTACTTCAACTTTTCTGAGTAACATGGATTTCTCAAGGGTACACGATGGGTGATACACTACTGTAATGCGCTCTACATGGGGCTACCCTCAAAGAGCATCCGGAGACTGCAATTGGTACAGAATGCAGCTGCGCGAGCTGTGGTGGGTGTGCCAAGATACACCCACGTAACACCCATTCTCCGCCAGCTGCATTGGTTGCCTATTAGTCTCCGGTCACAATTTAAGGTGTTGGTTTTGACCTTTAAAGCCCTACATGGCTCAGGGCCTACCACACACCTCCCTACAACCAGTTAGGTCCCACAGAGTGGGCCTCCTCCAGGTCCCATCGGCCAAACAATGTCGGTTGGTGGGGCCACGGGGGAGAGCCTTCTCTGTGGGAGCCCCATGCCTCTGGAACCAACTCCCACCAGAAATCCGGACTATCCTCACTCTACTGGCCTTCCGTAAAGCCGTAAAAACATGGCTCTTCCAGCAGGCGGGGTGAAAAAAGAAGATCAGATTCCCCCATAAATGAGTGGTTTTTTAAAAAAAAGTAATGTATTGGTTTTTTTAAAAAAATTATGATGTTTTTATGTTATTGTTCTTATCTATGCTGTACGCCGCCCTGAGTCCCACGGGATTGGGCGGCTTATAAGAACATTTATTAAATTAAATTAAATTAGGGGGTCCTTGGTGCCCTGATCATGCTACCTAGTTGGTAATGAAATCTCCAAACTCAGAGAGCACCAGGGTCCCAGAACTCAACCCTGAGCTACAAATATTCTCTTCTATTGAGTAAGATTTTTTTTAAAAAAGATTGGTTTTTAAAACATTTCCAATATTTGAGGGGCTATCACAGAGAACAGGGGGTCTGACTTTTCTCCAAAGCACCAGAGGGCAGGACAAGAAGGAGCAGGTGGAAGAACACTAAAAAGAGATCCAACTTAGAACTAAGGAGAAATTTCCTGACAAGGAGAACAATTAATCAGTGGAACAGCTTACCTCCTGAAGTTGTGGCTGCTCCATCACTGGAGGCTTTCAAGACAATCCATTTGTCTGGGATGGTATAGGGCAGTGATGGCGAACCTTTTTTGGTTTGCGTGCCAAAAGGGGGGGAATGCAGGGGATCACGTGTGTGCGTGCCCACACTCATAATTCCATGCACCCCCGCACATGCACGCATGACCCCCCTGCTCCCAGCATGCAATGGCACGCCCATTTTTCGCTCTCCCCAGGCTCCAGAGCCTTTCTAGGAGCCTGGGGAGGGCGAAAACGGCCTTCCCCACCCCCTCTGGAGGCTGGAAACAGCCTGTTTCCCGACTCCCAGTGGGCCCAGAAGGCCCAAAAATCAGCCGGATGGTGCACACATGCACGCCGGACCTGAGCTTGTGGCACCCGTGCCATAGGTTCGCCATCACGGGTATAGGGTTTCTTGCTTAAGCAGGGGGTTGGACTAGAAGACCTCCAAGGTCCCTTTCAACCTTGTATTCCTATGTTCTATATTCTGCAATAATATGCATCTCCATATAAATTAATGGACGTTCAGTCCGTCACAACACACATCAAAAGGGGAGGTTCTTTGGTTTCATGGTGGTCTTGAATAATGGCCCCAGGACAAGGATAGGGCAGACCATAGTCGTAAGGGAGAGAATGAATGGCCTCCCCCTCAAAGAACCGCCCTTCAGAGTTCTCCTTGACCCAGAAATTACGCTGACTTTAGCACCTTTCCTAGCCATGTTCTTCTCCCTCGGTTGTTCTAATTGATGCATATGCTGTCATTCATAATCCCAGGTCTCAGAGTCACATTTCTGATGAATGAACATCAGCTCCCTTGTAAATGTGGGCAATGTGATTTAAAGGTTCACTAGTCCACCGGGAGATACTTTATGGCTCTTTTACTATATTAAAATACTATGACGATTGCTAGGAGATTGGAGGCTTTCCAATCTCAGCTCTGCAACTTCATTATCTTCCTTTCTTGCTCAATATTTTTTTTCCCTTTTTCCACTGCAATGGCTGGGGGTGGGGGCTGTACCTGCGAATACCTATATTTCAATCAGCAATTTTAAAAAAAACAACAACACTCCCCCAAATCCTGCCTTAACATTTTCCCAAGAAAAAACTGCCTATTTTATTCTGCCGTTTTCATTGGGGCTTCAGAATGTTGAGATATTTTAAATCATAGTGCCATTTATCAAATCACCCGGAGCATTTTATTTTGGAAAGAGTTACAAAAATTCACCACCAACAAGAATGGATGTTTATTTCTTGATTTGTAATGCATATAATACAGGTAGTCCTCGACTTACAACGGTTCATTTAGTGACCATTCTAAGTTTGAACGGCACTGACAAAAGTGATTTATGACCATTTTTCACACTTAAGACCATTGCAGCATCCCCATGATCACATGATGGAAATCCAGACGCTTGGCAACTGACATGTACTTATGACGGTTGCAATGTCCGGTGGTCATGTGATCCCCTTTTGTGACCTTCTGACAAGCAAAATCAATGGGGAAGCCAAATTCACTTAATAACTGTGTTACTATCTTAGCACTGCAGTGTTTCACTTAACAACTGTGGCAAAAAAGGTCATAAAATGGGGTAAATTTGAATTAACAACTGTCTCACTTAACAGAAATTTGGGGCTCAATTGTAGTCATAAGTCGAGGTCTACCTGTAAACCTCTGGGAAAAGGGGGAATGGTGTTCCATGTACTTATATCTGAACTCATTTTTATTTGAGGATGCCCCATTGTCGAAGTAACAGTTACAGAAAGAATTCATCATCGTTCCACGAGGAATAGTATTAATTTGAAAGACCCCAAGTAGGAAAGGTTCTGGTTTTGGAAACTTGGTTTGAAAAATTTAAGTACTGAGCTATGTACTCAAAGGTCAAGATGGTGCCAGGTGTGCATGTAAAAAAGAGAATGGAATGGAATGGAATGGAATGGAATGGAATGGAATGGAATGGAATGGAATAGAATGGAATAGAATAACAGAGTTGGAAGGGACCTTGGAGGTCTTCTAGTCCAACCCCCTGCCCAGGCAGGAAACCCTACACCACTTCAGACAAATGGTTATCCAACATCTTCTTAAAAACTTCCAGTGTTGGAGCATTCATGACTTCTGGAGGCAAGCTGTTCCACTGATTAATTGTTCTAAGTGTCAGAAAAGTTCTCCTTAGTTCTAAGTTGCTTCTCTCCTTGAATAGTTTCTACCCATTGCTTCTTGTCCTGCCTTCAGGTGCTTTGGAGAACAGTTTGACTCCCTCTTCTTTGTGGCATCCCCTGAGATATTGGAACGCTGCTATCATTCCTCCCCTAGTCCTTCTTTTCATTAAAGAGTCAAGAGAGAGTTTGATTGCAGCCCCCATCTTGCCTGTTTTGACTAGTTAAAGCATGTAGCCCTTTCAGTATAACAAATCAAGTGACCCTAAAAAATGGAACATTATATATCAAGTCCCTTTTTCTAATAGCAATCTTACTAGATTTCTCAAGTATAACAGAATAACAGAGTTGAAAGGGACCTTGGAGGTCTTCTAGTCCAACCCCCTGTTCAATCAGGAAACTCTATACTCTTTTAGACAAAATGGTTATCTAATCTCTTCTTAAAAACTTCCAGTATTGGAGAATTTACAACTTCTGGAGGCAAGTTGTTCCACTGATTAATTGTTCTGACTGTCAGGAAGTTTCTTCTTAGTTCCAGGTTGCTTCTCTCCTTAATCAGTTTCCATCCATTGCTTCTTGTCCTGCCTTCTGATCAGCGGTGGGTTGCTCCCGGTTCGTCCCAGTTCTGCAAACCGGTAGCGGTGGGAGGCTCCGCCCACCCACCTGGGACGCTTCTGCACATGCGCAGAAGCATCGCACGTGCGAACGCGAGTGGGAACCGGTAGCAACAGGTTTTAGAAGCCACTATTGCTTCTGATGCTTTGGAAAACATTTTGATTCCCTCTTGTTTGTGGCAGCCCTTCAAATATTGGAACACTGCTATTATGTCACCCCTTGTCCGACATATAGGTAGTCTTCAACTTACGACCATAATGGAGCCTACCTGTTGTAGCCCGCCAGCAGCCCGTGCAGCTGATAGCGGATCCCGTTCGAGAGGAGACCGACTTGGTGTTGCGCAAGCGGCCTGTGCAACTGGTGCCCGAGTCGGACAGTGAGGAGGCTGGCGAGGACTTGGTGCCAGAGGCAGAGGTTCAGCCAGGGCCTTCGGAACCTCCAGCACCTCATAGCAGTGATGAGGGAGAAGAGGCTTCTCCTCTTCTGAATGCAAGGGCACGCAGAGCTGCCAAAAGGCAGGAATGGTTACTCTGGAGGAGGTCTCCTAGGGAGTAAGACTTGGGGCTAATTGGCCACTCCCCTAGTCTACTTAAGGAAAGCAGAGGCAGCTGAATCCTCTGCAGGAAACAACGTTTGAGAATCGTGTATCCGTCGTGAGTACTTCATATCTGGAATATCTCTGCTCTGCTTTTCTGCCTCGGCTTGCTTATCGAGGAAGATGTCAAGGCATTTTGCCAAGCCTTTGAAACTTTGTGAGATAACAAGAACTAATTGCATTGCTATGATTTAAGACTTTCTGAACTTATGCCAGCTGTTAATGACAATTAATTAGCAGCTGAGTTTTAGCAAGAAAAGATTGCTATTAGATTTGTGTGTGTGTGTCTCCACTACTAAGCCAGTTATTAGTAGTGGTTTATTGATTACATTAAGTTCGAACAAACTGTGTGGTTGCTATGTTCTTAACTGGGGCAGAACACTACCCATCATGATCATAAGTTGTAAAGTGGGTCAGTTGGATTTTATGATTTTTTTGTGTGGACATAAATGACCACCACGATAGTTAAGTGAATCAGTTTGGAGTCACTTTTGCCGAAAACCAGAAGTAAACGCTTTGGCAAAATCATAGTAGCAAATGATTGTGGTAGCAAAATCGTGATCATGGGACTGTGGGACTCTGCAAATAAATACAGGCTGGTTACCAAGTGTCTGATATGTGGATCATGTGACGAGGGAGGGCGGTGGAGTTTTGGCACCGGATGTAAGTAAGTTTAAGACTGTAAGTTGAGAGTTACCTGCATTGCTTTGCTTGTCCAATCTAGCTAGTTCTGGAATCTTCTTATCCAAGAAAGATAAATATTCCCCTGGGACATCAGAGGTTTAATGATTCTGGGCAAATGCGCAAATGCGGCCTCATCAGTTCTCCCATACATCTGTCTTCTTTAAGCACTTCAAAAATTCAGGAAGAAATACCAGGTTTTGGTGATTGCTTTGCTTTCTGTAGCCTAGTATGGATGGAAGTTTTCAGTGATGTGCAGGTAGTTTTCGACTTACAAACACAATTGAGCCCAAGATTTCTGTTGTTAAGTGAGACATTTGTTAAGTGAGTTTTGCCCCACTTCCCTGGCTCAGTTGCTAAGTGAGTCACTGCGGTTGATAAGTTAGTAACCCGGTTGTTAAGTGAATCTGGCTTCCCCCTTGATTTTGCTTGTCAGAAGGTCGCAAAATGAGATCGCATGACCCCGGGACACTGCAACCGTCATAAATAGGGACCAGTTGCCAAGCGTCTGAATTTTGATCACGTGATCATGGGGATGCTGCAATGGCCGTAATTGTGAAAAATGGTCGTAGGTCACTTTTTTCCAGTGCCGTTATAGCTTTGAACAGTCACTAAATGAACTGTTGTAAATCAAGGACTACCTGTATTCTGGTTGCAAACCCTTAAATGGTGGTCAGGGGTGTTTTCAGGGTGTGGTCCAGCAAGTCAAGAGGTCAGCCAGATGTTGCCATTGAAGTTCTCCATATTTCATATATGGATCAGGAAGAGCTTCAGTTGCTGTATAGAGACCACCATTTTGACTCGTTGACCAGCCCCTGTGAACATCCGTGGACCAGAAGTTGTGTTTGGATTACCTGCTAGGTTGCCTGCAGAGTTTTGTCATTGTTAACCTGTCAACCCTGAAGTGAATCTGGCTGAAGCCATCTTGGAGGCTCCAGGGTTGCCACTCAAGGGTGGGAGAGGAGAAATAATTAGATGGGGGTTTGTAGCCAAAACAATAAAGTTTTCCTGTGGGAACCAAGGACATTCTCACAGGCGGCTGGCCAGAGGAGGAGTGAAGTAACCAAGCCGCCAGCCAGCAACTGGATTGGACAGTGTGACCAGTGACTTGGGGGAAAGGGGAAACTTTCACTTTTTAATTTATTTATTTATTTTATTTATTTTATTGCATTTATAGGCCGCTCAATCCGATAAGGACTCAGAGCGGCTAACAGCAATACAAAAGAAACAATAAAATCAGATAAAAGGTTAAAACAGTAAAATTAAAACATTATCATTAAGAAACAACCAATCATCCATCCACAATCACTCATGGGCCACCCAACAATACATTTATTGGGCCCAGGCTTGCCAAAATAGCCAGGTCTTAAGGGCTTTTCTGAAGATCAATAGGGTAGGGGCCATCCGGATCTCGGGGGGAAGTTGATTCCATAGCATGGGGGCCGCCACAAAGAAGGCCCTTGATCGAGGTCCCGCCAGTCGACATTGTCTAGCCGACGGGACCTGGAGCAGGCCCACTCTGTGCGATCTAACCGGTCACAGGGAGACATGTGGTAGTAGACAGTCCCGAAGGTACTGTGGCCCTGCACCATATAGGGCTTTAAAGGTAATCACCAATACTTTGAATTGCGTCCGGAGACCAATGGGCTAATTAGGTGAAAGCCGCGGGAAACTTCAGAGTCAGCTTTCACTAAGGTGACCAGATTTTAACATTGGTAAAGAGGGACACCATTGACCGGGGTGGGTTCCTGATTAAAAATTATTTATTTATTTATTTTTGGTCGTTTTTGTATGCCGCCCCACTCCCGTAGGACTCAGAGCGGCCATACAACTTTCTTTCTTTCTTTCTTTCTTTCTTTCTTTCTTTCTTTCTTTCTTTCTTTCTTTCTTTCTTTCTTCCTTCCTTCCTTCCTTCCTTCCTTCCTTCCTTCCTTCCTTCCTTCCTTCCTTCCTTCCTTCCTAACTTTTCTTTCTTTCTGTCTTCTTTCTTCTTCCTTCCTTCCTTCCTTCCTTTCTTTCTTTCATCTTTCTTCTTTCCTAACATCTCTCTCTCTCTCTCTCTCTCTCTCTCTTTCTTTCTTTCTTTCTTTCTTTCTTTCTTTCTTTCTTTCTTTCTTTCTCTCTCTCTCTCTCTCTCTCTCTCTCTCTCTCTCTGTGCATATATGTGTGTGTTTACTAATCCCCTTTCTGTTCCTCCTGGCTCTAGTCTGTCTCACTTGAATGTTACACCTCTTTCATAGTGTGTAGCAACATAAATGTTGGGCTCAATTCTGGTTGTAAGTTAAGGGCTACCTATATTTTTCTCCTAGATGCCTGCTATCCTTCTTCAAGTTTGTATCATCTGTAAATGTATTTTTCACCTCTTATCTAATCTATTTATAATGAAATTGAACAGTGTTGATCCTAAAAGGGAGCCTTTCAGTATACCACTGAACACATCACATAAGGCCACTAAGATATATTTTGGGATAAATTTATTCAATTGGTTCTCTTTCATTTTATGGAAAATGCAGTAGATGTTCCACCTCATCAAGATCGGAACAGGAAGAAATCAAAGTAAGATGGAGTAGCTGTTAATTCAGAAGTTACTGACTCCAGGACTATAGTATCTCAGTCTACACAATATTTGACCCTTGATAGGGGTTGTGTTTCCTCAGATACAGCAGGCTGCCAATCTGAAGTCCTGGACTCACATCTGTTAGAGGAGTAGGCAAAGACCTATGTTAGGTGTTCTTTATTCAGCTTTGGCTGGTATATCAGTTATGACCTTACCTGAAATAGAAACCACTGAAGACAGTTACCCACATCCTTGCCATATTATTAGGTCTGGGAACTACTAATCCAGAGTATCTTTTTAAGGTTTATTGTTAATATGCTGGCCTTTACCAAAATGATTACAGCATCCAACCAGTGATCAGACACAACTAAACTACAAGATAGTGAGGAACAGAACTGGGCTGAATGGGGTAAGGTAGAGCACAGTGACACAAGATGACACAAAAATAAACTGTTGTTTAAATAAAGAGTGAAACCTAAATAGAATGAAATAAGAATAAAATTCTTTACAAAACTTTTATTTTAGAAAAATCTATGTTTACACTGTCTTCTACACCTTTTGATATTCGTAACATTGCATCTTATTACAAACATTGTGGGCATGCCTTTTTTTTAGTATCCCACAACGCTTGTATATAAATCACTATAGTCTGAATATAACTATTTTAATTAAAATGAAGAACAGAGATAAAATTTTGAAGTGGAAGCTTTCCGTAACTTTTCTTTACACAATGTGGGAAAAACTTCTATGTGGTTGCTAAGGTTCACTATTCAACTTGATATCACATAATATATCCAAATTAATACATTCCCATAAGAACATTTTCAATTTGCATTGCAAAATATTTTATTTCTTAAATACCTTCTAAACAGTAAAATATGCATAATGAAAAAATTAAGACAATATACACAGAGGTGTCAAACTGGTGGCCCTTGGGCTGGATGTGTCACATGCAAGCCATGCCCACCCCAGCTCCGTTAATGGGAAAAACATCATGAAATGTCATGTGATGGCAATGTGAGGCCGCGAGTTTGACACCCATGATATACAATATTGGATGGTTAGAAAACATTAAGTCCCTTTTACCTGCAAACAATTATTCTGTGATTGTGCAATATTAGCCAAGTTTGATTGATGCAAACTTTAAAAATATTCAAAATCAGAAATATTAAATATTAATTTCAATCTATTAAGTTTGATTACTTTTTCAATTGGCACCTATTTGCACCTATCAAATTAATTTATTAAACAAAATATGTCTAGCCTGTATAAACATTTATATCAATGAGTAATCCTACTTCTCTTATATGCAAAGCAAAGCAAAACCATACATTGTCCCAGTTTATCTCAGTGAAATCAGAATCATCCCAAATTAACAGTATTACAATAAATGTATTTGATATAAAAACAATGAAAACTGTTTTTATAGACTATGCTGATTTTTTTTAGAAGAATGAACAAAACCTTTAAATTTTCAACCTAACAGGAGCGTTTCAGAAAAGGCAAAGGACACAAGATCAAAAATATAATGTAACCAATAGAGAAAGCAACATGTGCTGCAAGAAGAATTAAAGAACCAATCCTGGTTCTGTAATTATCAGCTGCAAAAGTTCATATTTTGGACATGTGACAAAACTGTGTGTACTAGAAAAAATAGCTACCCTGCTTGGCAAGATTGAAGGAAGTAGATAGGGAAGACAGAAATGAACTCATCGTCTGAAGTGAGGATGACTTCAATGTGCTATTTCTTTAGCATTTGCAAATGTGTTTACAGTCCTTTTATTTTTACAGCATACTTTTAAAAGGGACACTCTCTTGGTATTTTCCTTTGACCGATTCATTGTTTCAAATAAAAAAGCCTTGAAAATCACACTCATGAAAACTTTGCTTGGGTAACTGACTACAAAAATTTGAAGGTGGGGCGAAGAAAGCCTTCATGCAACACACCTTTTTCTTCCCTCCACCCTGCCCCAAGCCAAATCTTAGCAGGGCTCTCTGTTGCGTCTTCCAGTCATTTGAGTCAAAAACGAGCTCATTTGAAGGAACGAGAAATATTAACACATAACACACACACACACACGCACACACACACACACACACACACACACACACACACACACAGGAAATTGTTCTGCTCGGGGTTGTGAGGAGCAGGAAGGAAAGGTGCAACTGCGAGGTTATAGGCAGAGCTAAACTGGCTGAAAGGGCAGAAATGTGTATTCAGTTAATTACCGGAGTTGCAGAGGCTGACGGCAAAATAACAGAAAAAGAGGGAGAGAGAATGAATCCTCTGACTAGCGTTCACGTCCCTGGGCCGTTCAGAAGGAACAAGACAAAATCGAAGGTGCTCCTGCATCTTCTGGGAGGCAGGCTTCCTGCCAGCACCCTAAAAGAGCTGCAGCTTCCTTGAGGAGGAGCAAGGCGAGACGCAGCGGCTGACGACTTCAATCAGAATAGAGCTGGAAGGGACCTTGGACTAAACGTCTGCGCTGCAGTTGGAAACTGGTGCGCTGGGTTTTTTTAACTCCCCCCAATCTCGCACGCCCCCCTTTCAGGCTGATTTTTGGAAAGAATGCCCTAGTCGTGCATTCTTTCCAAAAATTTTAGACTTTTTAGAAACGCAGCGGGACGCGGGACAATTCATTAAAAAGCGGGGCTGTCCCGCCAAAATCGGGACGTCTGGTCACCTTAGCTTTCACCAGTTGTGCCAATATGTTGTATCCAATAAAATTGTTCTTTGAGGAATTTGCCTGCCTCGGAGTTCTACTTTCTATGGATGCATTACTTGGAACACTGACATAATCTTTATCAAGGAGAGACTGGAAAGTCATTGTGTTTGGAATGGTATAGGGCCGTGATGGCGAACCTATGGCACGGGTGCCACAAGTGGCACGCGGAGCCATATCGGTGGGCACGCGAGCTCAGGTCCGGCGTGCATGTGTGCACCAGCCGGCTGATTTTCGGGCCTTCTGGGCCCACTGGGAGTCGGGAAACAGGCTGTTTCCAGCCTCCAGAGGGGGTGGGGAAGGCCGTTTTCGCCCTCCCCAGGCTCCTAGAAAGGCTCTGGAGCCTGGGGAGAGCAAAAAATGGGCGTGCCATTGCATGCTGGGAGCAGGGGGGGCATGCGTGCATGTGCGGGGGTGCATGGAATTATGAGTGTGGGCACGCACACACGTGATCCTCCGCATTCCCCCCCCCCTTTTGGCACGCAAACCAAAAAAGGTTCGCCATCACTGGTATAGGGTCTCCTGATTGAGCAAGGGTTTGGTCTAGAAGACTTCCAAGATCCCTTCTGGCCCTATTTCTATGTTCTATGTTCTAACCTTTTAAATTTGATCCTGGCTGTTGTCCATGTAGCCAGTCACTGGTTGGAAACATGCCGTGAAAAGGAAATTAAGATATTTTGAGTTGAAATCCCAAGGCAGACCGGCATTTGGCATGCAAACTGAGATTTTAAAATGTGTATTTTGGCAGGTTGTAATGGCTGAATCAGTGCTCCCAGTTCTCTTAATGGCCATTGAAAAAATATGTAGCCTGAATACAGAGGGCCCTCCTGGACTCCAATGGTTGAGTGCCTTAAATTAAAATTAATCTGTTGCGCCCTGGCAGAACCCAGGGATTTTATGACTGATCCAGGTAAATAGAATAAAATGTGGCAGATCAGTTGAAGCCAACAGAGGTTCAACGATGGAGGGAGCAACTATGTTATGGCCCAATGGTTCCTCAAGAGACATAATTTGCAAGAGGAAAGTTCCTACAAGGATGAAAGTTGCAAACAAAATTTGTTGAACCTGGATAGAATCAGGACATTTATTGCCCTAAACGATTGGTACTTAGTAAAAATCGGCCTCTAATGTTCTTCATGATGGCTGGGAACTTTGTGTTCCTAGTGGAAAGAGCTAGCTGGACTTGGAAAACACTGAAATCTGCAAGAAGAAAACCTCAGTGGAAACCGTTCTTCTTGCTTGAAGGAGTGGAGTGGAATGGAATGGAAGAATAGAATAGAATAGAATAGAACAGAACAGGACAGGACAGGACAGGACAGGACAGGACAGGACAGGACAGGACAGGACAGGACAGGACAGGACAGGACAGGACAGGACAGGACAGGACAGGACAGGACAGAATAGGAATATAGAATGGAACGGAACAGAACAGAACAGAACAGAATAGGAATATGGAATGGAATGGAATGGAACGGAACAGAACAGAACAGAACAGAATAAAATAGAACAGAACAGAACAGAATAGGAATATGGAATGGAATGGAATGGAATGGAATGGAGTGGAGTGGAGTGGAGTGGAATGGAATAGAATAGAATAGAATAGAATAGAATAGAATAGAATAGAATAGAATAGAATAGAATAGAATAGAATAGAATAGAATAGAATAGAATAGAATAGAATAGAATAGAACCTTGGAGGTCTTCTAGTCCAGCCCCCTACTCAAGCAGGAGAACCTATATACCATCTCAGATAAGTGACTGTCCAGTCTCTTCTTTAAAACCTCCAGTGATGAAGCTACTACAACAATGTAAACCGCTCCAAACTTGATTGCAAAAAATTCGACTTCAGCAACAGAGTGGTCAATGCCTGGAAAACTTTACCTGACTCAGTAGTTTCTTCCCCAAACCCCAAAAACTTCAACCTCGGATTATCTACCATTGACCTCACCCCATTCCTAAGAGGTCAGCAAGGGGCGTGCATAAGCGTGCAATCGTGCCTACCGTTCCTGTCCTAATGCACCCATATATTCATACCTCTTTTACTCTTATTCATGCTTGTACTATTACATATATATTCAATCATGTTTTACTGTTTATACTTTGCTTATAATCATATATGCTTGACAAATAAACAAATACAAATATAATACAAATACAAATACAACTTCTGGAGGCAAACTGTTCCACTGGTTAATTGTCCTCACTGTTAAGAAGTTTCTCCTCCAGGTTGCTTCTCTCCTTGATTAGTTTCCACCCACTGTTTCTTGTCCTGCCCTCTGGTGCTTCATAGAATAATTTGACCCCCTCTTCTTTGTGTCAGCCCCTCAAATACTGGAATACTGCTATCCTGTCTTCTTTTCTTTAGACTAGCCAAACCCAAAACCTGCAGCCGTTCTTCCTATGGTTTAGTCTCCAGACCTTTGATCATCTAAGTTGCTCTTCTCTGAACTTTTTCCAAAGTCTCAACATCTTTTTTGTAGTATGGGGACCAAAATCGGTTGCAGAATTCCAGCTGTGGTCTTACTAGGGTTTTGTAAAGCATGCTTTGTAAACTTCAGTTTTTGGAAGAGGAAAAAAAAAACACTTATTGTGTGTGGGCTTGGTTGTCTTGACAAAAATTTCTTTCTAGAAAAATCAGATTTTGGCCTCAGTAATATATTTCCTGGCTGTTACAATGCTCCCTTGTAGGTTTCAATCTTCAAAAACTTCAGATAGTCCAGAATATGGCAACATGCAGGTTCCTTTTTAGGGCATCTCAACTGCTAACTGGTTCAATTTAAGATGCTAATTAATAAGTGATGAAAATGTCAATCAGGTAAATTCTTAGTACAGGTAGTCCTCGACTTACAACAGTTCATCTAGTGACCGTTCAAAGTTGCAGCAGCACTGAAAAAGGTGACTTATGACCGTTTTTCACACTTACAATGGTTGCCGCATCCCCACGGTCACGTGATCAAAATTCGGACACTTGGCAACTGACTCATATTTATGACGGTTGGAGTGTTCCAGGGTCTTGTGAGCCTCTTTTGCGACCTTCTGACAAGCAAAGCCAATGGGGAAGCCGGATTCACTTAACAACCATTGTGACTGAGCTCAACAACTGCAGTGATTTATTTAACAGCTGTGGCAAGAAAGGTTGTAAAAGGGGGCAAAACTCACTTAAAACAACTGTCTGGTTTAGCAACAGTAAAAAAAGAGCCGAGCTGGCGCAGCAGTTAGAGTGCAGTACTGCAGGCCACTTTAGCTGACTGTGATCCGCAGGTCAAATCTCACCGGCTCAAGGTTGACTCAGCTTTCCATCCTTCCGAGGTGGGTAAAATGAGGACCCAGATTGTTGGGGGCAATATAAATATACATTGCTTACTGGTGTAAACCGCTTAGAGAGTGCTTGCACTGTGAGGCGGTATATAAATCTCACTAATAAATAAATAAATAAATATGGGGCTCAATTCAGTGGTGGGCTGCTGCTGGTTCGGACCGGTTCGGGCGAACCGGTAGTTCCGACTATCAGCTGGCCCCTCCCAGCCGCCCCCGCGCTATCCTGTCCTATATTTCCTTCTTTCTGGCTCAGCTGATTCGCGTGGCACAGCTGATTTCCGCACCTCCGCTGTTCTATTTACTGGGGCTGCCTTAGAAGGTAAGCAGCTGAGCTTCAAATTGCTGTATTTTGAACGCTGAGCGCAAGGGCGTGATCACCGAACCGGTTGTTAAACCGTTGCAGCCCACCACTGGCTCAATTGTTCTCATAAGTCAAGGGCTACCAGACAAGCATAGCTCCTGCTCTGCAAACACTGTGTTTTATAATTTTCTTTGCCGTGTGGGAGGATTTAATATTATTCCTCTGACTCGTATGTTATGCTTTTTGCAGGAAATGGGGTATAAAATTTGCATATTTCGATTTATGAATAGACCACAGTCCTAAGCAGAATCGGAGAATATTCTCTCTCTCTTTCCAAATATGTTCTTCGGTCCCCCCAACTTTGTCTTCCAGCGTTTAATGCAAATTAAAAAAATAAAATCCATTTTTGGCCATTTCTTGGACACTGATTGGATATCCTGACAGGGGGCGGACATTAACCTCTTTAGCTTTATCAGAAGTATCATAACAGTTGTGGCAAATGGGAGTGATCTATGAATAAACAGCCAGCGATGTGATATTTCTCCTTCCGTAAAAATCCAATATATTGAATTTGACTCAGTAGCCAAAAGGCAACAGCTTTCTATTAATATGAGTTATAGATCCTAAAATAAATGTTCAGAGCTCTAAGGAGAAGATAATGCAGGAGGCTCTCCTATAACTCATCCACCAAGATCAGCATAATATGATGGGAGGGGATTTAATTTGTTTATTTAAGCAATTTTTCTACCATTCCTCAGCTTCAATTTTCAGAATGTTTTACAGATCAAATGGTAAAAAAAAAACCACATCAATAAACAAAGACAAAAGAGGAAAAAAGAACAACAATTTAAAGGCTGGATTACCAAGCTCCTTTTTGATAGTCAGGAAAAATATAAGAAACCAAAAATGGCAGCATATATTAATAGCAATAGCAATAGCACTTAGACTTATATACCGCTTCATAGTGCTTTACAGCCCTCTCTAAGCGGTTTACAGAGTTCAGCATATTGCCCCCAGCAATCTGAGTCCTCATTTTACCCACCTCAGAAGGATGGAAGGCTGAGTCAACCTTGAGCCTGTGAGATTTGAACTGCCAAATTGCAGGCAGCCAGCAGTCAGCAGAAGTAGCCTGCTGTACTGCACTCTAACCACTGCGCCACCGCGTCTCTTACTCTATCCTGTGGAAGTCCTATTTCATAGCAATGTACCAGAAGGTCCATGAAAGAAGTATTGGGGAAAAACCCACCACCAGAAGAGGGGCTAAGGTTCCATGGAAGGGGGCTATCCTTGAGAAAGGCAACTTGCCACTGCCAATGACAGAATGAGAATTAATCTCACAGAGGCAATGTTTGATCTTTTCCCGGAATTCTGACATTAGAAAAGAAACCGCAGTTTAAAGATTCTAATTAAAATATTTATTTCGGTACAAAAACAATAAATTTTAATTAACTACATGACTGATATAAAAGTAGGTCTTCCCTCAATGGAAGCCAGAGCAAAAGGGTAGAACGGAGAATGGAATGCACACATGCGTACAAGAACATATCAATCACGTGCTCAGGAATAAACCATTATATTGAATAGGGATGCATTTCCCTGCATATACATGTAACAGGCAATAAATCACAGCGTGACAGCCAACTTGCCCTGGCTAACTCACCACGGGACAATTTGGCCATGGTTGACTCACTGTGGGACAACTTGCCGCGGGACAAAAGTTACTTAACATCTAAGAAATGGTGAAATGGAATCCTTAAAGAAAGGATGCCAAAGGAGGGACAAAATAAAATGTTAATGGCAAAAATTAAAATATTGTTTAAAATTATTTTAAGCAATGAAATAAAATTGTTGAATTGGCCTGCGGCAAGTTTTTTCATGGCGAATTGTTTCTCATGGCGAGTTGGCCACGGCAAGCTGGCAAAAGCAAGTTGCCCATGGTGAATTGGCGGCAGTGATTTGGCCACGGCAAGCTGGCCAAGGCAAGTTGTCCCATTCCGCCTTGAGAAGGCTTAAATGCCTAGGCCACACCACCTGCCTCTCACATGGGATGGGGCTTTCAGTTCCTTGGCTTGAACCAACAGAGCTGTCATGCTCTTAAGGCCTGAGTAGAATTCCTGTCTTCAGCTTGCAATTCCACTGGGCCTCGAGGCCTCTCATTTCCCTCCAGCAACTGGTGCAGAATTTGCAATGTGTGAGCTCTGTTTGCATTCGAGTCTCTAATCAGATTTGCTATCCTGTTACTTGCATCGCAATTCCACCTGGCGCTCTGCAGTCTCCATGTTCAACTGCCTGTTAATTAAATACCACAAGGTCTGCTGGGACTGACTTATTAATGTTAACAACCTGCTGTGTTATGGAAGATGCCCCTGAAAAATAAAATCCAAATGGATAATTGTTGTCCTTACTTCCTCAACCTCAAAATGGACAATTTCCCCCCCTTTTTAAAAGGTTGGATGAGAGAATAAAAGATGTGGTGGCAGGCCTAATATGAAGACTGCTTGATTCCTATCATTGGAAGCCTGTAATGAAGATTTGGATCCTTTAAATTTAGACTCCGATTTCTATTAACATTAATGGAACATTGAAAATGAATTTTCCCCATGAAATCAACATGACCAGAGGCAGACGTGGTTCATAAGGATATCTTTCAGATCTTAACAGAATAACAGAGTTGGAGGTCTTCTAGTCCAATCCCCTGCTCATGGGGGACGTTCTTGATCTGAAGGGTGATTAAAATTAAAAAGGAGTGGAGCTTTTGATTTATGAGCCTTGGTGGTGCAGTGGTTAGAGTGCAGTACTGCAGGCTACTTCTGCTGCCTGCCGGCTGCCTGCAATTTGGCAGTTCAAATCTCACCAAACCTCCAGTGATGGAGCGCCCATGATTTCTGGAAGCAAGCTATTCCACTGGTTAATTGTCCTCACTGTTAGGAAGGTTCTCCTTAATTCCAGGTTGCTTCTCTGCTTGATTAGTTTCCATCCATTGCTTCTTGTCCTGCCTTCAGATGCTTTGGAGAAAAATTTGACCCCTTCTTCTTTGTGGCAGTCCCTCAAATACTGGAATACTGCTATCCTGTCCCCCCTAATTCTTCTTTTCTCTAGACTAGCCAAACCCAGATCCTGCAGCCATTCTTCATATGTTTTAGTCTCCAGGCCTTTGATCATCACCTTATAGCATCCTGGACAAATGGATGTCCAATCTTTTCTTGGTGCTTCAGCAATGGAGCACTAACAACTCCTGGACGAGAGTTGACATTCTGACTGTCAGACAATTTCTCCTTAGTTCTAGGCTGGATCTCTCTTTGATAAGCTTCCATCCGTTACTTTTTGTCCTGCCATCAGGTGCTCTGGAGAATAGGTTGAGCCCCTTTCTCTGTGAACATTTCTCAAATATTGGAAAATGCTATCATGCCACTCCTAATCCTTCTCTTCATTAGACTAGAGACATACCTATTTCCTATTTCCTGCACATGTTCATCCTACGATTTAGTCTCTAGACCCCTGATCATCTTTGTTGCTCTTCTGTGCACATCTTTTTTTGTATTTTGGTTAAGTGTATAGTCCAGGGGTGTCAAACTCAATTTCACTGAGGGCCGCATCAGGGTTGGGGGGAGAGCGTGGCCATGGGTCAAGAGCTAAGGCAGGAGTTCTCTCAGACCCTCCCTCACTCTCCTTATAATCTTCCTTCCTTCCTTCCTTCCTTCCTTCCTTCCTTCCTTCCTTCCTTCCTTCCTTCCTTCCTTCCTTCCTTCCTTCCTTCCTTCCTTCCTTCCCTTTTCTTATTTTTCTTTCCCTCTTCATTCTCCTTTCTTCTTCCTTCCCTTCTTTCCTTATTTTTCCTTCCTTGCTCTCTTCCCATCTTCCCATCTTTTTTTCCCCTTTCTCCTTTCCTGTCCCTTCTTGCATGCTCAAATGCAAAGGGGGAAACATTTTCCCTTTTGTTTTGTTTTTACTTTGTTTTAATAGCCCTCTGCCAGCGAAAACAGAGCTCAGGGGGGGGCTGCATGTGGCGCCCCCCACATCCCATTTTTGGCTGCGACGGCCTCTTGCAGCCCTCTGCCAGTGAAAACGGAGCTTAGAGGGGCTGCGTGTGGCTCCCCATGCCCCATTTTAGCCTGCGACGGCCTCCTGCAGTCCTCTGCCAGCTAAAATGGAGCCCGGGGGGGCTCCAACCATCTAGGTTGGAATCCAAGTATCACCCCAGGTGAAAACTCCCAACCAAGTGGAGGTCACTTGAACCCCAAGTGGAGACCACCACTGTCTTAAGCACAGCGTCTGTTGATTAACAGCTCTTACGCACAGGAAATTTAAAGAGAAAATGTACATAATTAGTAGACATTGTTTTAAATTACCATAATAATTATCTGACCAGAATGAAAAACATTTTAGAAATGAGTTGCACTGAAATGTGCGTCTTCTTGTGGAAGAAACTACCGGCCTTGATGCTATTAAGAAACGGGTCATTTTCCCTGGCAATTGAATTGTAAGGGTGATGTCTAGCCTTGTGTGTATTTCATTTTTTCTTTTCTTGCTGAGAACAAATTTCCTGAGTTCCTGGAATCTCTGTCAGAGTGTATCTTTAAAAAAAAACAAAGCCATTTGAAAAGAAATCAACATGTCAATTATCTCATAATTAAGTACCTTTGAAGCAATTCAGCAAATGAAAAGTAGCAGCTGAATTCAATAGGATGCATTTAAGAAAATTGCTGGAGATCCTTCGCGAAATAATGAAGATAAGACACTTGACCAGACCGCTAAGTTTGCGGTTTTAGCAATCTCTTTTTGCAATGAGAGAGGGGGAAAAAAAAACTTCGGCAGCCGTTTACACTGGTTACTGTTAAATAAAATCCATTACGGTAGTTCCTGGATTTAATAGATGGGACTTCCAGCAAAAATAATATCAACATAATATCTGATTTTACTAGTGTTGGAAGAAATGTCCATCTGGATTCAGTTCCAAGTGGGGTGGAAGACCTGGAAACATGGAGGCTGCTTGGAAGGATGGTTAAATGGTGAACAGGACCACATAGGTTTGAAGTCCTGGGTAGCTGACCATGTGGAGTGGAGAGTGGGTGTTATTTATATCCTCTCTTGGGCTTTGAACTTGAGCTTCCTATTCCTGTGGCAAGGGCAAGTATCCTATTGGCTGTCAGACTCCCAGGGGGCGGGGTGCTTAGCTAACTTTGTAGGCTGTCTGTGTCCCAGGCTTGGTTGAAACTTGCTGGGTGATGTAATGAAGGGGCTTTGGGCAATTCCTATTATGGCTGAGGGCTAATCCTACCTTTGTTGGACCTTGGGTGAGGGTATTTGCTTATGAATAGAGCTATCTCTTTATCTCTTAAGTGTTGACATCTGCTGTGGGCTATTGAGGAGGGTGGGGGCTATTAAGAGAGAGTCTGCTTCCTGCCTCAAAAAACATGTTCCAATATTTGAGGAGCTGCCACAAAGAAGAGGAGGGGATCAACTTATTTTCCAAAGTACCTGAAGACAGGAAAGATACAATGGGTGAAAACTAATCGAGAAGAGGACCAACTTAGAAATGAGTAATTTCTTGTCAGGGAAAACAATTAATCAGTGGAAGGGCTTGCCTTCAGAAGTTATGAGTTCTCCATTACTAGAGGTTTTAAAGAAAAGATTGGCTGACCATTTGTCTAAAATAGTATAGGACAGTGATGGCGAACCTTTTTTGGTTCGCGTGCCAAAAGGGGGGGGGATGTGGGGGATCACATGTGTGCGTGCCCACACTCATAATTCCATGCACCCCCGCACATGCACATATGACGCCCCTGCTCCCAGCATGCAATGGCACGGCCATTTTTTGCTCTGCCCAGGCTCCAGAGCCTTTCTAGGAGCCTGAGGAGGGCGAAAACGGCCTTCCCCATCCCCTCTGGAGGCTGGAAAATGGCCTGTTTCCCGACTTCCAGTGGGCCCAGAAGGCCCGAAAATCAGCCAGCTGGTGCACACATGCACGCCGGACCTGAGCTCGCGTGCCCACCGATATGGCTCCGCGTGCCACTTGTGGCACCCGTGCCATAGGTTCGCCATCACGGGTATAGGATCTTCTGCTTGAACAGGGAATTGGACAAAATGACCTCCAAGGTCCCTTCCAACTCTGTTATTCTGTTAAATTATGTCAACACAGGTTGGGTATCTTCCAAAGTCAACAAAAGAACAGCCAAGTATCCGTTGACTTATAAAGGTAGCAAAGGAGGAAATGACTTAGAATTTAATCTCCAGGTCATGAATTAAGATAAGGACTTAGATTCCTGTGTGCTAGATAGGGGAGATGTCCTTTCTTCAATAAAGAGACTAATCAAGCCAGGTTATGCCTGAGAGCCTTCTGCTAAGTAAGCCATTTTCAGAATAAGGAATCCAGTGTTGGCAATGCCTGGATTTAGAGCTGATCCTGACAGCAAATGAAGTCAGAAGCCATATTTCCAATGCACTAAATGTTACCTATTTTGGGCCAAGCAATTGCTCATCCCATGCTAAGCAAGTATTGCATCCAACACATCATTCCCCCCACACACACTTAAAGAACTTAGAGACTTTAACTGTATCAATCGTGGCATCTCAGTTTCCCTTCTTCTGTCCCAGTGGCCTAGTGGGTAGTACTAGAAAATCCTGCATTTCAATCCATACTCAACCACGGAAGCTCAGCCTGGCAACTTCATGCCATTTTTCTCTCTGCCCACCTCACCGAGGTTTGCTTATGGAGATACAATTATTGAAAGAGGGATGATTGCCTTTGTTGCCTTGAGCCCTGAGAAGAAAAGGTGGGTTTTAAAATCTGAGAAATAAATGTATTTCTGGATGAACCATGTGGCAGACTATTTCTCCACAATCCTGGTGAACAAGAATGGAAACCAGAGTGATGTTCTCATCCAATAATCAAGGTGAAGATTGTCTTCACAATATGATCTCAAAAAGGGAAAGGAAACAAAAAGATGTTGAGACCCTAGAAAGAGTGCAGAGAAGAGCAACAAAGATGGTTAGGGATCTAGAAGTAAAATCATACTGTGATGACCCAGGGCACTGCACAGAGATAACACAAACAGCTAGCAGTTCAAACTGGCCCTTTTAGTGCTCCAAATCTCCCCCAAACAAACCTCAAACAGCCTCTGGCAATTAGTCCAGCCCAGCGCTGTCTGCACCAAGGCTGCACAGCAATAAGTCCCAAATTTATCTAGCAAAAGAAGAACAAAGCAAGGAGTTCAGGAGGCAAAAGATACAGATAATCTGTCCAGAATACCACACAGGAATGCAAGGATTCTTGGCAAGTTCAAATGTCGGCACACAACACTCCAGGAACTCAGCGTTTGTTCCTGACAAATGCCCCTCCCCACAGAGTCTCCTTAAGTCTCATTCCCCAGGTGTGCCTGGTGAAGCCGGGCGGGGCACTCTCCTCATGAGTGGCCTCCTCTGTCTGAGCTGATCCCACCTCCTCTGCACTCTCCAAGCCCTTGCATCAGAAGGGGGTGATTCATGGTCCTCGGCTGAGCTCTGTTCCTCCCTGCCTGCAGGCCTTGCTAATTCCGAACAGCCTTGCCTGGACTGACTCTGCCCTTCCCCAGTTTCCTCCAAGGCCAACAGAGCTGCCCTATCACTCGCTGTCAGTTCTTGTTCCAGCTGATCTTCCTACTCAGAGTTAGACACTGACAGGGGCATGACACATACGATGAACAGTTGAGGGAACTAGGTATGTCTAGCCTAACAAAGAGAAGGACTAGGGGTGACATAATAGCAGGCTTCCAGTATGCTGTCATAGAGATGAGGGGATTGACCTCTCCTCCAAAACACCTGAAGCAAGACAAGAAGTAATGGATGGAAACTTATCATACAGAGATCCAACCTAGAACTAAGGAGAAATTTCCTGACAGTGGGAACAATTCATCAGTGGAATGGCTTGCCTCCAGAAGTTTTGAGTGCTCCAACCCTGGAGGTTTTTGTTAAGGAGTGTACAGAGTTATCAGGGACATGCACGTAGAAACGGAGTATTTCAGCTTGGCAACCAGTGGATAGGAGTAATGATCCAGTCACAAAGAGATTCGTTAAAGTGTATAAAGTAGTTTACTTTTAGATAAATAGCACAGTCCAATTAAAGAGTCCAGGTCATACACGTTCAGTCAGTCAATATCAAGAAGTACAATAATCTTCTTACCAGCCTGTCTTTGTTTTAAACATCAAAGATATTACAGCTTACAAACACTTCAATACTATCACTTCACACAGAGCTCACTATCAGACACAAAGTCAATCATGAATGAATCAGCAGAGAGAACGAACCTGAAACCACAATCTCTAGCTCCCTCTTATGGCAATCTTGAAACACTACAGCCAATCAGAATACAGCAATACATTTAAAGTTGTAGTACTTAAATATATACAAACATAGATTGGTGGCTTGTTTATATATGAACAGTTTTCAAGAAGAGATTGGAAGGCCATTTGTCCAAAATGGTGTAAGAACTCCTGCCTTGGGCAGGGGGTTGGACTAGAAGACCTCCATGGTCCCTTCCAGTCCTATGATTCTATCTCGTCAATATCTCGCATGGAACATCTTGCTGCCAACAATCATGCCTGTTTTACAACAAACGTAAAAACACATTTACCCAAATTATGCAGACACAATTTTGCTGCTTTTTCACAAATTAGGGTATGTTTCAGGCACTGGCTGATTTTTTTTTCATGCCCTGATATATTGGGCTCCAGGACAGAGAGGCTCAGAAGGACTTAAAGGTCATTCAAGCGAATGCTAAGAATATAACTTTTTGAGTAGACGTTGTCCTATCTTGGAATCAATAGAGAAAAGGGAAAAAAAATGAGTTCTCAGCCTTTTGGGGAGTAAGGACCTTTTTTTCCAAAGATCAAAGGCATTGCGAGATACTGATCTATTTAGACATCTTAGAAGATTTAGCACAAAGAGTTGAAGGTTAACTGAGTGTGCTTGCAAAGATATTAGCATTTAGGAATTCTGTGGCACTTCAAAAAAAACCTTTCAGACCTTCTTGGCAAACTTTCTAAAGAATTCACCTGCTAATCAGATACAGAAGCTTCTGGCTTGTCCTTTTGGGTGTCTGGATTGTCAGCCCTGAGTTTTCATAGTCTGAGTTCAGAAGACCTTAATTTCCCTCCGCATGTCATTGTGGACTTTTGAATTTATTTTGGTTCTTAGGACATATGCTTTGCAAAAAAAGTTCTGTTGCGTTTACCCCCCTTCAAATTCTCATTCTTTTTGATATGGATTTAAAACATAGAATAGTAGGAAAGGAGCTTGGAGGTCATCTAGTCCAACCCTCTGCTCAAGGAGGAGACCCAATCCCATTCCAGACAAATGGCTGCCCAGTCTCTTCTTGAAAGCCTCCAGTGATGGAGCACTCACAGCTTCTGGAGGCAGGTTGCTCCATGGGTTAATTGCTTTCACCGTTAGGAAATTTCTCCTTAGTTCTAGGTTGGATCTCATGTCAAATGAGAAGAGAATGGTAGTGAGATTGTCCTGGATGGATTGGTATGTTGCCCCAAATATAGCCAAGAGACTTCGTACTTGCAGGTCCCCTCTGTTATCCAAACTGCAATGTACCTTCCACCCTTCCATTAAATCCCAAGGACAGAGATTTCAGAAAGCAGCCTCACCAGGGAGCTCCTTCCAGCCAGAGACAATGTGTGCAGTCAGACAGATTTCAGAGCAATGAGTAGTTGTACTCGCTATATTGCCTCTATATCAATAAGGGCAGCTGAAAACTCCACCAAGATAAATTAGCAGAAGAATTTCTTTCTTTCTTTCTTTCTTTCTTTCTTTCTTTCTTTCTTTCTTTCTTTCTTTCTTTCTTTCTTTCTTTCTTTCTTTCTCTCTCTCTCTCTCTCTCTCTCTCTCTTTCTTCCTTCCTTCCTTCCTTTCTTTTTTTCTTTCTCTTTCTGTCTTTCTCTCTCTCTCTCTTTCCTTCCTTCCTTCCCCTTCCCTCTCCCCTCCTTTCTTTTCCTTTCTTTCCTTTCTTATCTTCCTTCCCTTCCCTTCCCATTCCCTTTCTCTTTTCCCTTTTCTCTTTTCCCTCTCCTCTCCTCTCCCCTCTCCTCTGCAGAGAGGAGACATTTGAAAAATTGCTGCTTAGATTTTGACATAGCAGTAGATGGGATTAACATTCTTTCTGGACCTGTTTCTTAAACAAGGAGAAAAGGTTGCTTAAAAGGCAGAGATCTAGAGGGGCATCCACAGGACCTGGCTGCTTTCATTGAAATGATGAAAGCAGCATTGTGATGTTGAGCTGTGAGCCCCTCCTTTTGAACACACAGACAATATACCCCAACATCTGCCCCAAGGTGTGGGGCTCTCATCGTGATAATGTCTTCATGCTGTCGCCCTTGTTGGTCCCCCATGGATGCCACTGGTGATCCAACTGAATAAAATTTGTATTAAATTCCCAGAAGACAAAACCGCAGGGCCAACAAATTCTGACCTTCTGAAACATTTCATAACTAATTATGGACTCTAGAATAAATTTCCCAGTCCATTAAGTCTTGAAGACACCAGAGGTCAATTACGTTCTTTCTTTGGTGATATTCCAGGGTCAGAAATACAATTGAGATCCCGACATGCCAGATGTGGCCCTGAGCTTTCTGTAGCCTTGTTTGAAGATCTGGGGAGAACTTTTAGACCTTCCTGAGCTCTTTGCACGGTGCAGGGGGAACCTTGTCCCCCTGATCAGAAACATTGGAAGGTGTGACACCTTGCTTGGGTTTCCAGCATGGTTTAGAATTTGCTAGAAATAATTAGGAATCCAATTTGGGTGGAATGAACAGCTGGACAGCTGGAAAGTCCAGCTCCTAAACTCTTCGTGTGTCTTCTGCGAAGATTCAGTAACAGTAACAGAGTTGGAAGGAACCTTGGAGGTCATCTAGTTCAACCCCCTGCTCACACAGAAGACTTGTACTATTTCTGACAAATGGCTGTCCAGTGTCTTCTTAAAAGCCTCAGTGATGGAGCACCCACAACTTTCGAAGGCAATTTGTTCCAGTGGTTGATTATTCTCACCGTAAGGAAGTTTCTCCTTAGTTCTTAGTTGCTTCTCTCTTTGATTAGTTTCCCTCCATTGTTTCTTGTCCTGATCCTTTGGAAAATAAGTTTCTGATGCTTTGGAAAATAAGTTGACCTCCTCTTCTTTGTGGCAGCCCCTGAGATACTGGAAGACTGCTATCATGTCACCCCTTGTCCTTCTTTTCATTAAACTAGACATACCCAGTTCCTGCAACCGTTCTTCATATGTTTTAGCTTCCAGTCCCCTAATCATCTTTTTTTTAAAAGTAATTTTTTATTAATTACATTTCTTAGTGCTTAATACACATCTTGTTGTCTGGGTATTTAATTTGCTTAACAATACATACGTTCTTAATCAATACATACACATGTTCTTAATCTCTACCTCTTTTTTCCAACCACTGGTAAAATAGATTCCATGTTTGATAATATTCTGTATCTTCTTTCTGTTTCATTTTTAATGTCAGTCTGTCCATTTCTGCACACTCTAGTATCTTCTTAATTGTTTCTTCATTTTTCCAACATTGCGCAAATACAATCCTCGCTGCTGTCAAAATGTGCAATATTTTTTTTAAAAAATGATTTTTATTAAGTAATTTTAAAAATACATAAAACATAAAAGACAAAATATGTACAAACATAACTACACACACACACATTGTTTTGCTGATAAATGAAAATAAAGGGAGACTATTATAGATCTGTACGCCGCCCTGAGTCCCTCGGGAGTTGGGCGGCATATAAGAAAACCAAAATGAATAAATAAATAAATAAATCTATTTCGAGCTATTTTGCTCTCGTCAGATAGCCATACCCATAGTGGGAATTGATATATATATATATGAAAATAGATGCAAATCTTTAAAAAGTACACACAGTACATACCTAACAAACCCTAAAGAAAAAACAAAACTTGACATCTCACATAAAAAGGTATAGTTATTTTTCATTAAGCAGTTTGGCGTATCATTTATATTTCTAAATATCTTTCTATATATATATATTTATCTCTCTCTATATATATATATCTTTTGTTTTACAACAATCATTAGAAAAAAAAGAAGAAAGAAGCAAAAAAAAGAACACAAATAATATAGTCCATCTTCGTTATACAAAACCTACTATTTTGTTACAGTTCAACCAATTGTAAAAAGTTTTCCAAATTTTATAAAATTCTGTTTCTTCTTTATCTTTTATTCGCATGGTTAGTCTATTCATTTCGGCACATTCAAGTGCAATATTAATACATACTTTTCTTATCAAGTTTACCTGATACTATACATAATAAAAATAGTTCAGGTTGAAAATCTACATGCTTTCCAATCATCTTTTCTAGCCACTTATGTATTTCCCCCCCCTTTTTTTTTGCTTTGCCACAAGTCTACCACATGTATAATATGTGCCCCAATTATCTTTGTTGCTCTTCTCTGAACTCTTTCTAAAAACTCAACATTTTTTTAGTACTGAAGTCACCAAAACTGAATGCAGTATTCCAAGTGTGGTCTTACTAGGATTTTATAAAGTGGTAGTATTATCTCATGCGAGCCAGGGGTGGGTTCTGGCTTACCTTGCTGCCGGTTCACTTCCTGACGCGCCATGCAGGCGCTTGCGCTTCGCACTCATGCACATGCGCAGTGCTAAAAACCCAGTGCTAAAAACAAGATGGCGCCACCAAGAGAGCCGATTCAGGGGCGTGGCAGGCCTGGGTCGCTGCCGGTTCGGCGAGCGGGGGAAATTCCTGCTACCAGTTCTATAGAACCGGCCCGAACTGGCAGGAACCCACCTCTGATATGAGCAGAATATAGCAGCAGAACAAAAGAAAGAAATCGTGTGGCTCAAGTCCGCTTGCCAAGTGGGGTGGGGATGGTATGAATTGGTGCCTTTGTTTTGAAAAGGGCACACTAATATACTAATGGCATAGAGCATAGAAAAAGACCGGTGCGCTCCGGTTCCCCCCCCCTTAAATGTTAAAAGGATGTTCGAATCTTTTAAAACCTCTTGGAAAGAAAAGAGAACAGCAAGGGACGGCATGTAGATACGAAGAAGCATTTCTGACATTTTTCAAATATGAAAAGAAGCCATTTGGAAAGATTTCAACGGGCCAATTGCTTTCCTCTTCTGAAATTTTTAGAGAACGTAACTGTTTTATATTTTCGGCGAGGAGGAGGAAGAAATAAGTTGTTATTAAGCTACTGAACACCGATGGTAGCCCCCAGAAAAAAGAAAAGCAAATTCCAACCAAGGGTTGATGTTGCTGTTTTGCTAAAGAGGTTGTAAAATAAATTGCTAACTGATAGTGGCAATATTCAATCCATCTTTTTCATGGCCTGTGATGGCAGGCGGGGACTGGAATGCCTGCAGTGTTACGGGTCACTTTTCATTACACAAATGGAATGGTGACTTTCAGGCAACTCTTTTGCTGCTGTGTGTTTGTAGTGGAGAAATGCGAAGCAGGGAAGTGAACTTCCTTTGGGACAGCCCTGTCACAGCCAGGGGTTGACGTGTGCCATGGGTTCATTTCAATAGCATGCGATTCAAATTCAGTTTGAAAATCAAAATGGAGAATCAGGTTCCTGAGTAGAATGATGAGCCTGGAACCTCAGCCAGTGGAAAGGTAGACCAGTTCTCCAAGGCAGACTTTCATCCCACAAAGAAGACGGGGTCCATTTATTCCCCAAAACACCTGAACATAGAATAACAGAGTTGGAAGGGACCTTGGAGGTCATCTAGTCCAACCCCCCTGCATCAGCAGGAGAGTCTGTACCATTTCAGACAAGGGGCTGTCCAGTCTCTTCTTGAAAGCCTCCAGTGATGGAGCAGCCACAACCTCTGAAGGCAAACCGTTCCACTGGTTAATCGTCCTCACTGTCAGAAAATTCTTCCTTATTTTTAGGTTGCTTCTCTCCTTGGTTAGTTTCCATCTATTGCTTCTTGTCCTGCCTTCAGGTGGTTTGGAGAATAGTTTGACTCCCTCTTCTTTGTGGCAGCCCCTCAAATATTGGAACACTGCTAGATTATTCTCACTGTTAGGAAATTTCTCCTTAGTTAACATGAGTACATTTGTAAAGAAAACAACAACATATCTCTATTCTTATTTACTTGCTTATTCTTATTTATTTACTTGTTCTGCACCTCAAGACAGAACAAGAAACAATGGATGGAAACGTATCAAGGAGAAAAGCAACCTGGAACTAAGGAGAAATTTCCTGACAGGGAGAACAATTAACCATTGGAACAGAAGTTGCCTCCAGAAGTTGTGAATGCTCCAACACTGGAAGTTTTTAAGAAGAGGCTGGACAGCCACTTGTCTGAAATGGCATAGGGTTTCCTGCTCGAGCAGTGGGTTGGACTAGAAGACCTCCAAGGTCCCTTCCAGCTGTCTTCTGGTTGATCCTTTATACATGGAGGGGTTAGTTCTAATAGAACATAGAATAACAGGGTAGGAAGGGACCTTGGAAGCAGAATATCCACAGGACTTTCATGTAATCCAGAGACATTCCTGCAGATAAAAGTGACCAGGGAGAGTGGCCTTTTCTTTGCAGCATTCAACTTTTTCAGTTCATAGACCTGGAAGGGATCTTGGAGGTCATTTAGTCCAACCCCCTGCTCAAGGTATAAGTTCTTACACCATCCTGGACAAATATTTGTCCAATCCCTTCTTGAAAAACCTCCAATGATGAAAGCACCCACAACTTATGAAGGACAGATCCAAGCCGTTCTATGGATTAATTGTTCTCCCTGTCAGGATTTTTCTCCTAAATTCCAGGTTGGATCTGTCCTTGTTTAGTTTCCATCCATCACTTCTTGTCCTGCCTTCAGGTCCTTTGGAGAAGAGGTTGACCCACTCTTCTTTGTGAGAGCCCTTCAAGTACTGGAAGATTGCTATCGTGTCACCCCCAATCCTTCTCTTCGTTAGACCACTAGACATACCTAGTTCCCTCAATCGTTCATCATACTGATGAGTTGAATGGATGAGGTCAAGTCAAGGCTGTGCTGAGCAGGTTTCACTCTCTAAAAAAAGGGGTCAGGAATTGGATTGCAGCCACCATCTTGATTTATTTTGACTCCTCTCCTGCCGATCCCTTGCAAGGGTCTTCCGAGTTCCTAGGTTGAGCTTCCGCTGCTTTGATAAGTTTTGGGGAGCTTCCTCAGATGGGGAAAGGCCAAAAAAGTTAAGATGGTGGCCACAATCCCAGGAGTCAAGCCCCACCCCCTTTATTACCTATTAAGGCAGTGTTTCCCAACCTTGACAACTTGAAGATATCTGGATTCAATTCCCAGAATTCCCCAGCCAGCATTCGCTGGCTGGGGAATTCTGGGAGTTGAAGTCCAGACATCTTCAAGTTGTCAAGGTTGGGAAACATTGTATTAAGGTGTTGATCACGGAATGGCAGCTGCCATTTTGACTTTTTGGACTCCGTAGGCAGGCCCTTCTGGATCTTTGTATCCAGCGTTCTGCTCCTTGCTGACTTTAAAGAATAGCTTTCGAGATTCTATTTTCTTTTTTTGTGAGGGAGCCGTATCATGTACCTTTTTAATTTGACCACCAGATGTGTCTGGCTGTCTTTCTTTTCCTGCCTAGGCTTTGGCACAATGATTTCTTTTCAAAAAATATATATATATATATCACCGCAGTGTCCACAAAAGGCCCAACCGACTTCAGAAAGCCGCATTTGTCTAAGCAAACAACAGGACGTTTTGTTGGGTTGGGGACTCGGCCTTACAAATGCACAAAGCAAACATCGGGGAACTGTACCCCACGCGTGTTTCTTTTTGGAATGAGCTGAGGGACCCCCCCTCCCCTCCCTTTCTCTCAGGGCACCGTGTCCTCCTCCATTCGGAGTTCAGCCATAAATCTTCCCTGCCTTTTCCAGTCGTAGCCTGAAAGAGCCATAATAACTGCACGCTTCCTGAGCATTGCATTGATTTGGCCAAATGTGGGCCCTCGCTTATTTGTTAATAAATTTAAGGTCATGGAGACAAAATCTAAGGTGACCAGACGTCCCGATTTTGGCGGGACACACCCGCTTTTTCGCCATTTGTCCCGCATCCCGCCCGCCCTCTTAAAAAGTCCCGATTTTTTAAAACAATGCCCGACTAGGGCATTCTTTCAAAAAATCGGGCCTGCAGGCACTCGAGGACGGCCAGGTTGGGCAGCAGCAGCAGGCCCTCTCAAAACGGGACGTCTGGTCACCTACGAGCTTAAATTGAGATGCTGCTGAAGGCGAGGGCGGGAAAAAGTCCCTCGCGCGACGTCATCACCCCGCGCCGGATATGAAGCGCAGGCCCGACGGCCAGCTTCCGGGCGCTCCGTCCTCCGGCGAGTGGGTCGCGTTAAAGCAGCGGCTGCGGTGCCAGGGCCGTGAGGGAAGGTGAGGCCGATGTTCGGCTGGGCCGTGCTCCGCTTCTCGCAGCCTTCAAGGACGTTTGCGAGGTCAGCGGGCGGCGCGGGACCCCCGGGCGGGCGGGGGGGGAGGGAGGAGGAGAGCTCCCCTTCGCAAGCCAGCCCAAGCCACTGCCGGCTTCCGAAGGGGAAGCGGGAGGCGAGGAAAGGCCTCCCGCCTCCCCCCCCCACCTGGATGCCGACATTAGCCGTCTTTTGCCCTCTGCGCATGCGTAGCGTTCTGCGCATGCGCAGAGGGCAAAACTCAAATTGCGGCCCCGCCCCCCCCCATGTCCCGCTTTAAAAAAAAAAATCTGGTCACTTTAACAAAATCAGATGTGGAACTCTTGAGTCCAGGGCTCCCTGTCTTCACTGCCCGTTCATTGATTGCAAAAGGGACATCAATTTGTGTCCCCAATTTCTGAATGATTAGAGGGCTGGAGGCTAAATCTTATGAAGAATGGTTGCAGGAATTGGCTATGTCTGGTCTAATGAAAAGAAGTACTAGGGGAGACATGAGAGCAGTCTTCCAATATTTGAGGAGCTCCTACAAAGACAAGAGGGTCAAATTGTTTTCCAAATAGAAATTTTGGGCTTAGACAACTTAGAACTTCGCCGCCTTCGGCCTGACCTAAGGGTAGTACATAAAATTATCTGCTACAATGTCCTGCCTGTTGCCTCACAATCAGGAGGTTGTGCGTTCGATCTAGGTAGAGGCAGATGTAGGGTCTCCTGCTTGGGCAGGGGGCTGGACTAGATGACCTGCAAGGTCCCTTCCAACTCTGTTAATCTGTTAACCACAACAATACACGAGCAAACAACAGATACAAACTTAAGGTAAACTGCTCCAAACTCGATTGCAGAAAATACGACTTCAGCAACAGAGTGGTCAATGCCTGTAATACTCTACATGAATCTGTGGTTTCTTTCACAAACCCCCAAAACTTTAACCTTAGACCGTCTACTGTTGACCTCACCCCATGTTTATACTTTATCTGTTATCTTATATATGCTTGATAAATAAATAAATAAAAATAAATAAATCATCGAAAGGCAAGACAAGAAATAATGGAAGGAAAGTAAACAAGGAGAGAAGCAACCTGGAACTAAGGAGAAAATTCCCAACAGTGGCAGCAATCAACCAATGGAACCAAAGTTGCCTTCAGAGGTTGTGGGTGCTCTATCACTGGAGGCTTTCAAGGGGAGACCGGACTGCCATCTGTCAGAAATGGTGTAGGGTCTGGCTTCTCCATTGACTTTCCTTGTCAGAAGGTGGTAGAAGGGATCACGTGACTTTTGGACACAGCAACGGTCATAAGTATGAACCCGTTCCCAAGCATCTGAATTTTGATCACGTGACCATGGAGATACTGCAACAGTTGTAAGTGTGAAAAACGGTCATAAGTCAGCTTTCTCAATGCTGCTGTAACCTTGAATGGTCACTAAATGAACTGTCGTAAGTCCAGACTACCAATATATGTCCCGCGTAGCAATCTCACAAACAAGAGCTGCACCTCCTGCATTTTAGTACAGTCTAACCAAGAAATGACCATCCCAACATTGCACAGTTAAGTTGTGTATGCAAAGTGCATATTCCTGATGCGTAGCTTTGCTTTCAAGAGTGGCAGTCCATTTTTTCTCCCCATAGGAGACCCACGGAAGCTCTAAAACGCCCCTCTTGTCTACCAAGCTGCTAGGAACCTTTCTTTGCTTGAGGGCCCGCTTTGAGCAAAACATCTGGAGAAGTAACCGGAACCTCATTTAAACAAGACAGCAATATCTAGGGATGTCGTGAAAATCTTTTCAGGGAGAAGCCTCATTTTAAAATATTCTTTTCTCCTGCATAGTTCAAAGCAGTCATTAATTAAATATTACTTTAAACATCCACCCCGTTTGAAGTTCCTGTCCTGAATTCCTTGCCTACCTTCTACCCCCTTCCTCTTCCGTAATGCAGCCAACAGAGTCAGAATAGAACTGGAAGGGATCTTGGAGGTCTTCTAGTCCAGGGGTCTGCAACCTTAAACACTCAAAGAGCCATTTGGACCCATTTCCCACAGAAAAGAAAACACCAGGAGCCACAAAACCTGGGTTGGTGTGGTCAACTCTATGTCACTCACTCCCACCCAGTCACATGACCCCCCCTAGCCACGCTTACCCAGCCGGTCATTAGAGTAGACAACTGGTTGTTAAAAAACACCGGGAGCCACAAAACCCTTTGATCTCCCCTCCCTCTCTCTCCCCCTCCCTCTCTCCCCTCTCTCTCTGTATCTCTCTGTGTATCTCTCTCTCCCCCCACCCTCTCTCCCCCCCTCTCTCTATCTGTGTGTGTGTGTGTGTGTGTCTCCCTCTCATCCCCCGCCGTTGCCCTTACCTTCTCAGGCTAGGCAAGGAGTGACTGGGAGGGGAGGGCGAGGGGCAGGGGCAGTCAGTGATGGGATCACGCGACAGGGAGCCACAGCAGAGGGCCCAAAGAGCTGCATGCGGCTCCGGAGCCGCAGGTTGCAGACCCCTGTTCTAGTCCAACCCCGTGCTCAAACAGGAGACCCTATACCATTTCAGACAAATGACTGTCCAGTCTCTTCTTAAAAGCCTCCAGTGATGGAGCACCCACAACTTCTGGAGGGAAGCCATTCCACTGCTTATCTATGGAGATTCTCAGTCATCCAGGTCATGGTTGTCCCAAAGGTGCTTTTTCAAGTGGCAACTAGACTTTCTGGGTTTTTGTTTTTAAGACGTTTCGCTTCTCATTCAAGAAGCTTCTTCAGCTCTCAAGAAGCTTCTTGGATAAAAACCTAAACGTCTTCAAAGAAAAACCAGAAAGTCCAGTTGCCTCCTGAAAAAAGCACCTTTAGGACATTCTACTAGTTAATTGTTCTCACTCTCAGGACATTTCTGCTTAGTTCCAGGTTGCTTTTCTCCTTGATTAGTTTCCATCCATTGTTTCTTGTCTTGCTTTGGAAAATCTCCCTCTTTTTTGTGGCAGCCCCTCAAATACTGGAATACAGGTAGTCCTCAACTTACAACAGTTTGTCTAGTGACCATTCAAAGTTACAATGGCACTGAAAAAAGTGACTTATGATCATTTTTTGCACTTATGACCGTTGCAGCATCCCCAGGGTCATGGGGATTTACATTTGGATGCTTGGCAATTGACTCATATTTATGACAGTTGCAATGTCCTTTTGTCATCTTCTGACAAACAAAGTCAATGGGGAAACCAGATTCACTTAACAACCGTGTTATAGGTTCTCTAACCATGGTATAAGGCCATGATGACGAACCTATGGCACATATGCCAGAGGTGGCATGCAGAGCCCTCTCTGTGGGCACATGCACACCGGCCAGCTGGTCTTCGCGGACGCTGGGGCGCTGGAAAACGGCCTGAAGAAGGCCCAAAAAACGGCCCGAAAAAATGGCCTGAAAGCGGTCCAAAAACTGCCCCATAAAAACAGCACCAAAACCACCCCCAAAATGGCCCGAAAAACAGCCTGAAAACGGACCCAAAAATGACCTGAAAACGCCCCCCCAAATGCCCAAAAAACAGGCATGTGCGCGCTGGCCAGCTGATCTTCAGGTTTCCGGTGCGCGCGATGGTCGCCATGCATGCACGTGCCAGCGCACTGGCCAGCTGGTCTTGATGTTTCCAGGGCTCGCACATGCATGCACATTCCGGTTTGGGCACTCGGTGTCAAAAAGGTTCTCCATCACTGGTAAAAGGTCTCCTGCTTGAGCAGGGAGCTGGACTAGAAGACCTCCAAGGTCCCCTTCCTGCTCTATTCTGGTTGAATTATCAATTTAACAACTGCATTGATTCACTTAACATACCGTATTTTTCTGAGTATAAGACGCACCTTTTTCCTCCCTAAAAGTGGCTGAAAATTTGGGTGCATCTTATACTTCGAATGTAGCTTTTTTTCCAGCCCTAACTAGGTGCTAACAGATCTTCCCAGCTCTTACCTTGCAGGCTTTTTCATTGTTACTCTCTCCGAAGAATGTTTTTCCAGCCCTAAGTTTTTGCAGGTTTTTTTTTCATTGCTCTACTTGCTCCGAATAAGGTTTTTTCTAGCCCTAACCAGGTGCTAACGATCTTCCCAGCTCTTACTGGCTTGCAGGCTCTTTCATTGTTACTCTCTCAGAAGAAGGTTTTTCCAGCCCTAAGTCTTTGCAGGGTTTTTTTTCATTGCTCTACTTGCTCCAAAGAAGTTTTTTTCTAGCCCTAACCAGGTGCTAACGATCTTCCCAGCTCTTACTGGCTTGCATGCTCTTTCATTGTTACTCTCTCAGAAGAAGATTTTTTTAAGTCCTAACCAGGGGATAAAATAATGTGCTGAAGCTGACCAGACTAAGGATGCTAGCCAGATGAATACTTGGTAGGCAGATTGTTTTCCCCTATTTTCCTCCCCAAAAACTACTTATACTCCGAAAAATACGGTATGTGGCAAGAAAAGTCGTAAAATGGGGCAAAACTCACCTAACAAATTTCTCAGTTGGGAACATACATTTTGGGCTCAATTGTGGTTGTAAGTTGAGGACTATCATGTCCCCCTAGTCCTTCTTTTGTAATGCAAACAGAGTTTGCATACAGCCTTGACTTTCTATGAATTGCAGGGAGACGCTTCACTTGTTATTTTCCTTTGTGCTATTAGGTCAAGTCATGGCTTTGTGGAGGGCTAATGGCACAGATGTTATTGGTGATGGAATGCTGTGGAGGAGATTGTTATCAAAGAGGAAACCTTCCCAACAAGAGGGGGAAATAATAGGTTTTAGAAGTTTCCCGGCTGAATTAGAAATTGCCCTTAAAGGAGACTTAAAGGTAATTAATGGGATGGTTGCTGAAGATTAGACCATGGTTACGTCAGCTATGTGAGGTATCAGGTAGCTAACCGGTTGAGATAGAATCAATCCAGCTGTTCCTTCAGGTGGCTTTCCTTTCAGAAATGAGGGTAGTCCTCAATTTATGGCCACAATTAGAACCAGAATATCCATCACTAAGCAAGGTGGTTTATGCAGATCCTTATTCACTCAAGGTTGACTCAGCCTTCCGTCCTTCCGAGGTCGGTAAAATGAGGACCCGGATTGTTGGGGCAAGAGGCTGACTCTGTAAATTCTATTCTGTTTTGTTCTGTTCTGTTCTACTCTAGTCATCTGTGTTCTGTTCTGTTCTAATCTAATCTAGTATCCTATCCTTTCCTATTCTATTTTATTCTATTCATCTGTATTGTATTCTGTTCTAATCTAATCTAATTTCTATTCTATTCTAGTCTATTATTCTAGTCTAGTCTATTCTAGTCTATTAGTCTAGTCTTGTCTATTCAATTCAACTGTATTCTACTCTGTTCTAATCTATTCTAATCTATTCTATTCTATTCTATTCTATTCTATTCATCTGTATTCTATTCTGTTCTAATCTAATTAATCTAGTATCTATTCTATTCTATTCTATTCGTCTAGTCTAGTCTATTCTTTTCTATTCTAGTCTATTATTCTATTCTATTCTATTCTATTAATCTGTATTCTATTCTGTTCTAATCTAATCTAATCTAGTATCTATTCTATTCTATTCGTCTATTCTAGTCTATTCTAGTCTATTATTCTATTCTATTCTATTAATCTGTATTCTATTCTGCTCTAATATAATATAATCTAGTATCTATTCTATTCTATTCTATTCTATTCGTCTAGTCTAGTCTAGTCTAGTCTAGTCTAGTCTATTATTCTGTTCTATTCTATTCATCTGTATTCTATTCTGTTCTGTTCTAATCTAATCTAGTCTCTATCCTATCCTATCCTATCCTATTGCTGTGGTGGCGCAGTGGTTAGAATGCAGTATTGCAGGCTAACTCACTGCTCACTCCAGCAGTTCGATCCTGACCGGCTCAAGGTTGACTCAGCTTTCCATCCTTCAGAAGTCAGTAAAATGAGGACCCAGATTGTTGGGAGCAAAGGCTGGACTCTGTAAACTGCTTAGAGAGGGCTGTAAAGCACTGTGAAGCAGTATATAAGTCTAAGTGCTATTGCTATTTCCCTTCCTTCCTTCTTCCCTCCCTCCTTCCCTCCCTCCTTAGGGGTTAGAGTGTAGTATTGCAGGCTAACTGTGCCCACAGTCAGGAGTTCAATCCTGATCAGCTCAAGGTTGACTCAGCCTTTCATCCTTCCGAGGTGGGTAAAATGAGGACCCAGATTGTTGGGGGGCAAGAGGCCGACTCTGTAAAACCACTTAGAGAAGGCTGTAAAGCAGTATAGAAATCTAAGTGCTATTGCTTAGTGAGATGTGCCTGATTTTACTGCCTCTTTTGATATAGTCATTAAATGAATTACTGCAACTGTTAAGGGAATTACACAGTCATTTAGAAAATCCAGCTTTCTCCATTGACTTGGCTTGGTGGGAGCTGGCGGGGAAGGCCACAAATGGGGATCATGTGACTCCAGGATGCTGCAACTCGTTGCCAAGTGTCCCAATTTGGATCACATGACTTTGGGATGTTGTGACGGTTGTAATTGCAAGCACTGTTGTAAGTCATTTTTTTCAGTGCTGTTGTAAGTTCATTGCTAAATGAAGGATTATAAATCAAGGAGTATCTGTACAGGTAGTCCTTGGCTCACAATAGTCCTTGGTTCATTTAGTGACTGTTCAAAGGTACAACGACGCTGAAAAAATTGACTTTTGATCGTTTTTCACAGTTACGAACCTTACACTATCCCCATAGTCACGTGATCAAAATTCAGATGCTTGGCAAACTGACTCATATTTATGACGGTCGCAGTGTCCCAGGGCCCTGTGATCCCCTTTTGCGACTTTCTGACAAGCAAAGTCAATGGGGAAGCCAGATTCACTTAACAACCATGTTATTAACTTAAGAACTGCAGTGATTCGCTTAACAGCTGTGGCACAAAGGGTCATAAAATGGGGCAAAATTCACTTAACAAATGCTTAACTTAGCAACAAAGATATTGGGTTCAATTGTGGTCGTAAGTCAAGGATTTGCCTGTAATAACTTTGCCTTCAATGAGAAGGAACCTTATCCTTTTGCAGAGGATTGGTTTAATTTAATTTAATTTAATTTAATAGACGTTCTTATAGGCCGCCCAATCCCGTGGGACTCAGGGCCAATCCCGTGGGACTCAGGGTGGTTGATGTCGTTGCCTTGCATTTTTTCCCCCTTACTTTGCTTACTCCTCAGAAGTCCAAGAATTAAACTTAGAAAGAGGTAACGTGTAATTCCTGTATTTGTGATGGGATGTACTCTGCATTCCCAGAAGGGAAGGGGTGCATGGCAGAAGAAGAAAACCATGACGTTTGTGTGGGAGAAAGCAATAGCAATGGCACTTAGACTTATGTACTGCTTCATAGTGCTTTACAGCCCTCTCTAAGCAGTTTACAGAGTTCAGCATATTGCCCCCAACAATCTGGGTCCTCATTTTACCCACCTCGGAAGGATGGAAGGCTGAGTCAACCTTGAGCCGGGGAGATTTGAACAGCTGAACTGCTGAACTAGCAGTCAGCTGAAGTAGGTTGCAGTGCTGCTTTTAACCACTGTGCCACCTCGGCTCACTCAAAGTGTGTTGAGATGGCTTCTCCTCAGTAGTTCTCAGACTGTGTGTTTAATGGTGTAAATATCAAGCTCCAAGTAATGCACCCATTACAAATTGAACTCCGAGGCATTGCTTTTCCTCAAAGAACAAATTCATATAGATACACCATCTTAGCACTACTGGTGAAAAGCCAGTACTAAAGTTCCTGGGCTTTTCACCCCAATATAAGTTTCAGTTTCCCAAGTTTCCAAAACAACTGTCACATTGTCCAACCCAGATGGGAGCTGGTTGCTCAGCAACAACTCTCCTCCTCCTCCTCCTCCTCCTCCTCCTCCTCCTCCTCCTCCTCCTCCTCCTCCTCCTCCTCCTCCTCCTCCTCCTCCTCCTCCTCCTCCTGTCAGCCAGACGTTGGAATGTGGTTGACTCATCAGTTAGGAATTCTGTTTTGACTGAAGGCTCCATCCCCCGCTTCAGCTCCAAACTGTGTCAAGCTGAATGCAGGTCAGAATGTCCAAGGATACAAACAATCCCACACCCTGATCAAATTCAGTCTTGACAGTAAGTACAGGTAGTCCTCGACTTACAACATGGCTGCAGTGGCATGTGATCCCCTTTGGTGACTTTTCTGACAAGCAAAGTCAAAGGGGAAGCCAGATTCACTTAACAACCAGGTTACTAACTTAACAACTGCAGTGATTCACTTTAACAACTGTGGCAAGAAAGGTCGTAAATGGGCTTAAACTGACTGAACACCTGTCTTGCTTAGAATTAGAAATGTTGGGCTCCATTTTTAAATGTCTCTGGAGATTCTCAGTCATCCAGGTCATGATTGTCTCAAAGGTGCTTTTTCGAAAGGCAACTGGACTTTGTTTTTCCCCTTGAGGAAGAAAAGTTATTTTGCTTCTCATCCGAGAAGCTTCATCAGATTCTGGGGATAGAAGGATTAGTTCTGATAGAACCATCCAGCAAGAACTGATGAAGCTCCTTGAACGAGAAGCAAAATGTCTTCTTCCTCAAGGGAATATACATCCTCCATGTTGTGGTCCGCCAGTGGCCTGTGGAGCTGGCAGCAGAGTCGGACAGCGAGGAGGCTGGGGAGGAACATAGGCCAGGCCTGGAGTCTGGAGAAGGCTCAGTGCCAGAGGCAGAGATCCAGCCCGGGCCATCTGGGAGGTCTGTGCTGACTCCAGAGCCTCCAGAGGCTGACATGAGTGAAGCAGAGAAACAGGGGGAGCCTGTTCCCAATGCGCGCATGCGCAGAGCTGCTAGAAGACAAGAACAGTTATGGAGGAAAAGGGCAACTCGGAAGTAAGGCTTGCAGATGATTGGCCCCTCCCATAGGATATAAAAGTGGAGCAAACGGATGTGCTCGTTGCAGGAAGCAACTTGGTTCAATTCTGGTCAGTGTAACTCAGCAGCTCCGTTCTGACTCCGTGTTTCTGTTTGGCCTTGCAATGACTTAGATCTTTGGCAACGTGTCAAGAGAGATAAATGTTGGTGCTTATCAGCCTTCTTCCGAAAGACTGTGGCAGACTAATTAACATTGTTTGGGACTTATTACGGCCGTGAATGAACAGAATTCACAGCCGTTGAAATAAAAAGAGGTTTTTGGGACTACGTTTGTGTTTTATGATTTATCAGGAAGCCTGGGTCAGAACACTCCAGTCACCTTTTGAAAAAGCACCTTTGAGACAAGTTGGGCTCAATTGTGGTGGTATGTTGAGAATCACCTGTATTGGAATGACAGTTCCAGAATCTTTACCCAAAATGACCAGTGACCAAGAATCTTGGGAGTCCTAGTGTCATCATGGAACCCACCAGTGAGCAAAGATCAACAGGTTGCACAGAGATAGCTTTCTTCATGGGACTTTTTGGAACTAGTGCCTGGAAGAAACATCAGCCTGTTTTTTTTCTTGTAAATATGCAAGTTGAAAAGAGAGCAGATCAGTTTGCATCCAATTTAGACTGGTAGGTAAGTAGCAGGAGAAAATTATATATTACGCTTATATACGTTTCTCCCATTTGGTGTTAGATACGTTTGCCTGATGAAGACATTCTTATGGAAATGACTTCCAACAGCACAATTATACCTTTTAGAAATAAAATTTGGCAAAGGGCCCCTTAGGGCTGTGGATTTATTTTTTACCTGACTAATAGCTTCACGTTCATTAAGCTAGAAAAATAATATTTGAATTTTTTTGTAGTAGGAATGAACATTTCCTTGCATTTAGCTTGATTGGCTGATTCTTTGATTTATCTATTTACTTGGAGTAAATTGCTGTCTGGAATTCTGCTTGTTTTAGAGATAATTCATCCAGTTTTCTGCCTTCCTTGTAAAAATAATGTTTTTAAATTGTACAAAATGCAGGGTAGAACAGTTCTAGAAGAGTTTATTCTACCCTTTCTGTCTCTTGCTTATTCAGATTTAAATTAGAACAAATTAGGCAATTTGAAGCTGGTGTGTGCTATAAAATGAGCATAAAATTTCAGCCTTCTGATTGTGGTGGAGCAGGAAGTCTCACTTTTTCCTCACCTTTGATAGAACTTTTACAAAGTTTTCTTTATATATATTTTGTGCAAAGTTATTTACATAAGCTCAAAGAAATGCACACAGAGGTACTGAAATAAAGCCAAATTAAGTCAGATCTCTTAAGGACACTACCTGTCCAGAGAAGACATTGATTTCTTTATTAATGTTCTCTCTGGAGAAGGATTTGGATAATGTGATTTTTTTAAAAAGAAACTAATGCTGTTTGTCTTGGAAACCAAGAACAGTGTTGGTGTTTGAGAACCAGCCAAAATGCTGACATTTCAGTTCTAAAAGCAGAGATGCTAAAATTCAGTATTCAAGTTTTGGCCTAGATACCCTTTACTTCTGTAGATGGTCAAGAGTTCTGGGAAGACATCTTCATGTATGTTCAAAGTCAGACACTTCCTCCTCCTCCTCCTCCTCCTCCTCCTCCTCCTCCTCCCTCCTCCTCCTCCCTCCTCCTCCTCCTCTCTCTCGTCTTGGGGGAAAGGGGCTTTGAGACTGGTTCATTCTGGACTCCGGCCAAGGCCTAGCCAAGATTCATGTCCATTGCTTGACTGTGGAAATCATGTCAGGAAAAAGATTTACTTTTGGTTTTAGCTAGAGGCATCCAGAAGGCTCCCTCTGGATATCTTCCAAAGTGAAGTCCTCCTGTAGCCTTTCTTTGAAACGGAAATGTGACAGTAACAGAATAATAGAGTTGGAAGGGACTGTGGAGATCTTCTAGTCTAACTGCCTGATCAATCAGGACATCTGATACTATTTCAGACAAGTGGCTGTCAAGTCTCTTCTTTAAAAGCCTCCAGAACTTTTAAGTCCATCCACAACTTGCAGAAGTAACCCATTCCACTGGTTCAATGTTTTCACTGTCAGGAAGTTTCTCCTTAGTTCTACTTTGCTTCTCTCCTTGGTTAGTTTCCATCCGTTGCTTCTCGTCCTGCCTTCTGGTGCTTTGGAAAATAGGTTGTCCTAGGGAGCTAGGGAGGCTTCAGAGGGATGGAAAAAGAGGTCATGTAAGACCATCTTCTACCATGAGCACCCATTTGGAGAATTTTCTGGCCAAAGGCTTCCCTGCTCCTGCTTCTTTTCAATCCCAAGGGGTGGGATCTCCTCTTGTTGAGCTTTTCACGAACTGTGCTACTGCCATCACTAATTGGAAGCTCAGCCCTTGGGAAGCCACAGGCAACTGTCCTTTCCGTAGAAACGGTTTTCCCCAGTAATATCGTATGGCTGGCAGAGTTGGACTATAAGGAAGGCTGAGAGCTGAAGAGTTGATGCTTTCGAATTGAAGGAGTCTCTTCAGAGTCCCTTGGGCTACAAGGAGATCCAATCACTCAATCCTAAAGGGAAATCAACCCTGAGTGTTCTTTGGAAGGACAGATCCTGAAGCTGAAGCTCAAATGCTTTGGCCACCAAATCAGAAGAGAGGACTCATGGGAGAAGACCCTGATGTTGGGAAAGATGGAAGGCAAAAGGAGAAGAAGGCGGCAGAGGATGAGATGGTTAGATAGTGCCTTTGATGCAAAGAACAGGAATTTGGGTAAACACTGGGAGACAGTGGAGGGGGGTGGGGTTGGCCTGCTGCTGTCCATAGGATTGTGAAGAGTCGGACACAACTTAGCTACTGAACAACAACAATGAATGACTATGAGAGGTGGAGCATAAGGAAGGCTGAGCATTGAAGAATTGATGCTTTTGAACTGTGGTCTTGGAGAAGACTTCTTAGAGAGTCCCTTGGACTGCAAGGAGATCCAATCACTCAATCCTAAAGGAAATTAACCCTGACTGTTCTTTGGAAGGACAGATCCTGAAGCTGAAGCTCAATTGCTTTGGCCACCAAATCAGAATAGCAATAGCAATAGCAGACTTATATACCGCTTCATAGTGCTTTACAGCCCTCTCTAAGCGGTTTACAGAGTTCAGCATATTGCCCCCAACAATCTGGGTCCTCATTTTACCCACCTCGGAAGGATGGAAGGCTGAGTCAACCTTGAGCCGGTGAGATTTGAACAGCTGAACTGCTGAACTAGCAGTAGCCTGCAGTGCTGCATTTAACCACTGCGCCACCTCGGCTCAGAAGAGAGGACTCATGGGAGAAGACCCTGATGTTGGGAAAGATGGAAGGCGAAAGGAGAAGGGGACAGCAATGGATGAGATGGTTAGATGGTGGAGACAGTGGAGGTGTGCTGTGGTCCATGGGACCACATGAAGAGTCGGACACAACTTAGCAACTGGAAAACCACAAATAGAAAATGTGGAGAGGTCTTTTGTGTCCAGTATCCTTCAGAGGTTTATCACAATGGTTTGGCTTTCGGGAAGCAGAAACCCAAATCCTGTGTTGTCCTACAGGTGTTGCTGGGAAGGTCCCCTGCCTGAAGGGGCTGAAAAACTGTTGCCAGAATGGATGTACATGAGACACGAGCAATCTTTAAACTTTGTTTTCTAGCTGGAATCCTGAAATCTTATTTTACCTTTAGGCAATTGCAAACTGGATCCTCAGGGGGTTAAAAGGAATAGATACAGTTTACCCTAAGAATAAAATAGCGGGAGAGAGGACTAGATGCTTAAGCCAGGGATCTGCAAGCATTAGAATCAAATTCATGAGTCCTTTGCCGCAAAACCTCCGTTCTGGTTCTCCTTTTGAATATCACTCTTCTCAGAAATCCAGTTTAAGAACAAAAGTTTTATTTAGTGCTGTTGTTGAAAAATGGTTTCTGGAAATCACTCCAGGGTTTAGCGCATATCCCGCTCCCCGCTCCCCTGAAAAGGATAGCCCAACATAAATCACCTTCTTGAATCTTCTACATGATTGATTTAGATTTAGATTTATTATTAGAGTTGGAAGGGACCTTGTAGGTCATCTAGTCCAACCCCCTGCTCAAGCAGGAGTTCCTACACCATTTGAGACAGATGGCAGTCCAGTCTCCCCTTGAAGGTCGCAAGTGTTGGGGCTCTCACAACCTCCGCTGGCAAGCTGTTCCACTGGTTGATCGCTCTCACCATCAGAAAGTTTCTCCTCACTTCCAGGTTGAATCTCTCCTTGGTCAGCTTCCATCCGTTATTCCTTGTTTGGCTTTCTGGTGCCATAGAGAACAGCCTGACCCCCCTCCTCTCTGTGGCATCCCCTCAAGTATTGGAACACTGCTATCATGTCACCCCTGGTCCTTCTCTTCGCCAGACTGGTCAAGCTCCGTTCCTGCAACCGCTCTTTCCACCCATTGCTTCTTGTCCTGCCCTCAGCTGTTTTGGAGAATAGTTTGACTCCCTCCTCTCTGTGGCATCCCCTCAAGTATTGGAACACTGCTATCATGTCACCCCTGGTCCTTCTCTTCGCCAGACTGGCCAAGCTCAGTTCCTGCAACCGCTGATGGCTGTTCTAGGAGCTTAAGCCTCAAAAGTCTTTTGGGCATCTGCAAATATAAATTTTGCAGACCCCAGTTTCTCCTACAGTTCAACAATGGTTTCTGTATTACTTGGAGTGCATACTTGTGAACACCCTCAAAAGCTTCCGTGTCCAAATGTTCTTGGTGTTGAGAAGACCGGATGTTGAGATATGATATGATTTTGTACTTGACCTATCAGATAGGACGCTTAGCTAACAAAGATTGAAGATCCTTCAAGATCCTTCCATGAACTGGTTTGGCCAAAGCTTTGTTGCAATTCTATCATGCCTTGTTCTTCTGTATTGTAGATCAATATTTAGTGGTTCATACCTTGTGATCATCCAGGAAAATGAGATTAAGTTCTCAAATAGGGAGGCTAAGATGATATTGATGGCCTTTTCAGAATTATGGACATTAGGAGTGGCATCTAAATATAACTAACACTGTCACTGATACAGGGAGGAGAGTAACTACCATAGATGAACATCAATCATTATTCCACCTCTTGTGGTTCAAACACAATAGCTGCTTCCAACTCATGAAAGCTACAATCTGCCTCCAGCTCTTATTTCTTTTATTTGATTTTATTGTTATTACTTGGAGGCTGTTTTTTCAGTTTGGGTTTGAATTTTCGAATATGTGGAACTTTCCATCTGCTTGTTTTATAGCAATTTATCAATTCTAGGGCAAAAAACCCCCACCAATTCATTTGTAAATTCAGTGACTAGATTTTGAAAAATCCTAAATGCATTTTAAAAATTTGTTAAAATGTTTTATATAAATAGCCCAAAAATATAATTGTGAATATAATTTCCATCCATCCTTTTCTTGTTAATATGCATTGAGTAAACAGACCTAAAATCAGAAGTTTCCTGACAGTGAGAACAATTAACCAGTGGAACGACTTGCCTCCTGGAGTTATGGGTGCTCCAACACTGGAGGTCTTCAAAAAGAGATTGGAGAACCATTTGTCTGGAATAGTATAGGGTCTCCTGCTCAAGCAGGGAGGTTAGACTAGAAGACCTCCAAGCTCCTTTTATGAAAACATCCTCAAAAATTGTGCTCTTAATCCAGTTCTTTTAATGTCTCTGTGATTTTTCAGAGTGCTAGATAGCCGCTCTCTCCATTTTAAAACTCTTGCAACCCCCTTTTAGTTTTTAATTTTCTTATTTTTTTGTCTTCAAATTGGCCAATGTACTTCTGTACTTCTCCCTCCCTCTCCAGCACATATGCTTCAATCTTGTTACCCAGGTGACTCACGATCTCTTCAATTCTCTCAGTCCGTTTGTGGCCGCCGAAGCTAATGACGACAGCTTGTCGTCTTCCACAGCCACTGGCCGAGAAGCTGGCATCGGTTCCCTGGGGGGTTTGCCCACTCCCCCAGTCCACCAGCAGGTGCTTCTCTTTATCCCCGCCCCTCCAGTGCGGTTCTGACCCAGTATTGACTTGCACCGGGTCTCCAGGCGGCTGGGATTCGGGATTCCCCTGCGGAGCGTGGGAAACTCTGTGCCGCTTCGGCGTTGGCCATGCCCCTTCCTCGATCTCCAAGCTCCTGTCCAACTGCTATTCTGTTAATCAGTGGAATGACTTGCCTCCTGGAGTTCCATCACTGGAGGTCTTCAAGACGAGATTTGACAACCATTTGTCCAGGATGGAATAAAGTTTCTTACCTTGAGCATGGGGTTGGATTAGAAGACCTCCAAGGTCCCTTCCAGCGCTATCATTCTATGATTCTGTGTTTTATTAAAGTTGGTAGTATGACAAGATGCCACTAGACTTTTGATTTTGGGCTAATATAGACTAACATGACTCTCCTCCTAATGGGAATAGACTTAGTAATTGGCTGTCTGTAGAAGTCATAAATCCAGAAGGGTCAGTGGATAAAGACTGTGAGGTTGATGGGACAGCAGTCTGGATATTAATGGAGTCTGGATTAGTGCAAAGTACAGGGGAGGAGAAGGGGAAAAAATGAAACAAAACATGAACAAAACACAGCCCTCCCGTCTTGAAGTGTTGTGAATTATAGCATCTGCTGCCTGAAATCGAATAATGATAGGAGACTATAAAAGAGACTGATTCACATTTTAATGGAATTCCTCAAGAGTTCATGAGTGTATATCTGTTTACTTAGTACTAAAACCCTCGTTTCAATTTTGGCTGAAAATTAATCTGAAAAAGTTCTGACAAAAAGGGGTGATGTATAGGGCTCAAAGGGAATTCTACATCCCCTCCAGTACCTATTCAGATTATATCTGACGACAAGAATACATTTTTATTAGAAATGGACTATAGAACCTAAAAGAAAGAAGAAACTTCCTGACTTACAGCGATTAATCAGTGGAACAACTTGCCTCCAGAAGTTGTGGGTGCTCCATCACTGGAGGTTTTGAAGAAGAGATCAATGGGCATTTGTCCGGAATGATATAAGGCAGGTGTGTCCAACCTTGGCGATTTTAAGATTTGTGAACTTTGACTCCAGAATTCCCCAGCCAGTCACATTGGCTGGGGAATTCTGGGAGTTGAAGCCCACAAGTCTTAAAGTTGCCAAGATTGGACGTCCCTGGTATAGAGTCTCCTGCTTCAGGAGAGGGTTGGCCTAGAAGACCTCTGAAATCCCTTCCAGCCCTATCATTCTATGATTCTAAGCCTGTGTTTTATTGAAGTTGGTAGTATGACAAGATGCCATTAGACTTCTGATTTTTGGCTAATATAGACTAACATGGCTCTCCTCCTAATGGAAATAGACTTAGACTTAGTGATTGGCTGTCATTAGAAGTAATAAATCCAGACGGGTCAATGGCTAAAGACTGGGTTGATGGGACAGCACTTTGGATATTCCCATATTGACTGGGGAATTCTGGGAGTTGAAGTCCACAAGTCTTAAAGTTGCCAAGGTTGGACACCACTGGTATAGGATCTTCTGCTGGAGCAGGGGTTGGACTTGAAGACCTCCAAGGTCCCTTCAGCCCTTTGATTCTATGTTCTATCTTACAAACTAATGAATTAATAGCCTTTTGAATCATGAAATCAGTTCTTCCTGAGCACTGTTTTAGTCACATTCCCTGATCTCTTCAGATCTCCTCAACATAATACCTTATTCTTATTACTCAACAGAATTCCTTATTCCACCAGACTTGAAATTTTGGGCTTAGATAGCTTAGAACTTCGTCGCCTTCGATCTGACCTAAATGTAGTTCACAAAATCATCTACCACAATGTCCTACCTCTCAATGATTACTTCAGCTTCAACCGCAACAATACACGAGCACACAATAGATTCAAACTCAATGTAAACCGCTCCAAACTCGACTGCAGAAAATACGACTTCAGCAACAGAGTGATCAATGCCTGGAATGCACTACCTGACTCTGTGGTTTCCCCCAAAAACTTTAACCTTAGACTGTCTACTGTTGACCTCACCTCATTCCTAAGAGGTCTGTAAGGGGCGTGCATAAGTGCACCAGCGTGCCTACCGTCCCTGTCCTACTATCCTATTGCCTAATTTACCTGTACCTACTTTGCTAATGTTTATGTTTATACCAATACCTACTATCTTGTACATGTTTGACAAACAAATAAATAAAATAATAAATAAAATAAATATCCCTGGGAAAGCTTGTAGGCAAACATGTGTCACCTCCTCCACCTCCAAGAGATTCAATGAAATATGGTGTTGTGGTTGACAGTTCTCCTAAAAGGATCTTCCTGTTGTTGTTGTTGTCATTGTTTCAGGTTGTGATCAGGACCACTGGGGCCCTCATTGCAGCAACCCTTGCCAGTGCCGGAACGGAGCTCTGTGCAACCCCATCACTGGCGCCTGCGTGTGTGCACCAGGATACAAAGGATGGCGCTGCGAGGACTTGTGTGAGCCAGGAACTTACGGGAAAGGCTGCCTGCTCAAGTGCCAGTGTCATAATGGGGCAACCTGTGACCACAACACAGGAGAATGTCATTGTGCACCTGGATACACGGGAGTTTTGTAAGTCAAGGGACTGTGTGTGGACTTTACGTTCAGGGGATGTAATAGCCAGTTTTGTGCAGAGGTGAAGGTCTCGGGTTAGAAACTAGAAAATTGTGAGTTCAAGTCCTGCTGTAGGCATGAAGCCAAGTGGGCCACTCATTTTATTTCAGCCCTAATAGCAATAACAATAGCACTTAGACTTATATACCGCTTTACAGTGCTTTACAGCCCTCTCTAAGCAGTTTACAGAGTCAGCCTCTTGCCCCCAACAATCCGGGTCCTCATTTTACCCACCTCGGAAGGATGGAAGGCTGAGTCAACCTTGAGCCTCGTGAGATTCGAACTGCCAAATTGCAGGCAGCCAGCAGGCAGCAGAAGTAGCCTGCAGTACTGCACTCTAACCACTGTGCCACTGTGGCTCTTTAAAGAAGAAGACAAGGGCAAACCATTATTAGAAATGGGTTTAGAAATCACCTAGAAATGCCAAGAAAATTGCAGGGACTTGTCCCAGGTAGTTACCAGGAGTCAAACCTGATCAAAACGTACAAAATAATACTCAGGTCAGCTCAGCTTCCCCTTACCTCTAACATCATCTGCCCATTCCATGTATCCCAGGTCCTTAAGAAGACCTCAATAGGTGGACAAAAATTGCAAATCCAGTCTGAACATCTGGCTGACTGTGCAACAACTCATAATAACAATTACTTAGAGTTCAGGGGGAGGTCTGATAATGACCTGGTTCCTCACAATGTACCACTTCCCATCGCTGTCTTCTATAGTAAAATAAATAAATAAAAAATCACCCCATCTTCTGCATTGGGTGTCAACAAGCATTTTGGGGTTCAATGAAGTCAGCAACTTTCCTTAACAACATTAAAATGATACAGATTCTTGAAAGCCTTCAGTATACAAATTAACCGAGTTGGAAGGGACCTTGTAGGTCATCTAGTCCAACCCCCCACCCAAGCAGGAGACCCTACACCAATTCTGACAAATGGCAGTCCAGCCTCTTCTTGAAAATGGTTTGAAATTTTGAGAGACCAGCCTATGCTGAAAGATTTCAACCACCTCATTCATAAGAGCCTGCAAGATTTCACTGCTCCTGTCCCAAAGCTCAGAAGGATACAGTTGGTCCTCAGCTTCCGACCATAGTACAGGTAGTCCTCAACTTACAACAGTTCATTTAGTGATCGTTCAAAGTTACTAGGGCACTGAAAAAAAGAGACTTGCGACCATTTTTCACACTTACGACCATTGCAGCAACCCCATGGTCAAGTGACATTCATTCGGACCTTTGACAGCTGGTTTATATTTACGACTGTCGCAGTGTCCCGAGGTTACGTGATCCCCTTATGCGACCTTCTGACAAGCAAAGTCAATGGAGAAGCCAGATTCACTTAACAGCTGGGTTACTAATTTAGCAAGTGCAGCGATTCGCTTAACAACTGTGGCAAGAAAAGTCGTAAAATGGGACAAAACTCACTTAACAATTTCTCACTTTGCAACATAAATTCTGGGCTCAATTGTGGTCATAAGTCAAGGGCTACCTGTAGGTCAATTTCCATGCAACAGAAGGCCAGGGAGCACCAAGCACCCCATTTCTCTCTCAGATCAAGAGAAACCCAGAATTAAATTTTATAAACCCAAATAACTAAATCTTACAAGATCTGAACTTTGAGAGCACAGGTGGTTCTTGCCTGAGAGTATGGAGAGTTCCTATCCGTGCGTGTTTGTGGAGCATGGGGCAGAAGTGACATCAAACATGTCACAACAGCATTGTGATGCCATGGTGGCTTCCAAACAGATACCCATGCTACAGGGGCGGGTTGCTCACTTACCGATGCCGGTGCGTTGTGCGCACATCTCCACGTTTCGGGCGTGCGCGCGTGCCCCTTCACACGATTTTGCTTCAACGCATGCAGAATCTCGCCGAAAGCTTACGGGTGCGCGCGTCCCCTCACGAGATTTCAGCGAGATTTTGCTTCCGCCCATGCGCAGAAGCAAAAAAGCACAAAAATTCTCACAAAAAGATGGCGACGCGCGCGACGGACCAGCGGAGACGGCACTGGAGCAGCCGTGCACAAATAGCACAATTGGCCGCTCCCTACCGGAGCTATACACTGGACAGCTCCGGTAGGAACCCACCTCTGCCATGCTAGTAGGCCTTAATAGACCTATTATTCCCTTGAATTGATCTGGCAGTATAAAACATTTATTTTTGTCAGTTCAAAACTGCTTCCCTGAGACAGTGGCTATTGATTTGGTTTTCCTCGTAAATATTTATAAATGTTGTTGTTTATTGTGAACATTAGGGATCTAGGACAGATTAGAAATTCATAAAACAGCTGCTTCCGTGTATGTGTGTGTGCGCACGCGGCAACCTCTTCAATGAGTCCATCCATCTAGATTTTCAATATGTCTGTTGAATTGATCCTGCCTGACTTCTCCAAGTTTTATTTAGTTTCCCAACCTCCGACTAAGATGTGAGGTTTTCTCTAGGGGTTCGCAGACCGCCGTAAATCCCCTCTGTGGTCTGCTCTTAGGGACAGATTTAAAATTTCTGGTCTGTTTTTGTTAATGTTTAAAAACATGGAAATCTGTTCTGTTCTGTCCCCACGAAGCACACAAGCAGTTTGTACACACTGATTTAATGAAACAAAGGCTACTAATAAAACGTCTTAGTAGTAAACAAGATGCACACACCAATTTACAAACAAACTGTTATCAGCAAGCAACCAGCTATCAATTAAGCTTCATTAATAGCTGGTATAGTTCAAAGAGTTCGAAGACAATGATGAGCAATTGAGTCTGTTTATCTTACAGAGTTTCCAAGAGCTGGCAAAGTTCCTAGAAATTAGTCCTTGATAATCCAAGCCAACGCAGAGAATGCCAAAACAAGAGTCATGGAGCAAGCTATGATCAGACAGGTCTCTTTCTCAAACATTGTTCTCTGCAGCTTGTTAGCTGCAACTGATGACCTTAAATAGACTAGGGGAATGGCCAATTAGCCCCAAGTCTTACTCCTGAGTAGACTAAAGTGACCAGATTTTTTTTTCTTAAGCGGGACACCGACGGGGGGGCGGGGCCGCCTGGACGCCGCAATTTGAGTTTTGCCCTCTGCGCATGCGCAGAACGCTGCGCATGCGCAGAGGGCAAAAGACGGCTAATGTCGGCGTCCAGGTGGGGGGGGAGGCGGGAGGCCTTTCCTCGCCTCCCGCCTCCCCAGAGGTGGGATCCTACCTCTGATTGCCAGTGCGGTTAATTGCTGACTTCGCGGCAGAGCCGAAGATTCTGTTCGAGCCTGCTCCCGTTCGCGGAGCGGGAGCCTTTCCCGGGCGCTTTCCCCGCCCGCATGGATGCCGCCGGCGGCATCCATGCGGGCGGGGAAAGCGCCCGGGAAAGGCTCCCGCTCCGCGAACGGGAGCAGGCTCGAACAGAATCTTCGGCTCTGCCGCGAAGTCAGCAATTAACCGCACCGGCAATCAGAGGTAGGATCCCACCTCTGCTTGTAGACCGCTTGTCTCCCCCTTTGCCGGCAGCCTGGACCGCGGAGGCGGCGCGCAAGTCGCCCTTTAGTAGCCCTGATGCTGAATTACACCTGGCTGTTGGAATGGCTGGTGGAAAAGGTGAGCAGCGGGATGGGAGACCACGAGCCGGCTGTTCCTCCCCGAGTGTGCCGCCGAGGCAGGGACGGAGCTCGGGCAGCCAGGAAGGGCCCGGGCGGAGGGGGAGGAGGAGCCGGCGGAGGGGAGCGCCCTCCGCCAGGCAGGTGGGGCCGAGAGCCGGCCGGCCGGGCGGGCTTTGCAACCGGGCGCCCGCGGGGCTTTGCGAGAGCAGCTGCTCCCTTTGCAAAAGAGCCCCGGGATTGGGAAGGCTTGCCAAGCATACAACCCCCCGCCCCCCCGGCTCACTTACCGGCCAGTCTCCCGCAGAAGTGCTCCCCGGACCCCGAGCAGGCAGCGGCCAGGAGGGGAAGGCGGGCAGGGAAGGAAAGGAGGGAGGGACGAAGGGAGGGAAGGAAGGAGCTCACAGAAGCCGGCCGGGCCTCCCCGCCTATCGCTCGGCGCTCCTCCCCAAGGTAAGGTGACCAGATGTCCCGATTTTGAGAGGGCCTGCTGCTGCTGCTGCTGCCCCTGCGGCTGGGCCCAACCTGGCCGTCCTCGAGTGCCTGCAGGCCGATTTTTTGAAAGAATGCCCTAGTCGGGCATTGTTTTAAAAAATCGGGACTTTTTAAGAGGGCGGGCGGGACGCGGGACAAATGATTAAAAAGCGGGTCTGTCCCGCCAAAATCGGGACGTCTGGTCACCTTAGAGTAGACCTCCTCCAGAGTAAACCTTCCTGCCTCTTAGCAGCCCTGCGTGCTCTTGCATTCAGGAAAGGAGTAGCCCCTCCTTTCTCAGCACTGCCAAGAGGTACTGAAGGTTCCAAAGGCCCAGGCTGCACAGGCTGCGGGCGGGCCACAATAGAAATCCACCAGCTTAGATTCAGAAATAGATGGGGTTGCAGTTACCCCATACCAGAGGTGTCAAACTGGATTTCTTGGAGAGCCAGATCAGCATTGTAGTTGTTCTCCGGGGCCAGCTGAGGAGACGGGACGAACGCCCTCCTGCAACACCCTGCTGGCCAGAACAGGACACAGAGGGCCGTGGGCAGTCTGCGCATGCCCTGTTTTCACCAGCACAGGCACCGCAGGCCAGTTCTTTGCTATTTCCAGGCCGTCCCCATGGGCCGGATCTAAGCACCCCATGGGCTGGATCCGGCCCCTGGGCTTTGAGTTTGACACCCCTGCCCCATACAATTCAAGGTTACAATGGCACTGAAAAAAGTGACTGATGACCATTTTTCATACTGTTGTAACCTCCCTGCAGTCACATAATCAAAATCCAGACGCTTGGCAACTGACTCACATTTATGACGGTCGCAGTGTCCCGGGATCATGGGATCACCTCTGGGGACCTCTTGACAAGCAAATGGGGAAGCCAGATTCACGTAACAGCCGTGTTACTAACTTATAACCACTGCAGTGATTCGCTTAACAAATGTGACGAGCAACGTTGTAAAACGGGGCAAAACTCAATAACTGTCTTGCTTAGCAATGGAAATTTTGGACTCCATTCTGGTCGTAAGTCGAGGATTTTATAAAGTAACAGAGGGATCTCTTTTCTCTGTTTAAATTTTTGAAAGGTTGTTTCAATCAACCCATGGAACAGAAGTTGCCTTCAGGAGTTGTGGGAGCTTCATCCCTGGAAGCTTTCAAGAAGAGACTGGACTGCCATCTGTCAGAAATGGTGTAAGGTCTCCTGCTTGGGCGGGGGTTGGACTAGATGACCTACAAGGTCACTTCCAACTCTGCTAATCTGTTAAATCTGATTATAAGGAATCTGCCAAAAGAATTGAAATGTTTTCCTTCTGCTTTTGGGGATGATGTGGATTCTTTCAATTGGAGGGGAAGATTACACACTTACCCTTTAAAACTGTCTCTGGCCAGAACTGGTTCTTCTGCAGATCTCCTGGACGAAAAATATGCATGTCTGGCCCAGTAGTGGGTTTCACCTACCTTCGCTACTGGTTCAGGACTGTGAACGCGCGTGGGGCGCTTCTGTGATGACGTCCGGGCAGGTGGGCGGAGCCTCCTACTGCCTCCCCTACCGGTTCGCCCAAACCGGGGCGAACTGGTAGCAACCCATCATGATTCAGTGGAATTTGTGTTAACCCGAACTCACATCCCACACATAAAGACATTTGTACCCATTCTATACCTGGTAGGCTGTACATGGGGTCCTCAACATACAACCACAATTGGGCCCAACATTTCTGTTGCTAAGTGAGACATTTGTTAAGTGAGTTTTGCCCCATTTTACGACCTTTCTTGCCACAGTTGTTAACTGAACCACCGCAATGGATAAGTCAGTAAGACGGTTGTTAAGCGAATCTGGCTTCCCCATTGACTTTGCTTGTCAGAAGATCACAAAAGGGCTCTTGAGACACGACGACTGTCGTAAGTATGAGTCAGTTGCCAAGCATCTGAATTCTGATCACAGAACCAGGGGGAATGCTGCAACAGTCGTAAGTGTAAGAAATGGTCATAAGTCACTGACCATTTTTCAGTGTCATCACTTTGAATGCTCACTAAATGAACTGTTGTAAGTCAAGGACTTACTACCTGTATTTCATATTTCACATCTTACAGCTGTGGCTAGGGGGGCTTTTGCACAGGTTCGTCTGGTGCACCAATTGCGACCATACTTGGAGAAGGAGGCTCTGCTCACGGTCACTCATGCCCTTGTCACCTCTCGATTGGACTACTGCAATGCGCTTCACATGGGGCTACCCTTGAAGAGTATTCGGAGATTTCAGTTGGTGCAAAATGCGTCTGCGCGTGCTGTGGTGGGTGTGTCAAGATACACCCACGTAACACCCATACACCGCCAGCTGCATTGGCTGCCCATTGGTTTCCGGGTACAATTCAAGGTGTTGATCATCATCTTTAAAGCCCTACATGGCTTAGGACCAGGTTACCTCCGGGACCACATTCTACCTCATACTTCCCTTTGACCGGTCAGGTCCCACAGAGTGGGTCTCCTCCAGGTCCCATCAACCAAACAATGTCGGCTGGCGGGGCCTAGGGGGAGGGCCTTCTCTGTGTGGGGGGGCGTGCTCTGGAACCAACTTCCCCCAGAGATCCGAATTATCCCCACCCTGCTGGCCTTCCGGAAAGCCGTCAAGACATGGCTCTTCCTGCAGGCAGGGGGTTGAGACTAGTTTCTATCCGAGATCTCCCCCAGTATGTATGTTGTTGAACGTCTTTTAACTTTTTTAATGTTTTAAAATTGTTTTTAAATGAATGTTTATTGTTTAGTGTTCTTTTAAAATGTTGTACGCCGCCCTGAGTCCTTAGGGAGTAGGGCGGCATAGAAGAACCTAATAATAAATAAATAATAAATAATAAATATACCTTCGAAAGCCTCAGCTAGGATTTGGGAGGCTTCAACTTGTGACTGTCCGTTTTCTGAAACAGGGAAATCTTCCACCAAAAAAAAAATAGTCCTTCCGTCAGCCAGAGTGATGATTTTCTTTGGGAATAAAGATCTGTTAACGTAAACAAAAGGTTTTGAAAGAAACCCTGTCTCTTTCTGAGCTATAAATATTGGCTACCTACATTTTGCCCTGAACGCTGTCGATGGGGATCCGGCTGCATGATGGATGATTTGTGTATGCCCTGGAGCAATGGTGCTGTAACTTACACAATTGTTTTGTCTCTCTTTCTATTCCTTCTGGGTTGCTGCCCTTCTCCTTTCCTCGCAACCAACCCGAGCAGTTGCGAAGAGCCGTGTCCTCCAGGCAGCCATGGAGTCCAGTGCGAACAGCGATGCCCCTGCCAAAATGGAGGGAGCTGTCACCACATCACAGGAGAATGCACCTGTCCCCCAGGATGGATGGTGGGTAACATTGGAGCAACCCTGCAACCGAGAGAAGAGAATGGTAGCTCTCAGGGTTGAACTGTGGGGTCCTTGGTGCTCTCTGAGCTTGGTGGCTTTTTGCAGAGGTTTCATTAGCAAACTAGGTGACATCAATAACACTGATGATGTTCCCTAGTTGGGTAAGGAAATGTCTGCAAGAAAACTACCAAGCTCAGAGAGAACCGTGGACCGCGCACCTACAAAACCACGAGCCTTATAATGTTTGTTGGAATGGAATGGAATGGAATGGAATGGAATGGAATGGAATGGAATAGAATAGAATAGAATAGAATAGAATAGAATAGAATAGAATAGAATAGAATAGAATAGAATAGAATAGAGCGAGCTGGAAGGGACCTTGAAGGTCTTCTAGTCCAGCCCCCTGCTCAAGCAGGCGAACCTATACCATTTCAGACAAGTGGCTGTCCAGTCTCTTCTTAAAAACATCCAGTGGTGGAGTGCCCACAATTTTTGGTGGCAAGCTGTTCCACTGGTTAATTGTCCTCACTGTTAGGAAGTTTCTCCTTAATTCTGAGTTGCTTCCCTCTTTGATTAGTAATTGAATGATTACAATTTTTGCACGACTGCAGGATGTTTGAGACAGATTCTGAATAGAGTCTTTCTCAGACTCTATTCAGAATCTGTCTCACCAGCTTCTTGCAAAAATGGCTATTATCCAATTGCCGTCCACTCAGACAAACGTTATAAGGCTCGTGGTTCAGACTGTAGTGTGAAATGCAATATGTGGCTATGTATATGACAGAGATGGAAGGAACTTTGGAGGTCTTCTAGTCCAACCCCCTGCTCAAACAGGGGACCCTATACTCATGATGGCGAACCTATGGCACACGTGCCACAGGTGGCACGTGGAGCCATATCTGAGGGCACGTGAGGCAATGCCCTATGTCAAATCTAGCTGACCAGCTGATTTTTGGCCTTCCAGAGGGTGAGGGGAGGTCTTTTTCGCCTTCCTCAGGCTTCAGGAAAGCCTCTGGAACCTGTGGATGGTGAAAAATGGACCCAACTAACTTCCGGTTTGGCCGTGGGCCGTTTTTCACCCTCCCCAGGCTTCAGGAGGCTTTCCTGAAGCCTGTGGAGGGTGAAAAACAGCCCAACAGCCCAACCGGAAGTAGGCCTGGTAGGTAGGCCTGTTGGGTCCATTTTTGCCATCCACAGACCCCTGAGGCTTTCCTGAAGCCTGGGGAGGGTGAAAAACAGCCCAACGGCCCAGCCGGAAGTTCATTTCTGAACTTCCGGTAGGCCTGTTGGGTCTTTTTTTCACCATCCATAGGCTCCGGAGGCTTCAGTCAGCCCTGCGCATGCACAGGGGGGGGCAGTGCAGGGGGAGTTGTGCGCACATGCGCGGGAGGAGGGCATTGCATTATGGGTGTGGGCATGCGCCGTGCACTATCGTGCACGCACACTTTTGGCACCCGAGGAAAAAAAGGTTCGCCATCACTGCCCTATACCATATCATGCCAGACAAATGGCTGTCCAGTCTCTTCTTAAAAACTTCCAATGATGGAGCATCCAGAACTCCAGAAAGTTATTCGCCTATTTATAATAATCTCACCAAACTAACTGCACTCTTTTGGGAACAACCAGATAAGGGTTTCACGAATGGTGAGGGGAGTTTTCCCAACTTTACCCACACACACACACACACACACACTAACTAGAGACTCCAGCTCATCCAAGGATTTATTTCTCCTTTCTTTCCTCCCGGGTGTAGTTTCTCCATTTCCTTGACTCATCTTCAACTAGTTTATTAGTTCCCCTTTTCTCTTTCTGGCTTCCCCGCCTCCTTTTTTTTAATCTGTTTTTGCTGCAAAGAGAAAAGAGTTTCTACCTGTGAGAAAAAAGACCACGCCAAAGGGAAAATCCATTAGTTTTATAAATTGAGCTCTTTATTTTATAGGCGATTAATTTTAATTAGTAGTTATTAGTCCAATTAAAATACATTTTTTTGTCCTGGCCCTGCCTGTTTTATTTTAATCTGGCTTCTGACAGGTTTACTTATGTGCACAGATATATTCGAACACATGTACAAACCTGTCAGGATACACATTTATTGGGATGGTGAGGCGGAAGGCATCTCTACAAAATCTGGTTTAAATTTTGAGAATGTAGTCTATTTGGATAAACAGTGTCTCTAGGCTGGATTCAAATATTGAGCTAGACTGATCTATTGAATGAATATAACAATTGTGAGTTGTAAACCATATTTTAACATACTCCCTGGATTCTCACTGTACTGCCACAAACAGCTAGGTATCTATGGTAACCATTTAGATACCTGTGCATTAAAAAGAAAGCCTATTTTTTCCCCCAAAGGAAGAAAACTGCCAAATGCCAGCCTATTGCATTATGTTCGTGGGCTAAAATGTTCGTGGGTTGCACAAATCCACAGATTGAGGTGGCTTTAATAAATATTGATTACACCTTTTGATTTTTTTATACCGTGTCTACAGTGCCTTTACTTCTCAAAACTCAAGGCAGAGAAAATAATTCTGTAGCTCCCACCCGCTTACTCTCACGTGGGGTGGAGGCCTAAAGCAGAACAAGAGAGACCAAAATGCTCACATTTCAAACTAATTAACTAAATTGAAGTAAAATAACTAACTAACTGACATTTCAGTTCTAAAAACAGAGATGCAAAAATTCAGGATTCAAGTTTTGGCCTAGATACCCTTTGCTTCTGTAGATGGTTCTTCATTCCTGATCAGAGTTCTGGAAAGATATCTTCATGCGTGCTCAATGACAGACTTTTCTTCTTCTTCTTCTTCTTCTTCTTCTTCTTCTTCTTCTTCTTCTTCTTCTTCTTCTTCTTCTTCTTCTTCTTCTTCTTCTTCTTCTTCTTCTTCTTCTTCTTCTTCTTCTTCTTCCTCTTCCTCTTCCTCTTCCTCTTCCTCTTCCTCTTCTTCTTTCTCCTCCTCCTCCTCCTCCTCCTCCTCTTCCTCCTCCTCCTCCTCCTCCTCCTCCTCCTCCTCCTCCTCTTCTTCTTCTTCTTCTTCTTCTTCTCCTCCTCCTCCTCCTCCTCCTCCCTCTTCCTCTCCTCCTCCTCCTCCTCCTCCTCCTCCTCCTCCTCCTCCTCTTCTTCTTCTTCTTCTTCCTCTTCTTCTTCTTCCTCCTCCTCCTCCTCCTCCTCCCTCTCTCCCCCCTCCCCCTCCCCCTCCCCCTCCGCTCTCTTGTCTTGGGGGAAAGGGGCTTTGAGACTGGTTCATTCTGAACTCAGGCCAAGACCTAGCCAAGGTTTGTGTTCATTGTTTGACTGTGTGGAAATCATGTCTGGAAAAGGATTTACTTTTGGTTTTAGCTAGAGGCATCCAGAAGGATCCCTCTGGATATCTTCCAAAGTGAAGTCCTCTTGTGGCCTTTTTCAAAACTGAAAAGTGACAGTAACAGAATAACAGAGTTGGAAGGGACCTTGGAGGTCTTCTAATCCTACCCCTTCCTCAAACAAGAGACCCTATACCAGTGATAGCGAATCTTTTTTGGTTCGCGTGCCAAAAGGGGGAGGCGCGGAGGGGGGGTCGCACGCGTGCGTGCCCACACCCATAATTCCATGTGCCCCCCCTCCCAGCACGCGATGACACGTCCGTTTTTCGCTCTCCCCAGGCTTCAAAGCCTTTCTAGGATAAAGTGACCAGATTTTTTTTTTAAGCGGGACACCGACGGGGGGCGGGGCTGCCTGGACGCCGCAATTTGAGTTTTGCCCTCTGCGCATGCGCAGAACACTGCGCATGCGCAGAGGGCAAAAGACGGCTAATGTCGGCGTCCAGGTGGGGGGGGAGGCGGGAGGCCTTTCCTCGCCTCCCGCCTCCCCTTCGGGAGCCGGCAGTGGCTTGGGCTGGCTTGGGAAGGGGAGCAGCCCCCAGCGTCTCTTGGCTCTCCTCCTCCCTCCCCCCCGCCCGCCCGCTGACCTCGCGCACGTCCTGCAGGCACTCGAGGACGGCCAGGTTGGGCCCAGCTGCAGGGGCGGCAGCAGCAGCAGCAGCAGCAGGCCTCTCAGCTCGGGCCGGCGCTGGCTCAGCCGGCTGGGGCTGCCGCCGCAGCCTTCCCGCCGCCGGGGCAGCCGGGACTGGGGGCCCAGCCGCAGGGGCAGCAGCAGCAGCAGCAGGCCTCTCAGCTCGGGCCGGCCGTGGGCGGCGTTGGCGGCGGGCGGGCGTCCCGCGTTGACTCCTCCGCCGGCGGCTGGAAGCTGGCGGAAGAGCCGGTGTGAATCCGGCTCTTCCGCCAGCTTCCAGCCGCCGCCGGAGGAGTCGACGCGGGACGCCCGCCCGCCGCCAACGCCGCCCACGGCCGGCCCGAGCTGAGAGGCCTGCTGCTGCTGCTGCTGCTGCCCCTGCAGCTGGGCCCCCAGTCCCGGCTGCCCCGGCGGCGTGAAGGCTGCGGCGGCGGCCCCGGCCGGCTGAGCCAGCGCCGGCCCGAGGGCCATCTTGGATGCGATTCCTTTGCTCGGGCCGCCCCGCCCACCGCGACGCCGACCGTTTCGAGAGGGCGGAGCTGCATCAGGCGCCTCTTCACCGCCCTCCAGTGCATACCCGGCGGCTTGTAGACCGCGAAGAGCCCTTGCAAAGCCGTGCCCGCCGAAAGTTTAACTCCTCCCCCCAATCTTGCACGCCGCCCTTTCAGGCCAATTTTTTGAAAGAATGCCCTAGTCGTGCATTCTTTCAAAAAATCGGGACTTTTTAGAGGACGGGTGGGACGCAGGACAAATCATGAAAAAGCGGGTCTGTCCCGCCAAAATCGGGACGTCTGGTCACCTTATTCTAGGAGCCTGGGGAGGGCAAAACCGGCCTTCCCCACCACTCCGGAGGCTGAAAACAGGCTGTTTCCTGACTCCCAGAAGGCCCAAAAATCAACTGGCCAGCGCGCGCATGTGCACCGGACCTGAGCTCACATGCCCACCAATGTGGCTCCGCGTGCCACTTGTGGCACGTGTGCCATAGATTCACCATCACGGCCCTATATCATTCCAGACAAATGGTTATCCAATCTCTTCTTAAAAACTTCCAGTGTTGGAGCATTTACAACTTCTGGAGGCGACTTCCGGTTTGGGTCACGCCGGAGCGGAGCAGCAGCCGGCTCTCCGGAGGCTGCTTTTCGCATTTTTGTGGTTTTTCGGAGGCCTCAGGGCGAAACTGATCTTGAAGAGACCAGTGGCAGAGAGGGGAAACCTCGGAGCATCAGGAGAGAAAGGCAATCCCCCCTGATAGCGAGAGGAAACCCCGGGATCCGACTACAAAAGAGATCGGCTCCATCGAGCAGATCCGGTGGCGTGACGGAGGGACGAGAAGGAAAAGCTCCAAATGAGAACAGCTGAGGAGAGTAGAAAGAATGTGGATTGAAGACGGACTTTTAACAACGTGTAGATGGAATAAGAAAGAGCTTCCCTTTTAGTGGATTTTCTTTTGAAGGACTGAGAACGATAAGCTTTGCTCTAAGAGGTTGGTGGCAGCGAATATCAATGGAGAGCGGAAACGACAGGAACGGAGATCTGGGATGTTACAATTGAAAGAAAAGAAAGAAAAACATCTGAGTGGATCGGAAAGACCGTTCTGTAAAGAGAGTAAATGAGAGAGTGGAGAAAAGAGTAAGCTTGAAGGGACTACAAAAGTGGAGATTGGTTAAGGAAGTGAGAAAGTTGGTGGAAGTTTGTAACGGAACATTTGGAAGCAACCGGAAGAGACATTTAAAAAAAAAAAAAGCAACTAAAGAGATCGTGTAAGAAAGAACACCCGTTTTGCATCGAAGAACTTTATAAAACTGCATTGGATTAAGAAGCAAACCTGGCTGGATGAACTGCTTTTCTAAAATATTGATCGAAGGAGTGTGGAAACTGGATTTGTGCCTCGCCTAAAGAACTGGGTTTGGAAGTGAATATCAGAGGACTACCTTGTGCTTTCTCTTCCCTCTTTGAGAACACACAGAGATAACGCTCCTACTGATTAACTGCTTCGAACTGAAATTGGACTGAACTGATTTGAAAAGGAGCATTCCTGGTGATATGTAATAACTGTCATCCTTTCTTGCATTTGTGGGAAGGTAAAAAATGTACTCTTAATATTACCTGCAGGATTTATATAACATTTAAGTGCTTAGATAGTTAAATACCAAATCTTAATCAAGTGTTTTAGAGATTTAGTTAAATTAATAACGTGGAAATATCTTGAATACTGACTACTAAATAGTAAAGAGATAAAGTACCTGGGATATCTTGTGATTACCAAATCCCTCTTGCTGATTGGGAGATATTGAAAAACAACTTTGGTGTAGATTTGCAATAACACTTGGCAATAGAAATTTTAAAATTTTTGACTGGGGACCCTAGCAATGACAAGCATACCCAATACAATGTCTAAGACAGGGAAAAAACCAAATATTTCCACCCCATCCCCGGCAGGCCAGCGGCAAATGGATAATCCCCCAGAGAACTCACAGGTTACCCTATCAGGGATACAAGAAATGATGTTAAGAATGCAAGACTCTATGGACAAGCATTGGGAGAGTATGAGGGAGGATATGGGTGAAATGAGAGGAGACATTAGAAAAATGGAGGAGAGAATGGGTAATCTTGATGAGAAAATGGGAACAATACAACAAGTACTAATAAATAACGAAAAAAGAATGAAAGCAGTAGAAGACAGAACTGAACAAATAGGTCAAAGAGTAATGGGAACTGAGAGGAGACTGGAAACAATTAACAGAGACCTCGAAGAGGCCATAGCACATCTGGAAAACGATAAGGCTTCTTTTTACTTGAGATTCCAGAATGTGCCAGAAGAACAAGACGAATGCCTTTTTGAAAAAATGGCTGAGATTATTGCAGGATTAAGAAATAGAGCCCAACAAGAGATTCTGAGTGAAATGGATGAGGTCTTTAGACTGCAGACAAATTATTCCCGTAGACATAAGCTACCTAGAGAGGTCCATGTTCGATTTATTAAAAAAAATATTCGAAATGAAATTTATAACAACGCAAGAGAGAGGATGCCGATATTTAAAGAGAAAGAAATTATAGTACTGAGACAAGTCCCCAGAAGAATTAGAGAGAAAAGGAAGGGATACAGTTTTTTAACTACACAATTGATAAAACAAAACATACTATACAGATGGCTGATTCCTGAGGGAATATTGATATCTATGGGAGACAAAAAGTTTAAGATTCTCTCAGTAGAGGAAGCTAGAGAATTTTACAAAGAATATATTGAGGAAGAAGAAGAGCAAGGACTTGCAGAGGAGAGAGAAAGAATAGATCGAGAGGAGCAAGATGCAATTGTAAATGAGATGGTACAGCAAAGAAAAGAGGCGAAAAGGATAGTATATCAGGAAAGAGATGGCGCAAGAACAAGGGCTCAATCAGAGTATAGGAAAAAAGGACAGAGGGAACCAACGAAATGAAGGATCAAAAGAAAGAGAAATAAGTCTTATTTCTATGAATATAAATGGATTAAACGCTCCAAATAAAAGAGAGAAAATTCTATCGAGATTAGAGAAATTGAATTTAGATATATGTTGTCTCCAGGAAGTTCATGTAAAAAATGTCCAATTTAATATTTTAGAAAAACCCTCTTTGGGCAAACTATTTGTGGCTTTGGCTAAAGAAAGAAAGAGAGGTGTGATTGTATACATAAAGAAATGGTTAAACCCAGAAATAATATATTGTGATGACGAAGGGCGACTTTTAATCGTGGAAATAAAGTTGGGATATAAGAAAATATTGTTGGTAATGATTTATGCCCCAAACACAAAGCAAAAACCTTTTTTTTCCAAAATTCATAAACAACTTTTGGAAATTCAATGGGAACATCTTTGTTTAATTGGCGATTTTAACGCGGTAACAGACCGAAAGAAAGATTGTAAAAGTAACAATAGGAGGAAAAAAAGAAGGAAGCTACCTGATTCTTTTGAGGAAATGAGAAAGGAATTTATACTGACTGATGGCTGGCGGTACTTAAATCCTGAAAACAAACAGTTTACTTTTTTTCATATCCTCATAAGTCATGGTCACGAATAGACATGGCATGGATGACCCCCAAATTGTTAGATGACATAATGGAATTAGATATTCTTCCCAACGCTTGGGGAGATCACAACCCGTTAAAAATAAAATGGAAAGGATTAAACCAGGGAAAGAAAAAAAGATGGTCCCTTAATCAAAGAGTTGTCCAGGAGAAAAACTATAGACAAAAAATAGAAAAAGAATTAGAATACTTTTTTGAAATCAATACGAAAGAACAAACCTCATTAACGAATTTATGGGATACAACCAAAGCATATATTAGGGGATTGACGATAGCCTATGTTGCCAACCGAAATAAAGAAAAAAGGAATAACTTAAACCTATTAAACCTTAAACTTAAAGACCTAGAAAACAAACTAGCAATTACCCCACAAGATGACGAAACTTTGGAAAAAATGAACGCAATCAAACATAATATAAATCTGATCTCGCAGGAAGATTTGGCGCAGAAAATTAAAATGTCAAAACAAAATTACTTCGAATTTGCCAATAAACCGGGGAGATGGTTAGCCCATAAATTGAAGAAAGAAAGGATGGACAGACAAATTGACCAACTGAGAGATGAGAACGGGGCGTTGTATCGTAAATCAGAGGAAAAGAAAAATATAGTGCGAAATTTTTATACTGAACTATACAAAAAAGAAAATATTAGTCAAGAAGAAATTAAGGAATATATGGAGAAACTAGAATTGCCAGTCCTATCTGAAGAGGATAGGACGGTTCTAAATAAAAACATAACAACCGCAGAAATTAGAAAGGCCATTGCCAAACAAAAAAACAATAAAACGCCAGGCCCAGATGGTATACCTTCAGAATTTTATAAAAAATTCCAACAACAATTAGAAAAATTAATGTTAGAGGTTTATAATGGGGCTATGGAAGAAGCTAAAATTCCCGAGTCTTGGAAAGAGGCGTATATAACGTTAATCCCAAAAGAAGAAGCAGATAAATTACAAATCCAAAACTACAGACCCATTTCATTATTAAATACAGATTATAAGATATTAGCCTCTATTATGGCAGAAAGACTTAAACCAATACTAAATAAACTAATACACTCTGACCAGAACGGATTTTTGCCAAATAGACAAATCAGCCACAATACAAGAATTATACTGGATGTCCTTGAGTATTACGATATACATATAGGAAAACAGCTGGCATTAATCTTTATTGACGCCCAGAAAGCTTTCGATAACCTGGATTGGCGGTTTTTCATAACCCAGCTTGAGATGATGAATTTTGGTGTTAAATTTTTAAATTTGATTAAGGCAATCTACAAGGAACAATCAGCCAAAGTACTTGTGAATAATGATCTGACGGACAAAGTAAATATTCAGAAAGGAGTTCGCCAAGGGTGCCCCCTATCTCCTCTACTATTTATTCTGGCCTTAGAAATTCTTTTTGAGGTGTGTAAGACAAAATCATAATATAAAAGGTTTAAAAATTAAAAAGGAGGACTATAAGGTGCAGGCCTTTGCAGACGATATGACTTATATCCTGGAAGATCCCATAAAATCGGGTCCAATATTAATTGAAGAAATAGAAAAGTTTGGTAAAGTGGCAGGATTAAAAATCAATAAAGAAAAAACAAAAATAATAACTAAAAACTTAACTGAAAAACAAAATAGGACTTTAGAAACAATACTGGGAATTAAAATAGTTAAAAAAGTCAAATATCTAGGGCTATGGCTTACTGCCAAATGTAGCACCATCAAAGAAGACAACTATACAAAATTGAATCAAAAAATACAAAAAGAGTTGCAGAATTGGGCTAAATTGCAACTATCGTTATTAGGTAAAATTGCCGTTATCAAAATGAACGTTTTACCCAAGCTATTATTTCTATTCCAAATTGCACCCATAAAACTTAAAAAGAACTTTTTCACGGAATTAAATAACATCGTCCGCAAATTCATTTGGTCAAAGAAAAAGGCCAGAATTAAACTCCAGACGTTACATGACCGTAGGATTAATGGTGGCTTTGGACTCCCGGACTGGGAAAGCTATTACAAGGCGGCTGCATTAAGCTGGATCAAAGAATGGGTTTTATTACGTAACAGAAGGATCTTAACTCTGGAAGGTTTTAATCTTCAAGTAGGCTGGCATGCATTCCTGTGGGGAGGGAAACATAAGGCACATGCATACTTTCAGAGGCATTATATACGGGGCCCCTTACTAGAAACCTGGCTTAATATAAAAAATGATTACTATAAAAAAATTCCTAAATGGCTATCAACATCTGAAGCCATTATACATCCAAATTTTATAAACAAGAATAAAACTATTATCTATCAACAGCTTTTAGATGAACAAAATAATCTTAGGTCAAGACAAGAACTTAGTATAAAGGGCATAGATTTAGAATGGTGGCACTATCTTCAGATTCAAACCCGATATAAGAAAGATCTCTCCCAATTCGGCTTCCAAAACAGTAATGAATTAGACAAAATATTTATGGGGCCAGATGAAAAAATGATCTCCAAATTTTATAATCTGCAGTTGAAAACTAAATTAAAAGAGAACGAAACTAAAGGCTATATGATCGCTTGGGCTCAAAATTTGGGATATGAAATAAATTTGAATGAATGGAAGGTTATTTGGAAAATCAATTATAAATTGACACTAGCTGCATCTTATAAAGAGAATATCTATAAAATGGTATACCGTTGGCACCTCTCCCCAGATCGCCTGGCAAAGATGTTTCCATCGCTATCACCTAAATGTTGGAAGTGTAAAAAGGAAGCAGGGAGCTACTACCACGTGGTGGTCGTGCCCCAAGGTTCAAGTATTTTGGAAAAAGATTAGATCTTGGTTGGAACAGATTCTAAATGTGAAAATGGAATTAAAACCAGAAATGTTCTTATTGGGGATCTTCCGGAGCAAATTTACTAAAGAAGAAAGATATTTAATTTTACAAATAACAACCGCAGCTAGACTACTATATGCCCAAAATTGGAAATCTGATATTATTCCCTCCTCAAATATGATAATTCGGAAAATTTTAGAATGCTCAGAAATGAGCAAGTTAACGATGGACATCCATCAAAAAGACAACTCTGATTTCTATGAAATATGGGCAAAATGGTATTCCTGGTTACAATCAAATAAAAATTTAAAACTATGGACATAGAAGAAGACTTGATCCGAAAAATCTTTCCTTACCATCTCCTTTATAACAATAAAAATGATTATTATCGATGCACATAATCCGAGGATATAAATATGAAAAATAATGTAAATATGTATAAATACGTTTTAGATTAGTTTGAACTAAAGAGTAAAAGGGATAAAGGTTAAAAGCAACCAATGTAGTAAGATTGCAAAACTGGATTTAGTTACATAAAGATATAGCTGTTAAATTGAAATGCTGTTTTTTTTTTCTTTTGTGATTAGTGTTTGTATTTTTTTTTCTCCTTCTTTTCCCTTTCCCCCCCTTTCTTAATGTTTTCTTTTTTCTTTTTTCTTTGATGTTGTGTGTTATTATGTATGTTCTTTTTAAAACAACTTCTGGAGGCAAGTTGTTCCACTGATTAATTGTTCTGCCTGATCTGCACAGTCTGGAATAGAATAGAATAACAGAGTTGGAAGGGATCTTGGAGGTCTTCTAGTCCAACCCCCTGCTTAGGCAGGAAACCCTACACCACTTCAGACAAATGATTATCCAATCTCTTCTTAAAAACTTCCAGTGTTGGAGCATTCACAACTTCTGAAGGCAAGTTGTTCGACTGATTAATTGTTCTCACTCTTAGAAAATTTCTCCTTAATTCCAGGTTGCTTCTCTCCTTGATTAGTTTCCACCCATTGCTTTTTGTCCTACCCTCAGGTGCTTTGGAGAATAGCTTGACTCCCTCTTCTTTGTGGCAGCCCCTGAGATATCGGAACAGTGCTATCTGTCACCCCTGGTCCCTTCTTTTCATCAAACTAGAATACCCAGTTCCAGCAACCGTTCTTTATATGGTTTAGCCTCCAGTCCCCTAACTCAGTCTCATCAGAATTGGTGCACAGAGGATAAAGCATCTGATGCCCAAATCTCTGTTTGAAATCCCACATCATCTTACAAATCGGTTCAGTAGAATCAAACTTGGAGAGGGTACGGCAAACGAGTCAAGAAGCATGACCATGCCCTCAAAGCTGATCGATGTGACCTGGACAGGAGATATTGATGAGAAAGATATGCTAATCCTGCTTGTGTTCCTACATGAATCTCAGAGGGAGCTTGTTTGTCATTGTGGACAGGTCAAATCTGAGACTGAGGAGGAAATGTGAGTTAAAACTAAGATTCACTTGGGAACCTCACTGGGTAGTCCAGACCCCAAACCTGTTGCTACAGGATATAGAGCACTTAGAAATAGAAATAGAATAGAATGAGCTGGAAGAGATTTTGGAGGTCTTCTAGTCCAGGGGTCTCCAACCTTGGCCTCTTTAAGACTTGTGGACTTCAACTCCCAGAGTTCCTCAGCCAGCCATGAATGATAGAGTTGGAAGAGGCCAGAAGGGTCATGTAAGTCAGGGGTCTCCAACCTTGGCCACTTTAAGACTTGTGGACTTCCCAGAGTTCCTCAGCCAGCCATGAATGATAGAGTTGGAAGAGGTCAGAAGGGTCATGTAAGTCAGGGGTCTCCAACCTTGGCCTCTTTAAGACTTGTGGACTTCCCAGAGTTCCTCAGCCAGCCATGAATGATAGAGTTGGAAGAGGCCAGAAGGGTCATGTAAGTCAGGGGTCTCCAACCTTGGCCATTTTAAGACTTGTGGACTTCAAATCCCAGAGTTCCTCAGCCAGCCATGAATGATAGAGTTGGAAGAGGCCAGAAGGGTCATGTAAGTCAGGGGTCTCCAACCTTGGCCACTTTAAGCCTTGTGGACTTCAACTCCCAGAATTCCTCAGCCAGCTTTGCTGACTGAGGAATTCTGGGAGTTGAAGTCCAGAAGGCTTAAAGTGGCCAAGGTTGGAGTCATCTAGTCCAACCCCCATTACAAGAGTTCGTTTAGTGAGTGTTCAGAGTTGTTACAACAGAACTGAAAAAAGTGACTTATGACTGGTTTATGACTTACGACCGTTGCCACATCCCTATGCTCACGTGACCAAAATTCAGATGCTTAGCAACTGACTCATATTTATGACGGTTGCAGTGTCCCTGGGTCATAGGATCAGCTTTTGCGATTTCTGACAAGGAAAGTCAATGGGGAAGCCAGATTCACTTACACAACCCTGTTCCTAACTTAACAGTGGCCGTGATTCACTTAACAGCCTGTGGAAGAAAGGTCGTAAAATGGGGCAAAACTCACTTAACAAATATTTCACTTAGCAACAGAAATGTTGGGCTCAATGACGGTCATAAGTCAAGGACTCTCTGTATCTGTCCTTCCTTAAACTCGCTGGAGAAAATGCAGAATTTATGTACAGTAAGAAAACTTGGAGGTATAAATCCTTCCATTCCCCACCATCCTGTCAGAGCTGAAGAAGCTTCTTGGATGAGAAGCCAAATGTCTTCAAAAGAAAAAACAAGAAAGTCCAGTTGTCTCCTGAAAAAACACCTTTGGGACAACCATCACCTGGAGGACTGAGAATCTCTACAGACTTTTAGCTATACAATTTCGGATGAACACTCTTTGAATGGTGTGGGAGTAGAAATGGATTTCCAGAGGAAAAAAATTGCGGACTACAGGAACCAGGAGCACTACTCAGGTGACCCTGAGGACACAGAGAAACCTCCAAGTGGCCTCAATGACTCTGTAAAAGGATGTAAATGACCAGCTGTCTGCAAGGAATATAAATCCTTCCATTCCCCACCATCCATTCAGAGCTGAAGAAGCTTCTTGGATGAGAAGCGAAACGTCTTAACAAAAAAACAAAAACCAAGAAAGTCCAGTTGCCTCCTGAACAAAGCACCTTTGGGACAAAAACTTTTTTACTAAAGGGAAAATATAAAATGCTCCCCCTTGGACAGAGATTTAAACATACAGTATTTGTCATGTATATCGTCTCACTGATTGCCAGAAGCATTTTGTTGCTGTTAAGAAGTGACTGAGTTGTTTCCTCCCAAACAACACATTTATTCCTCGCCTTTCGTTTTAGGTGTCAAGAAGAAAGGCTGACTTCCCTCTTTATTTATTTTTATCTTTTTAAAGAAAAGCATCTAAATCTGTATCAATAACGTGATAATTAACTCCCTCTGGGTTTGCCAAAGGCTTCGTTCAGTTCTGCTATGCCCTCTGGCATTATTCCACCGTTTGACAATTAGACCTTTGACGAATGCTGCTGTTGGAAACGAGGCAGAGAAGCAAAAGCCAGAGACTTGGGAGAGGCTTTATCTGTTTATCCCGGGGAAGACCACAAAAATGACTGGGAAGCTATGAATTAGGGGAGGAAATGGAGGAATGGTTGTTCTTGTCAGACATCTATCAGATGGGCCTAGGAGGCTTACAGCATAGGACAGCATTGGCGAAACTTTTCGGCACTGAGTGACAAAACGGGGCCGTGCACACGCATGCCGGAAACCGGAAGAGCAGCTGCCCAGTGTGCATGTGCGTGCTGGGAAGATGACCTTCTGGTTTCTGGTGTGCGCATGCACACCGTCCACCTGGTCTTCTGGTTTAGTGGCCAGTGTGCATGCATGCGCCGGAAACCGGAACAGCAGCTGCCCGGTGCGCATCCGCGCACTGGGTAGATGATCTTCCGGTTTCCAGCACACACATGTGCACCGGCCACCTGGTCTCCCGGTTTCTGGTGCGCATGCACGCACGAAGACCAGCTGGCGGCTGCTCTTCTGGTTTCCAGCGCTCCCGCGCATGTGAAGACCAGCTGGCTGGTGCGCCGGAACCCGGAAGAGCAATGGGTGACGGCTCATGTGCCTGGAGAGATGGCTCTGCGTGCCACTTCCGGCACACGTGCGATAGCTTCGCCATCCTGGGCATAGGACATAGAATCATAGGGCTGGAAGGGACCTTGGAGGTCTTCTAGTCTAACCCTCTGCTCTAGCAGGGGACCTAATACTATTCCAGACAAGTGGCTGTCCAGTCTCCAGTAATGGAGCACCCACCACTTCTGAACGTAAGGCGTTTCACTGGTTAATTATTTTCTTACTAGGACATTTCTCCTTAGTTCTAGGTTGGTTTTCTTCTTAATTAATTTCCACCCATTGCTAAGGGATCTTAGAGGTCTTCCAGTCCAACCCACTGCTGAAGCAGGAGATAGGGTCTCTATACCAATCTGGTCTCTTCTTGAAAAATTCCAGTGATGGAGCACTCACAACTTTTGGAGGCAAGCCATTCCACTGTTTAATTTTTCTCACTGACAGAAAATTCATCTCTCTTTGATTATTTTCCATCCATTGCTTCTTGTCCTGCCTTCAGGTGCTTTGGAGAATAGGTTGACCCCTTCTTCTTTGTGGCAGCCCCTCAAGTATTGGAACACCATTTTCAAGTCACCCTTAGTCCTTCTTTTCAGTAGACTAGGTAAAGGTAAAGGTTCCCTTTGCACATGCATGCTAGTCGTTCCCGACTCTAGGGGGCGGTGCTCATCTCCGTTTCAAAGCCGAAGAGCCAGTGCTGTCTGCAGACGTCTCCGTGGTCATGTGGCCGGCATGACTAAACGCCAAAGGCGCACGGAATGCTGTTACCTTCCCACCAAAGGTGGTCCCTAATTTTCTACTTTCATTTTTTTTACGTGCTTTCGGACTACTAGGTTGGCAGAAGCTGAGACAATTAATGGGAGCTCACTCCGTTACGCGGCACTAGGGATTCGAACTGCCGAACTGCCGACCTTTCGATCAACAAGCTCAGCGTCTTAGCCTCTGAGCCACCACGTCCCCTGCTTCAGTAGACTAGACATCCCCAATTCCTGCAGCCGTTCTTCATATGTTTTTGTCTCCACCCTCCTAATCATCTTTGTTGCTCTTCTCTGCACTCTTTCCAGAATCTCAACATCTTTTTTTTTTATATTGCACTGACCCAAATTGGATGCAAGTAAATCAAGCCGGATTTCTTTTTGACTTTTCACAATCTTGCTTGGCAAGAAGTAATAAAAAATAACACGTAATCTTATTAACTGCAGTGAATACATTATTGTTTTGCAGAAGTGTCATAACCCACGCCGTTTGGAGAAGTGCATCGCCTGGATAGCCTCCAAAACAGCTAAATGCAATAAATAAACAAAACTAGAAAGCTGAATATAGAACCCAGCATGAATGGAATCGCTCCAGCCTCCGGCCTATTTCTAGTGGCACGACCTGAACGTTGGTGCCAAGCTGATGTGCGCTACATCGGTGGCACAGCGCTGTGATTTGCACTAGTTTGTACATCACACCGAAACAGAGACTACAACATAACCTGCAGGCTTGAATCAATACAATATAATTGCTGCAGGGTTAAAAACACCCTGCAGAAAACAAAATGTAATAGGATAACTGCAAAAATTCTCTTCTGCCAACAAGCCATGGCGAGCCATAAGTGTTTCACTTACATTGATACAGAGTAGATCCTTCGAAGGATTCTGGGAAGTTTCTTAAAAACCATATTTGAGGTTGCTTTTTCTCCTGGGACAAAGCCGAGGTTTGGAGAGTCAGCTTGGGGAAGGAGTTGAATTTCTAAGTAAAAGTACTGTGCTTACAAATACTGAGATTGTGAGTTTAAGAGAGCCTCTCCGGGGCTTTCATTAGAAAAGAAAGAAAAAGAAAACTTCAGCTATAACACAAGTGAAACTTCTTCTTTTGCTGAATTTTGAAAGTCTTGGAATTTGGCTTCTGGCTGCAGCCGACTGGAATGTACAAGCAGAAAGACCTGGAGACTGGGAGTTTGTGCTTCCCAGAATATCTATCTTGGACTTCAGAGATTTTGATGAGCAATGGTGTCTCTCTTTTGCACAGCTTCAGGGTCACCATCTTAGTCCTGCTTAGTGTGGTTTAACAATAAAAGCCACATTCTCTTCTTGACAGCTGACATTCTGAAGGATCTTGAAGAATAAGAAGATCTAGTCAGTGATTGGGTTTGGACAGCAAACTTAACTTGGTTATTTAAATAATCTACTATCTCGACTTGTAGGGTTACATTGATGGTTGAGTATTGAATTAAGCTAATCAATGTTCTGGATTCATGCCATACATTGATGCATAAATTAGAAGGTCTGGGTTTACATTCTACACTAAATCAGGAGTATCCAACATTGGCCACTTTAAAACCTGTGGATTTCAACTCCCAGAATTCCTCAGTCAGCATAGCTAGCTGGGGAATTCTGGGAGTTGAAGTCCACAAGTCTTAAAGTTACCAAGGTTGGATATTCTGCACTAAATCATAGAAAAACTAAACTAGATTGATATACCGGTATGTTGCATGAATCACCTATTAAGTCCTTAACTGACCTGATTAAAAATATCAAATGACCCCAAATTTCTGAATTTTTTCACTTTTATCAGCCCAGAGATTAGTCAATATGTCCTTTCTCTTCTTTTTTTTTAAAATATTTCCTGCTCATTTGTCTAAGGCAGTGTTTCTCAACCTTGGCCGTTTGAAGATGTGTGGACTTCAACTCCCAGAATTCCCCAGCCAGCGTTGCTGGCTGGGGAATTCTGGGAGTTGAAGTCCACACATCTTCAAACGGCCAAGGTTGAGAAGCACAGGGAAGAAACAGGATGGAGAAATGAGGTCACATGGCTGATTGCCATTCAATCTACTGCAGTAAATCTACAAACAGGCAAATAGTTTTATAGGCTTTTGTAGGTTTTATATTTCTGGTAAAAATATAGAGTGAGAGCTAAGTCAAAATCATTCAGCAATACGAGCTTTCTCTGAAGTGGTCATGAGGGACTTCTCCCGAGCTACGACTTTCTCTGAGAAGAGTGTGTGTTGTTGTTTAATATTCAGGGAGTAAGTACCTGGAACATTTGAAGATGCAATCAGGAGGATTAAATAAATACCTGCTTAGAGATGCAAAATCTCTGATCCTGGGGATACGAACTTGGAAGGAATGCCAGCATGATTCGCTCAACACAGGAACAAATCATTTATAGAGGTAGTCCTCACTTACCAACGGGCAACTCTGTTGCTAAGCAATGCGGTCCTAAAGTAAAGTTTCATACGACCACATTGATATATGATGTTTGTTTTGTTGCAGTCATTAAGCAAATGCCAGGCAGGGAAGTGCAATGTGATACGTCCGTGATTTGAGACTTCCTGCTGGCTTCTCCAGTGACTTTTCTTGTTGGAAGTCAGCTGTGCACACAGGATGCTGTGGCTGTCATAAATGTGCAACAGTGGCAGCAAGGATGCTCTATGCTAAAAAATGGAAAGATACTTTTATTCCCACCATGGATGACTGGCCGGAAAAACTGGTGGAATTAGCAGAGATGGCTAAATTGACTGCTTTAATTAAAGAAAAGAACACAACTAACTTTGTTTTTACTTGGAAACAGCTTCTGGACTTCGTATTTTGGGTGTTGCTGACTAGATAGATTTGTTGTTATAGGAATGGTTCGTATATATTATTAAGTGAAAGTAAAATTTGTGGCTGTAGGTTATTATCTTATTCTACTGCACTAAAAAGAGTCAGAAATCAATGTTTTTCCTTCTTTTTCCTCTTTTCCCCTACACTTTTTCCTCTTCCCCTTTTCCTCCACTACTTTCGTACTATTTTCATTTTTCTTTGTAGATTTTGATAAAGTAAGAAAATTTGGAACTCAGGAAAATATTGAATAAAATATTAAAAAGTAACAAAAAAATATATGCAACAATTATCACCAGCATGTGACTGTGAGGATACTGTCAGCCATAAGTTTGAGAACCAATTGTAAATCTCCTTTTTTCAATGCCATTATAACTTCCAATGGTCACTGAGCAAGCATTTTAACAGAATAACAGAGTTGGAAGGGACCTTGGATGTCTTCTAGTCCAACCCCCTGCTCAAGCAGGAGACTCTATACCATTCCAGACAAATAGCTGTCCAGTCTTTTCTTAAAAACCTCCAGTGATGGAGCACCCACAATTTCTGAAGGCGAGCTGTTCCACTGGTTAATTGTTCTGACTATCAAGAAATTTCTGCTTAGTTCTAGGTTGCTTCTCTCTTTGATGGTAAGGGAGGATTATTTGTCTGGAATTTTGTGTCTGAAATCTTGCAAATTACCCATTCTCAAACCAGAGTTGACAAACCTTCATGAGGTTTTAGGTACTTTCAGGCAGGACTGCTAAAGCCCCATGAAATGTGACATTCATATGATGTATCTATTTATCACAGTTCTATCACTCAGTCTATCACTGCACTCAGCTAGTAGATAGATAGGTAGAATCTGATATTTTAAAACCCAACTAAGGAAAAAGAAAAAGAAGAGAAGGAAATAGAGGTTTACAAGCTGTGTGAAGCATAACAAGAATTTCTGAAGCAATGTTAGATCAGTACTCCCTATAAAATAAACTTAATGGTTCTTGAGATCAGTTCAGTGATCAATATTTGGCAAAGATACCCCATATTGCAAGAACCGTTAATCAGAATAGACAGTTAATAAAATTTTCTATCAAATGTAAGAAGCTCCATTCTTGTTACAACAAAACAGGCAAGATGTTTTAAAGCTTTATGTTTGCACAAATCCAAATTTCTGATACGATACAACTCCATCGCAGAATTACTATCCATAAATGGTTTCTGTTGGTAAATTAAATTCCATATCAGAGTTGTTTTTAAATATGAAAATATTTTTGGCATTGATATCTCTGAGAGATCTACTGCCATTCATCTGAAGAATATGTTGTTAATGATACTTAGCAGAGAAACAGGAGGTAGGAAAGGAAAAACAATACCTTTCATATATTTTGTACATCATGTTTCAGAATTGTTGAGCTTTATGAGATTGCTAACACACAAACACACACACACACATTGTTCTATTCTCCATCCACTTACTCAGGAATCTTCGTTTTGATTCTGAATTGCATCTTAATAACAACTTTAGCGAATGTTCTACGCTTCGTATTCTAAGTTTGTCAAATTTGATCCAAATCCCAAATCCCACCTTTTTAATTCCGTTTGGAACAAGACTATTACTTGAAGATATTGAAAACAACTTGACATTTGGCTTTTGATCATCCCAAACAGGTTACAGAATAACAAAGGGACCTTGGAGGTCTTCTATTCCAACCCACTGCTCAGGCTGGAGACCCTATACCCGTGATGGCGAACCTACGCAGAGCCCTCTCTGTGGGCACGTGCGCCAACGCCAGATGCTCTTCTGGTTTCCAGTGCGCACATGCACACTGGCCAGCTGGTCTTCACGGGTGCTGGAGCACCTGAAAACAGCCAAAAACCAGGCTGCTTTGGGGGCCTTTTTCTGGGCTGTTTTCAGGCTGTTTTTCCAGCCTTTTTCAGGCTGTTTTCAGGTTGTTTTAGGGGCATTTTCTGGGCCATTTTCAGGCTGTTCTTTTGGGCCATTTTCAAGCCATTTTCCAGGCTGTTTTTGGATCATTTTCCGGGCTGTTTTCAGGCTGTTTTTCCAGCCGTTTTCAGGCTGTTTTCAGGCTGTTTTTCCAGCCATTTTCAGGCTGTTTTCAGGCTGTTTTTCAGGCCGTTTTCAGGCCATTTTCCGGGCTGTTTTTGGGTCATTTTCCGGGCTGTTTTCAGGCCTGAAAATGGCCTGAAAATGGCCTGAAAACAGCCCGAAAAACAGACTGAAAATGTCCCTGGAAAAATGCCCTGAAAACCGGCCTGAAAACGCCCTGAAAAACAGCCTGAAAATGGCTTGAAAAACAGCCTGAAAATGGCTTGAAAAACGGCCTGAAAACACCCTGAAAAACGCCCTGAAAATGGCTTGAAAAACGGCCTGTAAATGGCTTGAAAAACAGCCTGAAAATGGCCCCAAAAACAGCTGGGAAACAGCTCCCAAAAGGGCCCAAAAATAGGCATGTGTGCGCCGGCCAGCTGGTCTTCACGCGCCTTCCAGTTTGGGCACTCGGTGCCAAAAAGTTTCGCTATCACTGCCCTATACCATTCCAGACAAAAGGTACTCTAGTCTCTTCTTAAAAACCTCCAGTATTAATCTGATAAAACCTCTGTCTCTCTCTCTCTCTTTCTCTTCCTCTCTCTTAGGGTTCTGTGTGCGCGCAACCTTGCCCATCAGGAACATATGGAGTTAACTGCAGCCAAGAATGCCCCTGCCACAACGGAGGACAATGCGACCACGTGACAGGGGTCTGCCTGTGTACTGCAGGGTATATGGGAGACAGGTAGGCCTTGAAGTCAGATAAGGGGAACCCAGGTTTGCATTTTTAAACCCCCCCCCCCCAAATATCTGCTAATGTATTCTGTGATACTGACATGACAGCCTTTCTGTACACCAAGAAAAATCATTTTGCATGCACAATCCTTCTGGGATTCTAACTACTTTCAGATGCTGGGATGAGACTGAACGGCTGAATGGCCTGCCATACGAAGACCATCTTGGGCTTGGTAGATCAACATCTCAGGGAAAAGTTTTAACAGTTTTCAAACAGGCAATTTCAATCAGTCAATCAGAATAGAGCTGGAAGGGACCTTGGGGGTCTTCTAGTACAGAGTCCATAACAATTCGCCATGGCCAACTTGTCACAGCCAACTTGTCACGGCCAACGTGCCGCAGCCAGCTTGATGCAGGACAACTTGGCACAGGACAAGAGCTACACTAACATCGAAGAAATGGTGGGATAGAATCATTAAAGAAAGGATGCAAAAGAAGGAACAGAATGAAACGTGAATGGCAAAAACAAAACAAAAAAATTAAATGTATTTTAAATAATTAAATAGAATCGTTAAATTGTCCCGCGGTGAGTTGGCCGTGGCGAGTTGGCCGCAATGAGTTGGCCATGATGAGTTCTCCCATTCCATGTAGTCCAACCCCCTGCTCGAACAGGAGCCCCTATACCAGGAGTGTCAAACTCAAGGCCCAGGGGCCGGATCCGGCCCGAGGGGTGCTTCGATCTGGCCCACGGGGCCACCCTGGAAACAGCGAAGGACTAGCCCGCAGTGCCTCTGCCAGTGAAAACGGAGCTTGGGAGGGCTGCATGCAGCCCTCTCGAGCTCCGTTTTCGCTGGAGAGGGTTGCAGGAGGCCGTCACAGCCGAAACGGAGCTTGGGAGCCCGTTTTCACTGGCAGAGCGCTCAGGTCATCACAGGCGCTCCTGACACGAGTGACGTCGAGCTGGTCATGCCACCCCAGCCCCCCCACCCTGGACCCCAAGGTCAAACACAACCTTGATGCTACTCTCAATGAAATCCCTGCCCTTGAGCCAAGGTGGCGCAGTGGTTAGAGTGCAGCACTGCAGGCTACTTCAGCTGACTGTTAGCTGCAGTTTGGCAGTTCAAATCCCACCAGGCTCAAGGTTGACTCAGCCTTCCATCCTTCCGAGGTGGGTAAAATGAGGACCCAGATTGTTGGGGGCAAGAGGCTGAACTCTGTAAACCGCTTAGAGAGGGCTATAAAAGCACTATGAAGCGGTATATAAGTCTAATGCCATTGATATTGATATTGCCCTTCCTTCCTTCCTTCCTTCCTTCCTTCCTTCCTTCCTTCCTTCCTTCCTTCCTTCCTTCCTTCCTTCCTTCTTCCCTCCCTCCCTCCCTCCCTCGGGGTTAGAGTGCAGTATTGCAGGCTAACTGTGCCCACAGTCAGGTGTTCGATCCTGACCTGTTCAAGGTTGACTCAGCCTTCCAGCCTTCCGAGGTGGGTAAAATGAGGACCTAGATTGTTGGGGCAGCAATATGCTGACTCTGTAAACCACTTAGAGAGGGCTGTAAAGCACTATGAAGCGGTATATAAGTCTAAGTGCTATTGCTATTGCTATACCATTGCAGACATTTCTGTGGCATTTCTATTTCTGTATGCCAAATGAACAGTAGGGTTGGTTCAGTGACAAATGTGTACATTGGTACAGGTGGTGCTCAACTTGCGACTGCAATTGAGCCCAGAATTTCTGCTGCTAAGCGAGACCTTTGTTAAGTGAGTTTCGCCCCATTTTACGACTTTTCTTGCCAGAGTTGTTAAGTGAATCACTGCAGTTGTTAAGTTAGTAACCTGGTTCTTAAGTGAATCTGGTTTCCTCCTCTTGGCTTTGCTTGCAAGAAGGTCGCAAAAGGGGATCACGTGATCCCGGGTCACTGCAACCATCATAAACATGAATCAATTTAAATATGTTTTATGATGAATGTATTTTACAATGACTATGTTGATGAGATCACAATTGCTGTATGTACATTTACACACCGGAAACAAGTTCCTTGTGTGTCTAATCACACTTGGCCAATAAAGAATTCTATTCTAATCAGTTGCCAAGAGTCTGAATTTTGATCACGTAACCATGGGGATGCTGCAATGGTCGTAAGTGTGAAAAATGGTCATAAGTAACTTTGAACAACTGTTGTAACTCAAGGACTATCTGTACTGTTGTCTCGGATGAAATGACCTAAGGATCCCATAAAGTTTTAGAAAACAGTCCTTGGACAGTTAAGCCGGCAACTCTGGTCTACCAATGTCAATAAATTTATGTCCTAATAAAAGCATTAATTTTTAATTGCTCACAAGACACTAAATCATTTATGAGAAACGTCGTAAGTATAGTAAGGCAATGTTATGCAATCCAAGATTCTTATTTTATTTCTCGAAAGATTTATCTGTCATCCCCAGCTAACAAATTCTCAGGGCAGCTCATATATCTTAGAGAGATAGAAGTATAAATAAACAATCACATCAAATAGAAAATAGCACCACTGAGAGATAGAGGGCAACAAGCAAAAACACAGATTGGATGGGAATCAAATGAAAGGCGCAGAAACATTTTTCCCAAGCCCTAATTTACAAAATATAAAAGGATTTCTGATTGTTTTTTTTTAGGAAGCAGGTAACAGGGGTAGAATATTAGATATTTGATGCAGATCATCCCTAAATTTGTATTCTTGAATCAATATATCAATGGAACTTAGTTATTTCTTTAAAAAATAAATCTAAAGTTCTCTGATTTTGCAGAGTAGCTGTTCAACAGTAATTAAAAATGATATACAGCACGGGTCTCCAATCTTGGCAACTTTAAGACTTGTGGACTTCAACTCCCAGAATTCCTCAGCCAGCTGTGAGGAATTCTGGGAGTTGAAGTCCACAAGTCTTAAAGTTGCCAAGGTTGGAGACCCCTGATATACAGGTAGTCCTCAACTTACACAACTTACAACAGTTCATTTAGTGACCATTCAAAGTTACAACTGCACTGAAACCAGTGATTTATGACCATTTTTCACAGTTACGACCATTGCAGGATCCCCATGGTCACGTGATCAAATTTCAGACACTTGGCAACTGACTCATATTTATGACGGTCACAGTGTCCGTGTGATCATGTGATCAGCGTTTGTGAACTTCTGACCAGCAAACTCACGGAGGAGCCAGATTCACTTAACAGCCGTGTTATTAACCTAACAACTGACGTAATTCACTTAACAACGATGGCAAGAAAAATTGTCAAATGGGGCAAAATTCACTTAACAAATGTTTCACTTAGCAACAGAAATTTTTGGCTAAATTGTGGTCATAAGCCAGGGATTACCTGTATTACAGAACATTCACACAACCGTCCATTTATGTGTAGAAATACCATAGAAAAAATGCTTTCAAGAAAACTGCGTACAAAACAACCATTTAAACAAAAAGCACATTCAGAGCAGTGTACTCCGAAACATACATTTTAGGATGGGTTGGGGTTTTTTTTGATAACCCAACCTTGGACTGGAAAATAAATTGATAAATCTGGCATGCTTACAAAAATTGCAAATAAGTCAACAGCTTTTTTTCACGCTTGCTAAAAGGCAATACTCTGAAATGAGTGAGACATTAATTCCCATGCAGCGAATTAAATCGTAGAAGTGACATTTTCATCACGTCACTGACGAGGCTGTTAGGTTTGTTCTTTCGACAGAAGTAACAATAAAGCAATTATCCAAGCAGAATTCCAGTCCCAAGTGCATTCTTCTTGGAAGCCCACTCCTCTGCTTTCGGTATTCAAGTAATTCCAAGAAAGGTATGTTTAAGACAGAAGTGAGACTTCTGGTGGTGGCATTAGAAACATCTGGATTCATTGTTCTTGGCTCTCCGGAGTTGACAAAAGTTGTGATCTTGAAATGTATTCAAAAATTCCTATTTGGACAAGTTTATTTTTATTTGTTTGTTTCTTATTTATTTGTTTGTATCCTGCCTTTATTATTTTTTACAAATAACTCAAGGTGGTGAATATAATCAATACTTTTTTCTCTCATATATTTCCCCACAACAACCCTGTGAGGTGGGTTAGGCTGAGAGACAGGGATTGGCCCAAGGTCACCAGTCAGCTTTCCTGCCTAAGATGGGACTAGAGCTCAATGTCTTCTGGTGATTGGCCCAAAGCCACCCCGTCAGCCTTCATGCCTAAGGCGGGACTAGAACTCAATGTCTCCTGGTGATTGGTGAAAGTCATCCCATCAGCCTTCTGTGCCTAAGGCGGGACTAGAACTTAATGTCTCCTGGTGATTGGCCCAAAGTCACCCCATCAGCCTTCATGCCTAAGGCGGGACTAGAAGTCAATGTCCCTGGTGATTGGCCCAAAGTCACTCAGCCAGCTCTACACACACACACACACAAACACACACACACACACACACACACACACACACACACACACACACTATCATTAACCAGCAGATACACAAAAATACAGACAAACACACACCTGCCACTATATACTATATAAGGTTGAGTTTACCTGTCTATATTTACATTTATTATTTATATTGTTGGCTGCCCAAATTGGAAGTCAAGAAACTGTGCGCCCTTGAAATGGGAAATTCGCCATTTGAAGGAGAGCAAAAGCAAAAACAAGGAACCTTTTTCCTAAATGCTTCATAGCTCTCCTGGAAATGAGTCGCATTTTTCCAGAGAGATATTATCGCTTCTAACGTTTTCATTGGCAACAATCCCCATTTTTATTATTAGTTAGATTGCTGAGGGTTTTTTTTAATGTCCCTTATAAAGTATAATGGATTAAATTTAATTTAATTTAGATATTTGCAGCCATAAATTTAACAGGGAACACTCCGTGTTTACAGGATATGCAAATGCATTGCCGTTGCATCAATTAATTCCCTCAAGAGTAAGCCATGAATTTTAGCTTTTTTCCCCTCTATCCTGCAGAGTTCTTAGTCTGTCCCCTGTTTGCCGAAGGAACATGGCTCCCAATTTGTGAAATAAAGTTTTAAAGCCAAAACTCTTGCAATTCCAACTTTCATGTCTGGCTTTAGTTACATTTTTAACTAACATTTTCAATTCAATTTAATTAACAGACACTCTTTGTTTTTAGATCTCTTCGTGCTTTTATTTTACCTTTAAAACAAAACCAATGAACCAGCCGATCTTTTTTAAAAATGAGACTTCTTGGTTTCTTTTACAATACAATCTCTTTTCTCTTTTACCATTCTAAACCAAAACTCACTTCTGAGTGACCTTTAAATAATTTAAAAATATTCTTACAAATAGATTTTTTTTTTAGTAGCACCCCAGCTGGAAGCTCTATCTTCTGCTCCTTTGAAAATAGCTTGTAAATTTCTGCCTAGTAAATGAAGACAATAAAGCATGAACATTGATGTAAATATTTGATTAAAACGTCTTAGTCACTAAAATTTGGGAAGCGAACGGCGGTTTTGCTTCTGGTCAGTTGGGGATAGTTGTGCATTTTGAACAATTTGACAACTTAGATACAGATACAGATTGACAGAGTTGGAAGGGACCTTGTAGCAATGCTGGGTTGCTCCAGGTTCGGCCCGGTTCAGTGAACCGGTAACGGCGGCTGCGGGAGGCTCCGCCCACCCGCCCGGCACGCTTCTGCGCAACCGGTAGCGATGGGATTTAGAACCCACTACTGCCTTGTAGGTCATCTAGTCCAACCCCCACCCCCGCCCAAGCAGACCCTACACAATTTCTGACAGATGGCAGTCCAGTCTCTTCTTGAAAGCTTCCAGTGATGAAGCTCCCACAACTTCTGAAGGCAACTTCTGTTCCATTGGTTGATTGTTCTCACTGTCAGAAAATTCCTCCTTATTTCCAGGTTGAATCTCTCCTTGTTCAGTTTCCATCCATTGTTCTTTGTCTGGCCTTCAGGTGCTTTGGAAAAATAGCTTGACCCCCTCCTCTCTGTGGCAGCCCCTCAAATATTGGAATGCCGCTATCCTGTCTCCCCTGGTCCTTCTCTTCACTAGACTAGCCATGCCCAGTTCCTGCAACCGTTCATTGTATATTTTAGCCTCCAGTCCCCTAATCATCCTGGTTGCTCTTCTCTGCACTCTTTCCAGAGTCTCAACATCTTTTTTATAGTGGGGTGACCAAAACTGGATGCAGTACTCTAGGTGCGGTTTTACTATGGCTTTGTAGAGTGGTATTAGTACCTCACTTGATCTTGTGATATCAAACTTTCAGGTTGATAGCAATGGGCATCTTGAACATTACAGGTAGTTCTCAACTTACGACCAAAATTTGGGTCCAAATTTCCGTTGCTGAGGAAGACAGCTGTTAAGTGGGCCGTGTCTGATTTTCATGAGCATATTTGCCATGGTTGTTAAACAAATCACTGCAGTTGTTAAGTGAATCATGTGGTCATTAAGTGAATCCAGCTTCCGTCGTGACTTTGCTTGTCGTAAGCCAGCTGGGAAGGTCACAAATGAGAATTGCATCACCCTCGGACTCCTGCAGGCATTGTAAATAAACGCTAGTTGTCAGACACCCAAATTTTGATCATGTGACTGTAGGGATGCCACAAAGTTGTAAGTATGTCAAACGATCGTAAGTCACTTTGTTCGGTGCTGTTGCAACTTCAGTCGCTAAATAAATTGGTTGTAAATTGAGGAATATCAATATCAATAGCACTTGGACTTATATACCGCTTTACGGTGCTTTCCAGCCCTCTCTAAGCAGTTTACGGAGTCAGCCTATTTTCCCCAACAACCTGGGTTCTCATTTAACTGACCTCGGAAGGATGGAAGGCTGAGCCATCCTTGAGCTGCTCGGGATTGAACTGCTGGCAGTGGGCAGAGTTAGCTGGCAATGCTGCATTCTAAGTACTGTGCCACCATAAGAACGGAATGGAACTGAATAGAATAGCACTTAGACATATATACCGCTTCACAATTCTTTACAGCCCTCTCTAAGCGGTTTACAAAGTCAGCATCTTGCCCCCAACAATCTGGGTCCTCATTTTACCCACCTCGGAAGGATGGAAGGCTGAGTCAACCTTGAATGATTCTAAATCTATGGTAGAATTAGATACTTTTTGAATTTTCACGCAGTTGGGCTTCTCATTGGAAATCCTGCCCAACAGAAACAACAAATGAAGTGCAAAATGACATTCTTGCCATTGTCAAGAATCTGTTTTCATTACAGGTAGCAATCCTCGACTTACAACAGTTCATTTAGTGACCGTTCAAAGTTACAACCACACTGAAAAAGGTGACTAAAGACCATTTTTCACTCTTACAACCGTTGCAGCATCCCCATGGTCACATGATCAAAATTCAGACATTTGGCAACTGTTCATATTTATGACGACCGCAGTGTCCCGGGGTCACATGATCCCCTTTTGCAACCTTCTGACAAGCAAAGTCAAAAGGGGAAGCCGAATTCACTTAACAACCATATTAGTAACTTATCAACTGCAGGGATTCACTTCACAACTGTGGCAAGAAAGGTTGTAAAATGGAGGAAAACTCACTTAACAAATGTTTTGTTAGGTTCTCATACTGAAGAGGCAGGAGGCGAGTGAGTGGCTTCAGCTCTTTATTAGGTCATGGTGGGAAACAACAGCAAAGACCCCAGCTGTGGCTGGGGTTTAAATAGGATAGCCCTGGCTTGGACCAGGGCCAATCAGGAGCAACCTGTTGATGACAAATAAGCTGGACCGGATTGGGAACTTTCAGCTAAGATGTAAATGTAGGGACATACCGTATTTTTCAGAGTATAAGACGCACCTTTTTCCTCCCTAAAAGTGGCTGAAAATTTGGGTGCGTCTTATACTTCGAATGTAGCTTTTTTCCCAGCCCTAACTAGGTGCTAACAGATCTTCCCAGCTCTTACCTTGCAGGCTTTTTCATTGTTACTCTCTCCAAAGAATGTTTTTCCAGCCCTAAGTCTTTGCAGGTTTTTTTTTCATTGCTCTACTTGCTCCGAATAAGTTTTTTTCTAGCCCTAACCAGGTGCTAACGATCTTCCCAGCTCTTACCGGCTTGCAGGCTCTTTCATTGTTACTCTCTCAGAAGAAGGTTTTTTTAAGTCCTAACCAGGGGATAAAATAATGTGCTGAAGCTGACCAGACTAAGGACGCTAGCCAGATAGCAATAGCAATAGCACTTTACTTATATACCGCTTCATAGTGCTTTACAGCCCTCTCTAAGCGGTTTACAGAGTTCAGCATATTGCTCCCAACAATCTGGGTCCTCATTTTACCCACCTCAGAAGGATGGAAGGCTGAGTCAACCTTGAGCCTAGTGAGATTTGAACAGCTGAACTGCTGAACTAGCAGTCAGCCTGCAGTCGCAGCATTTAACCACTGCACCACTTCAGCTCTTCATGAATACCTGGTAGGCAGATGAATACCTGGCAGGCAGATTGTTTTCCCCTATTTTCCTCCCCAAAAACTAAGGTGTGTCTTATACTCCGGTGCGTCTTATACTCTGAAAAATACGGTAACATGTTTCACTTAGCAACATAAATTTTGGGCTCAGATGCGGTCGTAACTCGAAGGCTACCTGTATTTCTGTTTGTTCCTACACAAGGTAACGATAATCTTTGTAGTGTGAATGCAATGCTATCGCAGGCGCCCACATGGGGGGGAATCACCCAAGGCAAGATGGCAGTGTCGCATGATTATAGAAAACCCTCCTTGACTCTTCGCTCTTAACTTCTTTACACATTCTCTAAGTGTCGTAAAAAATAAAAAATTAGCATTAAACAAACCTCTAAAAGCATCCACGGAAAAACAACACGATGGAAAAATGCACAATCAAATAAAAAGCTGACGATACGCACCGGATGCAAAGCCAACTTGCTAAAAAGCAATAAAAGTTAGGAAATATTACACTCCCCCAGCCATAAAGCCAAAGGTAGGCTAATAATAATAATTTTTAAAAAACAGTCGCTTTGCAAGCACTTATAATGAACCAGTGTGTGATTTCTTTTTTTGTTTGTCTGTTTTTGTTTTCCTATGTATTTTTTTTACTGGTGTGTATTGAAATCGGGACCCGAAGAGTTTAAATGTTTCGAGGTGCGACATCCTTTTTCCCAAACATATCACTTTTATACAAATGGGCTGGCCGCCACTCTTACCACTGTTCGTAAAAGGAAGCAGTATTTGTTACACGTATATAATGTGTTAAACAAAGCATGGTAGTGTTTAATATTTTGTGAAATTGTGGCCATTAACTCTACTGCTGACAAGTATATTAACCCAAGCCGAAATAATTATGCACTTATTATTAAAGCCCCAAAGAAGGGCTGTAAAGTAGTTCTCTCCAGATAAGGAGGATGAAATGGGAAACTGAACAAGAATCACGGGGGCAAAGGGGTGCATTTGGTCGTGGTATAATTTAACCGAGCAGCGTGTTTCACCCCTAATGGTCTTTCGGGATTGATAGGATAGGAAGTCAGACATTTCCACTGCGTGAAATTCATTGGTGGAATGTATTTGATCTTCCCAAGGTAGCAAAGGGATAAACCACAGAGAAGTGAGGCCCGGGGAGCAAAGGGCTACTAATTATGTAAATGGATGAAGGCACCGAGGTTTGGTTTTTTTAGAGGCTAGATAGTGCCTATAAATACAGGATGATATAGTGAGGTGTCAGCAGCCCATTCATCTCGATGAGCATTGTGTTTTTCTGCTTAAACAAGCAAAGTGCGCTTGGAACAGGTAATAGCGGGGCGTGTGTGCTTTTCTCCATCAGCCAGGAAGAGTTGCCAACTGCAGGATCCAATCTGAGCCTGTCACCGGCACCAACGGTTTATTCTTCCAAGCTTTCGGGCTTGTTCGGGGAACTTCTGTTTGGTGGGCTCTGGCACAAGCCCAAAAAAAGAGGCAGCAAGATGGCTCAGGGGTTAAGATAGCAATAGCAATAGCAATAGCACTTAGACTTATATACCGCTTCATAGTGCTTTACAGCCCTCTCTAAGCGGTTTACAGAGTTCAGCATATTGCCCCCAACAATCTGGGTCCTCATTTTACCGACCTCAGAAGGATGGAAGGCTGAGTCAACCTTGAGCCTGGTGAGATTTGAACAGCTGAACTGCTGAACTAGCAATTAGCTGAAGTAGGTTGCAGTGCTGCTTTTAACCACTGCGCCACCTCAGCTCAGTGGATGCTGGGCTTGTCAGCTGGAAAGCCAGCAGCCCAGGTTCGAGACCCGAGCGCCATGTAGGTGAGCTCCTGTCCTTGCCTCAGCTCCTGCCCACCTAGCAGTTTGAATGCATGCAAATGCGAGTAGATAAATAGGTACCACTTCGGTGGGAAAGTAATGGGGCTGCATGACATCATGCTGGCCACATGACCACGGAAATGCCTTCAGACAGCGCTTGCTCAGTGGCCTTGAAACAGAGATGAGCACCACCCTCTATAGTCGCCAAGGACTAGCGGAGTAAAATCCGCAGAGATGCCTTTTTTTTGCTCAGTGACAGATTTCGATTGGATCCTACAACATTATCCTGGGACATGTATATTTGCCTTCATTCCTGAGAGTTTCCAACTGCTCAGCCAAAGAAAGCATTGGTGCTGTAATCAGGAAGTTCGAGGGCTGCTCAGATCCAAGGGCCAGAAGGTTAGGTGTGAAAGCATACAGACATGTGTGCCCACGCACACAACAGAGCTCCAGAAACTGCGAGTGCTGACTTCGAAGGTCAAGTCACAGAATCGGCCACTAATATTCAATTCTTAGAAATGATGAAAAGAGATGCCAGGCCTGCGGGCTCAGTGGTAGCCTAAGACGGGGTCCCCAACACCCGGGCCATTTGCACAAGCTCCATTTGTGCGAGTGGCATGTGTGCGTGCCCGCTGCTTCTGCAAATGGAGCTGTGGTGTGCACGCACGCTGCTTGCACAAAGCCCTCCTCTCTCCCCCAACTCTCCTGCCACCCCCACTGCTGGCCCACAAAGCCGGAAAGATTGGGGACCATTGGCCTAAGAGATATTTGCAGTGAGATGCTACTTTGATATATTTGAATCAGAGGAATCTGGACAGTTCATTTCGAGAGAAAATGGGCCACTTTAAGATTATAGATATTCAGGACATGCCTGTGAGGTTTTCCTGCACTGCATAAACACACCCAAAAATTCCTCACGGTAATAAAAAACTGCATTCCATAAAGCCTAGAATTCTGCATCTTAACAAAGTAGCTTTCCAGAGGTGGATCTATTTTGAACCGTTTACTTTGAACCAGAGGTAATATTCAGCCGGTTTGGACCGGTTCGGGCGAACTGGTAGGAGCGACTGGCGCTATGCCGTCCTATTTAGAGACATTTTGAAGCAGCGTGCATGCGTGCAAGTCCCGTGCGCGAGCAAAGCGTGCTCGCTCACATTTGCGAACAGGTAGGGAAAATAAGTGAATAGCACCTCTGCTTTGAACCATTTATCTTCGGCAGTGACGTTCTGTGTTTAATTATCTAAATATGTAAACCAGTTCTTAATTAACTTCATCCCAAACATTAAAAGTAATATTTCTATTTTAAAAGGTAGCAGAAGATGGTTCTACCAACTAAAATACCTTAAAATCACTATCACATATGATAAACTCATGCAGAAGTATATATAACAGCCAAACTAGTTGATGCTTTTCACAGCCTGTTTGTTTCTGGTCAAAATTATATTAAATTAAATCAGCCGCTGTATATTCTTTTTCCTATTAAGCAATTTTATTGCTGCATTTTTTTCCCCAGGCAAGCAATATCTACTAAAATATTTTCTCTCTTACTGTCATATTTTAACGCTTTGTGTTCTGTGCAAAATGACCGACAAAAAAACGCTTAACAGTATCTTCTCTGCAAGGCAGTTACAGTAAACATTTTAATCAGTGGTGGTACGACTTGCTTGCCTTCAGACGTTGTGGGTGCTCCATCCCTGGAGGTTTTTAAGAAGAGATTGGACAGCCACTTGTCTAGAATGGTATAAGGTCTCCTGCTTGAGCAGGGGGTTGGACTAGAAGACCTCCAAAGGCCCTTCTAACTCTAGTATTCTGTAACCTGTATGAATGCTGAGCCGTGGTGGCGCAGTGGTTAGAATGCAATATTGCAAGCTAATTCTGCCAACTGCCAGCAGTTCGATCCTGACCGTCTCAAGGTTGACTCAGCCTTCCATCCTTCCGAGATCGGTAAAATGAGGACTCAGATTGTTGGGGCAGCAATATGCTGACTCTGTAAACTGCTTAGAGAGGGCTAAGGAGGGAAAGAGGGAGGGGGGAGGGAGGGAGGGAGGGAGGGAAGGAAGGAAGGAAGGAAGGAAGGAAGGAAGGAAGGAAGGAAGGAAGGAAGGAAGGAAGGAAGGAAGGAAGGAAGGAAGGAAGGAAGGAAGGACTATGGTGGCACAGTGGTGAGAATGCAGTATTGCATGGTGACTGTGTGCAGTGCCAGGAGTTCGATCCTGACTGGCTCCAGGTTGACTCAGCCTTCCATCCTTCCGAGGTCGGTAAAATAAGGATCCCGATTGTTGGGGGCAATATGTTGACTCTGTAAACTGCTTAGAGAGGGCTGTAAAGCACTGTGAAGCAGTATATGTCTAAGTGTTATTATTATTATAATGCTGCAACCTATATGATAAGGAAGGAATAATTTATCAATAATTTGGCACAGTGGCTTTTCATGGCTGTTTTGCCAAGTGTCAAGGTAGTGATCAGGTGCTCAGGCAATTGGTTCTTTTAGATCCACAGAAAATCAGCACACCAGTAAATAAAGGGATTTAAGCTTTTTTTTTATGAGTTCAAGCAAACAGAGTCAAAACCATACCTTAAAAAGCATACACACCAACCAAGGTAATACCCTAATCTTTACAAACTGCCAGGAGCTCCTTAATAACAACAGCAAACATACCCAAAAGTGCTTAGTTTCCACAGTCAAGGCAAATATACAAGTCCCAGAATAATGTTGCAGGGTGGCCCGTGACTCTGTGACAGGTATTGAAAGTCACAGTTTTGCAGATATGTAAGAATTCCACACACCCCTTCCCAGGGGTGGGTTCTACTTACCTTCCCCACTGGTTCACATCGCGATGGAAGTGCGTCCCTTCCCGGAAATGACCCTCTACTCATGCGCAGAAGCTTTTGCGCATGCACAGAGGATTTTTTTGGCAATCCGCGGCAACCGGAGGACCAGTTCGGGAGCGTGGACCACCGGTCATCACTGTCCGTTCGGCGAGCGGTGCTAAATTTCCACCACTGGTTCTAAAGAACCGGTCCAAACCAGCAACAACCCACCACTGCCCCTTCCCCTTTATTCAGCAAGCAAGGGTGAAAAAAGCAAGCAAATTTGCTCAGAATGAGTTCCAAATGTCCAGACTTTCTCTTAATATGATAGAGGAAAAGCAATACAGGTAGTCTTCGAACCTACGACCACAATGGAGCCCAAGACTCTTGTTCTTAAGTGAGACATCCATTAAGTGAGTTTTGCCCCATCTTGCGACCTTTCTTACCACAGTTGTTAAGTGAATCCCTGCAGTTGTTAAGGTAGCTGCTCAATGAATCTGACTTCTTCCATTGCCTTTGGTTGTCAGGGGGTTACAAAAGGTGATCACATGACCCCGGGACCGTCATAAATATGAGTCAGTTGCTGAATTTTGATCACGTGACTGTGGGATGTTGCAACGGATATAAGTGGGGAATGCGGTCCTAAGTCACTTTTTTCCAGTGCCGTTGTAACTTTGCACGGTCACTAAATGAACTGTTGTAAATTGAGGACTAGCTGTACATTACTAAAGTTCTTGGAATAAAAAATGGTCTTCTGCATTGCTATGATGACGATCCAAGTCATTTGCATGTTTCAAAACATTGAGGTGCTTCAGTCATGGATTTATATGGTCTAGGGGAGACTCTGTAATTGCTCAGGGAGCTGCGCTGATGAACGAAGGAAATTGTACAGTAATAGCCTTTGTAAAAATTTCTGTCATTTATAGTCAAACAAGCATGGCCTATCCCCATTTACTGTGGCTGATGGTCATATCTTTATATTAATTTGTACATTTCCATGTTAATTAAACCCAACGACTTCTAAAACACATACCGTGTTTCCCCGAAAATAAGACCCTGTCTTATATTTTTTTTGAACCCTGAAATAAGCGCTTGGCCTTATTGCCATGCACTCAAAAGCCCGATTGGGCTTATTATCAGGGGATGTCTTATTTTGCGGGAAATGGGGTATTTAAATGTTTGTCTTGGGCCACTGAAGAGCCAAGAGTTGTATTGCCACGCTGGGAGAAATGCAAATCCAATAAGGGTCCAATGAACCTGTTGGTAAGTAAGATGCAATTTACGCCAACATAAAGAGGAATTTAAAGAGATCGCTATCAGTTTTCAACTAGGAGTGGTGCGGTGGCCTAGAGGTGGAGCTCTCGCCTCACAACCAGGAGGCTGTGAGTTCGATCCTAGATAGAGGCAGGTATTTCTCTCTCTGGGCACAATGAGAATATATCTGCTGAACAAAACTCCTCATTGGCGACAGGAAGGGCATCCGGCCATTAAAACACTTTGCTAGCTCCATTCAGTTGCCCAGACTCCACCCCGCAAGGGATTATGGGGTCATTGAAAGACGATGATGACCATCAGTTTTCAACTAAGGGCAAAAACTCAATCATTCCAGAAGCTTCACCTCTCCCTTGGGGAAGGAGCGCGAAGGAGAACCTTGGTTTAGGACAAGAGTCTCCAAACTTGTCTGTTTAAAGGTTATTTTTCAGTGGGGGGAAAATAAAATGATTTTCATCAGAAACCAAGGAATTCACAACACACTCAGTTTCTTTCTGCATTGGCAACCCAGATCCAATCAAGTCCATTTCTCTTGGACAGAGTGTCCCATATCATCCTGTAAAAAAGAAATGCTCATCCAAACTTGGGAACTTTAAGACTTGTGGACTTCAACTCCCAGAATTCCCCAGCCAGCCGGCTGGGGAATTCTGGGAGTTAAAGTCTACAAGACTTAAAGTTCCCAAGTTTGGAGAGCCTTGGTTTAGGACATTCAAAGTTCCTCGAGCAACGGATGCACCTTCACACTCTTCTCAACTTCATGCTGGAAACAGCATGCTGGATTAATCTAGCAGAGCCAATCATAACAACCCACTATACCAGTGATGGCGAACCTATGGCACGCGTGCCACAGGTGGCACGCGGAGCCATATCTGCCGGCACGCAAGCCATTGCCTAGCTCAGCTCCAGTGCGCATGTCCGTGCCGGCCAGCTGATTTTTGGCTTGCACGGAGGCTCTGGGAGGGCGTTTTTGGCTTCTGGAGGACCTCCGGGGGGACGGGGGAGGGCATTTTTGCTCTCCCCATGCTCCAGGGAAGCCTCTGGAGCCTAGGGAGGGCGAAAAATGGGCCTACCGGGCCCACCAGAAGTTGGGAAACGGGCCATTTCCGGCCTCCAGAGGGCCTCTGGGGGGGCGGGGGAGGCCGTTTTTGCCCTTCCCAGGCACTGAATTATGGGTGTTGGCACTCGCGCATGTGCGATAGCACACGCGCATGCACTTTCGGCACCCGAGGAAAAAAAGGTTCGCCATCACTGCACTATACCATGTCTGAGAGCATCAGGAATGGTCTCATACTGGTCAAATCCCATGCAACATTGACAGAGTATAGTTGATTGGAGGTTTGGGTTAGATGTTGTCTGGAGCCAACCCTTGTGGCTTCTGATTGATGTCTGGTTTAACCCAGTGTTTCTCAACCTTGACCACTCTAACATGGGTGGACCTCCCCTCCTCTGAACTCCCCAGACTACGGTTGGAAGAAATAATCCATCTGGTTCAGTTCCAAGTGGGGAGAAAGACTCTGGAAACATGGAAGCTGATTGGAAAGGTGGTTTATTGATGAAGCAGAACCGCCAAGCACATGGTTCTAGGTGGGTAACCACATGGAGTGGAGAGTGACGGGTTTTTATACCCTGTCTGGGCTTTGAACTTGAGCTTCCTGTTCCTGTGCAAGAGTATGTATCCTATTGGCTGTTGCAGGGGCCATGTGCAAATCCTAGGAGTTTGTCTGAGATAGGTTTTGTCGAAGCCTGGAGGGTGATGCAATGTGCCCAGGTGATTTTGCAATGCAGTGAGCTCTGCTGATAGATAACCCTATTATGTCCTGGAGGGTCATGTCTTAATCCCATCACCCTGGAGCTGAAGCAGTGGTGGGCTGCTACCGGTTCGCCCTGGTTTGGGTGAACTGGTAGTGGTGACAGCGGGAGGCTCCGTTCACCCGCCCGGATGTCATCACGGACGATCTGCGCCGTGTGCAAGCAAAGCAAGCGCGTGCACGTGCATTCACAGTTCAGAACCAGTAGTGAAGGTAAGTGAAACCCACTACTGAACTGAAGGTCTTTTGTCTTGTAGATAGTCCTTCTCAATGGGCACCAAATATCTGCTGGGGTCAGGGAGCTGAAGCTATGAGTTTCTGTCTCCCTTAAGATTTCTATTTCTCCTCTAGGGTAAATATAATATTCTGCCTTTTTAATATTTCCTAAAATATTTCGTTCTTCTAGGAGGGGTGGGTGCTAACTTTCTGCACTACAGAGTCATGGATAGGTGGAAGTCTTTTGCAAATCCTCCAGAGTGACTACAGAGTGATGCTGAGTCCCTGATGTTTCTTCGTAGGTGTCAGGAGGAGTGTCCAGTGGGGACATTTGGCTTCCAGTGTATGGAGAAGTGTAACTGCGAGAACAGAGCCAAGTGCTACCACGTCAACGGAGCCTGTCTGTGTGATCCGGGCTTTAAGGGCATCCATTGTCAGGAACGGATCTGTCCCGAGGGATACTACGGGCTGAAATGCAACAAACGGTGTCCATGTCATGCTACTAACACAGTCAGGTATGTGTTTGGTACTTCTGCTGTTAAGATGAGAAAATAAATTTTAGAGGTGACGAATCTTTCCCTTTGGAATCTAATCTCTGACAAAATAAAGCGCAGGTAAAAATCTAAATAACAAGATATTTATTTTAGTAGAAAAGAATGCAAAAACACTAACTCTTAATAATTACATCTTGACAACCTAAAGAGGCCCTTCTCCAACGAAGGACAGCGTAAGAATAATAATGGAGGAAAGAATGGAATGTGCACATGCGCAGTTCAGTATTCATGTGACTGCTTCACTTTGTTAAGAACCTCTGGGTCATAAAGTCTGACATATGAGAACAGCTGACGATCAAAAATCACCTCGTGACATCTGCAAAAGGGGAAGAGGTAGAGTGAGGAGCTTTCCAGGGGCCGGGAGGAAAACGTCACCGGGTGCTTTCTCTGCATAAGGGAAAAAGAGATGCAGCTCTTGTACAGCCCTGCTCTTGGGCCCCCTGCAAGAAATGTATGTGGGGGAGGGGGATTGCCAGTTGGGAATGGGAACAGCATCTTGCCGGGCTAAGATGGAAAAGGGAGAAATTGGACTGGGGATAAGAGCATCTTTAAGATATGATTGATAGGATCTTTCACCCTTTTCGAGAGTCAGGGGTGGGGGAAAGTGTCTACAGGACTTGTGCCAGCAGTTGGCAGGGCAGCAGAAGGCAGTGAGTGGACTCCTGGCCCTCCTTCCTTCCTTCCTTCCTTCCTTCCTTCCTTCCTTCCTTCCTTCCTTCCTTCCTTCCTTCCTTCCTTCCTTCCTTCCTTCCTTCCCTCCCTCCCTCCCTCCCTCCCTCCTTCCTTCCTTCCTTCCTTCCCTCTAGATTCAACCTAGAAATAAGGAGGAACTTTCTGACAGCGAGAGCAATCAACCCATGGAACAGAAGTTGCCTTCAGAAGTTGTGGGAGCTTCATCACTGGAGACTTTCAAGAAGAGATTGGACTGCCATTTGTTGGAAATGGTGTAGGGTCTCCTGCTTAGGCGGGGGATTGGACTAGATGACCTACAAGGTCCCTTCCAACTCCATTGAGGTCTTCAGCCCTCTAACAGATTAACAATCTGTTAGCAGTGTTTCCCAACCTTGGCAACTTGAAGATGTCTGGACTTCAACTCCCAGAATTCCCCAGCCAGCTTTGCTGGCTGGGGAATTCTGGGAGTTGAAGTCCAGACATCTTCAAGTTGCCAAGGTTGGGAAACACTGTGTTAGAGGGTTGGAGTTGAAGATCTCAATGGTCCCTTGCAGTCTTAAGATCCTCTCTCTCTCTCTCTCTCTGGGAACTTCCTCTTTTCTTGCTTGCTTGCTTTTCTTCTCCCTCAGAGAAAATGCAACTCAGTCCATGATGTGCTTTTTTACTTTGACCCTTGGCTTCATCTCATTTCTTTTCCACATCAGATGATCTGCATTGAAATGATACGCCGCCTGGTCAGCAGGTAGAGGGGGATTTCAACAGACTGGCATTCTCGAGCTAATGGATGTCTGAGCTCAAGGCAGCTTTGTTGTTCTTGTTGTTTTACTTTGCACTCGGCAGTTTTGTACACTCATAAAAGTTGGTGAACTCTTTCCGATCTTCTGCAAGTGATCTCATTCTGTGTTGAGCCTCTTTTCCATTCCTGCCATATTTGATTACTTGAGAACAGCTCGACTCTCTCAACCCCAATTCAAACAAGCATTTATAATTTATCTGACCTTTTCTGCCATTCCAGACTTACATTTCAAAGTGACCCCTTTCAACCCCGAGACAAATAGCAAGGTAGAAGTTTTAATGGAGATCGCTCAAACTCTGTCTGGAGTTAAGCTCCTGTCTCAAAGATTACAGAGTTGAAATTCTCTTTAAGATAGTGGTATGATTGGTGCCTTACTTATATGATTTTGGCTCCACAAATCAAATAAAATCTAGCTCTTTTGCTAAAGCCAGATCATCTGACACAGACAATAAGGTTTCTCCATCAGACAGAAGAAGGGAAGCTAGGAAAGAAAAGGGGAGAGGAGAGGAGAGGAAAAAAGCAAAAAAGGAAGAGGGGAAAGGAAAGAAAGGAAAGGAAAGAAGGGAAAGGAAAGGAAAGGAAAGGAAAAAAGGAAAGGAAAGGAAAAAAGGAAGAAGGGAAAGGAAAGGAGGAAAGGAAAGGAGGAAAGGAAAGGAGGAAAGGAAAGGAAAGGAAAATGGGAAAGAAAAGAAAAGGAATGGAAGGAAAGGAAAGGAAAGGAAGAAAGGAAGAAAGGAAAGGAAAGGAAAAAGGAAGAAGGAAAAGGAAGGAAAGGAAAGGAAAGGGGGAAAGGAAAGAAAGAAAGGAAAGGAAGGAAGGAAGAAAGGAAAGGAAAGGAAAGGAAAAAAGAAAGAAGGGAAAGGAAGGGAAGGGAAGAAAGGGAAAGGAAAGAAGGGAAAAAGGAAGAAGGGAAAGGAAAGAAAGGGAAGGAAAGGAAAGGAAAGAAGGGAAAGGAAAGGAAAGGAAAAAAGGAATAAGGAAAGGAAAGGAGGAAAGGAAAGGAGGAAAGGAAAGGAAAGGAAATGGGAAAGGAAAGAAAGGGAATGGAAGGAAAGGAAAGGAAAAAAAGGAAAAATGAAGAAAGGAAAGGAAAGGAAAAAGGAAGAAGGGGAAGGAAAGGAAAGGAAAGGAGGAAAGAAAAAAAGGAAGAAGGGAAAGGAAAGAAAGGGAAGGAAAGGAAAGGAAAAGGGGAAAGGAAAGAAAGGAAAGGAAAGAAGGAAAAAAGAAAGAAAGGAAAGGAAAGGAAAAAAGGAAGAAGGGAAAGGAAGGGAAGGAAAGGGAAAGGGAAAGGAAGAAAAGGAAAGGAAAGAAGGGAAAAAGGAAGAAGGGAAAGGAAAGAAAGGGTAGGAAAGGAAAGGAGGAAAGGAAAAAAGGAAGAAGGGGAAAGGAAAGGAAGGGAAAAGGAGGAAAGAGAAAAAAAGGGAAGGAAAGGAAAGGAAAGGGCGTTAGTAGAAAAATAATCCCAGTTCTTAAAATGACACATTTCTCCCTCTCAGTTTTGCATTTATGCATGCTAATTTTCTGTTGGAGAAGTCTTAACAACTCTTAGATACATGTTCATTTTGAAGGAGCCAACCTCTGTCACACATCCTGATGCTATGAACTGCTTATCTTCATAATCTCAACTTTATTTTTAGGGACATGAATCTTTGTGTCCATTTAATGTAGCGTCACCTGATAAAACTGGTGTTTGGGTTCTCATTGTGTTCATTAATGTAAGAAAAAGTATGCGCTGCCCCATTCTCGTTTCTCAGCTCAAAGCAACCGAGAGAATTAGCGCTCAAGCTAAAATCCAATATAACAATTAAAATGATTCAAACTAACAGGTAAAGGGAACCCTATCGACTTAAAAAGCCTGGCTAAAAAGACAGATTTTAAGACTGTTCTCTAACGAAGAGCCAACCTCAACTTCAGTGGGAAAATCGTTTCATTATGTAGTCCCTGCAAAGGGGGGGGGGGAATCTATCAGTGTAGAATATATTCATGGAGGGACCTACAATATGCCTTGTTGAAAGATCTAAGCAAGTAAGATCAACAGTCTCTATTGGAATAGCAGTTCAAAAGATAATTGCTTCAGATGTGCAAGGCTTTATATACTAACCAGTATCTTGAATTGGGCCCAGAAAGCAGCATATAAAATTCTCTGCATTAAGGACAGAATTCAGGATAACAGAGTTGGAAGGGACCTAGGAGGTCTTCTAGTCCAACCCTCTGCTCAAGCAGAAGACTATATTCCATTCCGGACAAGTGGCTGTCCAGTCTCTTCTTGAAAGCCTCCAGTGATGGAGCACCCACAAATTTTGGAGACAAGCCGTTCCACTGATTAATTGTTCTCAGTGTCAGGAAATTCCTCCTTAGTTCTTGGTTGGATCACTATTGATCTTCCATCCATTACTTCTTGTCTTGCCATCAGGTGCTTTGAAAAATAGGTTGATGCTCTCTTCTCTGTGACACTCTCTACAATGTTATTTATTTATCTATTTCTTTCTTTCTTTCTTTCTTTCTTTCTTTCTTTCTTTCTTTCTTTCTTTCTTTCTTTCTTTCTTTCTTTATTTATTTATTTATTTATTTATTTATTTATTTATTTATTTATTATTTGGTCATTTTTATATGCCGTCCAACTCCTGTAGGACTTTAAAACATAGAACATAGAATAATAGGGTTAGAAGAGATGTTGGAGATCTTCTAGTAGTTCAACCCCCTTCCCATGGCAGGAGACAGCAATAGCAATAGCACTTAGACTTATATACCGCTTCACAGTGCTTTACAGCCCCCTCTAAGCGGTTTACAGAGTTCAGCATATTGCCCCCAACAATCTGGGTCCTCATTTTACCCACCTCGGAAGGATGGAAGGCTGAGTCAACACTGAGCCTGGTGAGATTCGAACTGCCAAATTGCTGGCAGTCAGTAGAAGTAGCCTGCAGAACTGCACTCTAACCACTGCGTCACCGTGGCTCGGATCCTACACCATTCCAACCAGTCTCTTCTTGAAAACCTCCAGTGATGGAGCACCCACAACTTCTGAAGGCCAGCTGCCCACTGATTAATTTTATCTTACTGGAAATTTCTCCTTAGTTCTAGGTTGGATCTTTCTTTAATGATCCTCCACCCATTAGTTCTTGTCCTGGCCTCAGGTGCTTTGGAAAATAAGTCAGTCCCCTTTTCTCTGTGTCAGCCCCTCAAGTACTGGAACTCTGCTATCATGTCATCTCCCAGTCCTTCTCTTCGTTAGAGTAGACATCCCCAGTTCCTGCAACCGTGCATTAAATGTTTTAGCCTCCAATCCCAATCTCCAGGAGGTTTTTTGATGACTCACACCTCAATTTACCAACTTTTTTGCCACTGCAGTTGTTAAGTGAATCAATGCAGTTGTTAAGTGAATCACACAACATTAAGCGAATCCAGTCCCCACCCCATTGACTTTGCTTGTCGGAAGCTGTCTATAAGGACTTGCCTCTCTTATCCCCTCAAGAAAGCAGTACTCTTGAAACAGGCAGCATTTCGAAAGGAACGTTACTTGGGAGATAGCGATAGCAAGGAGAGTAGGCGGGGTCTGAAGTTCCTGTTCAAAACCGTTAGGTTAAAAGTTGTAGAAACCCCTGGCCCTCCTTTCTTCCTGTCCAGTCCCAGTCGAGCCAATACACAGGTGTGACGTTGTTGAGAGAACTTCAAGCCTGGGAAGGTGATGAGAAGTTGTTCTCAGGCGTCGCTTGCTCGTCCCTCCGGATCTGAGACAAAACAGATGGCCCCAGGCTCAACCCTCCCCCTCCCATTCCCAGGAAGGTACATCAACGTAAAGGAAAGACCAGAAATAAGAAAATACTGTTAGAACCCTGTTCAAACGATTGGGTGTGTTAATATATGATTAAGCCACAAATCATTGTTATGTGTATATTGCTTTAAATGCATTGTGGATGATTACTATATAAGTAAGCAAGAGAGCATGCTCAGTGTGGTTGGTGGTTTATGGTTCAGTGTGGTTTAGTGTGGTTTGGTGTGGTGGTGGTGTTTGACGATGTGTTCCGGATTGAAGACTCTCTACTGCTTTACTGATGAGTAGATTACTTTATGACTGTGTGGAATTGCTGTGAAGAGAAGAGTAACTATCTGTGATAGTATAGAATTGAGAGATAGCTGTAATCTTTGTGAGTTAAAACAAAGATAGGCAAGAAGAAGAAACTTTGCATTGACTGAATAACTGTGTATGACTTGGACTTCCTATTTAACTTTGCTACTATTTTATACATATTAAAGATATTCTGTTTATTGGCTGAATAGCATTCATATCAAACTGCAACACCATTACTACAACACATTTCGCTGTGTATGTGCTTAACAGCACAATAACTCCTTAACAAAGACCATACAATGTTATGGGGGGGGAGGGGCCCTCACCAGAATGGCAGCGTCCCAATAGAGATCTATGGGGACCCGACACTGGCTGAGAAGGTCACAAAGGGTGATCACGTGACCCTGTTGTAAATCCATGTTCTTGGCCAAGCACCAGAATTCTGATCACGTGACCGGGGGGTTGCTATGATGGTAGAGGACTGGTTATGTCACTTTTTTCAGTGCTGAGGTAATTTTGAATGGTTGCCTAAACATATAGTTGTAAGTTGAGGACTACCCGCGTTGATTTCCTTAAAGACATTTTAATCCCAAGAATTGCACCTTTTGTATAAAAAAAAAACCAAAGCCTTTTAATGTTCAGCTTCCAGTCTGTTACTGCTCGATGTTCTGCCTTAACAGCAAGATCACTAAGTGAAGGACCAAGGTTCTCCCCAAATCAGGAGATCTTTTCTGCAATAATAACAACAACAACAAAAATAGCAGGACCCTTGAGTTGCTTCTGTAACGGCTGGGCCACCACAGTTGGCTTCCTTGCCTCTTCCTGAAGGGTCTTCAGGTTTCGGCTTTAATGATGTCCTTCTCATGGAGGTCACCGATGGAGCATCATGTGCTGTCAGGCATGTACACTGTCTGCTTCTGGGCTTCTGTGTGCATCCATCAGTCCTACTGCTACAGGAACCTACGGATCAGGGGTGGGTTCTAACTTACCTCGCTACCGGTTTGTTTCCTCCCGCGCCGCGTGGGCGCATGCGCGCTTTGTGCTCGCGCACATGCACAGTGCCGAAAAATCCGGGGGGGGAGCCAAAAACAAGATGGCGACCACATGCACAGTGCCGGAAACTCGGCTTCTACGCATGCTCAGAAGAAAAAAAATTAGAAAAAAAATTTAAAAAATGTAAAAAAATGTAAAAAAAGATGGCGGCGCCCACGGACTGGCACCGACTGAACCGGATCTGTGATGTCATCGTGATGTCACCAGTGTGTCGCTACCAGTTCAGCCGAACCAGTCCGAACTGGGAGGAACCCACCTCTGCTACGGATGATTTTAAAAAGTGCAGTATCAGAGACTCAGAGGTTCTCCTGGACCTCTGGTCTTCTGGATGAGGTTCCTGTCAACGTTCCAAGTAATGCACCCATTGAAAGCAGAATTCAGAGGCAGGTACACTCCTCAAAGAACAATTTATTGGATACATCGTATTGGCCCAATTGGTGAAAACCGACTCTGAAAGTTCCCACGGTTTTCACCTAATGAAAAAGTGAGAATTCCCCCTTTCCCCCCACATCATCAGTCACGTTATCCAGTAGAGGTGCTGGACAGTTGCTTAGCTACTCCTCTCCTCCTTTCCCCAGCACCTGTTGGAATGTCCTTGGTTCCCACAGGAAAATGTTTTGTTTTGACTACAAACCCCAACTATCTATTCCCCCCCCCATCTCTTCTTCTGCCTTGTGGCAATCCTGAAGCCTCAAAGATGGCAAAGATCATCCAGGTTCACTTCTGGGTTGACAGTTCCTTTCCAGAGGTTTTAGCCAGCCATGCCTTTCTTGACAGTTTGCCTTGTGTACTTAGGGATAAGTACCCTCATTTCATGAATTGTTGCATCCGTTAAGGAAATCTGAAGTTTGGATGCATTCTTAATGAAGGCTATTCATTTTTCAAATTTGATATAGGAATTTGATATAGGAATAAATGACCTTCTTAGCATTTATTCCCCCAGTATAATATTTGCATTGTATGTTTCAGATCCAGCCAGATTTCTATTCACGGCTGGCTTCTTTTTAACTTCCTATCTGTTTGTACCTGCTTTCTTGCCTTGAAACAGTCTTGTCTCCAGATGGTATCTGCAGCTCTTAATAAATGAGTCCAGTCACTCAAGTGATAAAATCTGTCATTCCGCTCAGCCTTATCTTGGTCCTCGGGGGACAGAAGAGACAGTGGCAGCCATGGATCCATAGATGTATTTTTCATGCGTTGTGTTGGCATTTCAGGGTTTAACTTTCCAAGAAACTCTGCTTCAGCTTGTTAAGTTTCAAGACAAGGAGGTACCAAAAGATGAAGGACCTATGACCTTCTCAAAGGACATCTGTCTGTAAGGATTTGGGTTCCAGTCTAAACGTGGCATTATCATCATAGGCAAGGCACATAATACCAGTGTCCAAAATCGGATCTGATTCTTGTACAGTGTGTACCTTGGTATTCAACTGCTTTGAAACTCATCGAATTTGGTACAGGTAGTCCTTGACTTACAACAGTTCTTTTTGTCACCATTCGAAGTTACAACAGCACCGAAAAAAGTGACTTATGGCCATTTTTCACACTTATGACCTTTGCAGCATCCCCATGGTCACATGATCAAAATTCAGATGCTTGGCATCTAGTTCATATTTATAATGGTTGCAGTGTCTCGGGGTCACATGATCTCCTTTTGCGACCTTCTGACAAGCAAAGTCAATGGGGAAGCCAGATTCACTTAACAACTTTAACCACTGCAGTGAGTCACTATGGCAAGAAAGGTTGTAAAATGGAGCACAATTCACTTAACAAATGACTCGCTTAGCAACATAAATGTTGGGCTCAATTGTGGTCATAAGTTGAAGGATAACCTGTACTCAATGCATTTTGACACGAAAATCTTGTCCCATTACTCATTGTTTGGTACTCGACGCTCAAACTAGAACTTGTCGACTGCCTTGTGACGTACTACATTATTCCTTATGGGAAAAATTTGTTTGATACTCATCGTTTATGGTACTCATCGTGCCTCCCGGAACCAATTATCAATGAGTAAGGAGTTTCCACTGTAGATCTAATTCCAAGCTAAGGTCTTTGGTCTTGACCCCCAGAATCAACCTTGTATCAACAGTGGATGCTTTGCTGTAGCTGAACTAAAAAGAAAAATAGCGACGGAGAGAGACACAACTTGTTTTGAGTCCATTTCGCTTTCCTCAATGAATTTCGTAAGTGGAATTTGCACAGAGGAGGATAAGATTCAGAGTCAGGAGATAAGAGCTCAGACAGAATATTACCGAAGGCAGAAATATAGATTTTAAGAGACAGAGAGAGTGAGATTAAAAAATACCCTTTAGCTTTCCCTGAATGGCATATTGGCTGTTAATTCTGTTCTTCTTGCTGTTTGTCTCTTGCATGCTTATTATTTAAGGGAATAAATTTTGTGCCACTCATAAAATAGCCGTATTTCATGTTGGTAATTTGTTTTTAAAAGGCCTAACCTTTTATATTCTGATGAAAGGCTCCGCCTTGCAGGAGAAATGCTTACCAGGTGAAGTGGTGTTTGGTTGAATTGTAATATACGGATTGTGACGGCAAGAAACATCTATTACTTTTGAAAGATTTAATTTAGCTATGCGAGGCCAAGTTGCTTGAAAATGTAGCGTTGTATGTGCCACAAGGAAGAAACGCAAAACCAGGGAAACTGAACTAAACTATTGCTTTGCTTTTTCATTTTCTGTTTTCATTCCACGGAGATTAATAGAAGCGGAGGTGGGTGGAGGCACTGGCTGTTTTTATGAGTTTTCATCTAAATGTTAAGAGGTGTGAACCGAGGAACATATAATTCAAGGAGTATGTCAGTTGGAAACTTTTCTTATTTTTTTTATTAAGCTGATTAATTGTTTTAATTAGTTACTCGAGGAAGCATAAGACAGCTACAGAACTTGGTAATTTTTAGGCACAACATTATGTGCTAGCTCTTCCGTTGATAGCTTAAGTAGGGGGTGGGTGGGGGTAGAAACTAGGCCAGCCAAGTAAAACTTTTCTTGGGCACTTTATAATTCTGGTTTGCATTCTCAAAGTAAAGCCAATGCAATCCTAGGCTGCATTAACGGAGGGATAGCATCAAGATCACTTGGAGTATTAGTACCGCTTTATAAAGCCTTATATTGCATGTGGTTTTGGTCACCATATTATAAGAAACCCTGGAAAGAGTGCAGAAAAGAGCAAGAAAGATGATTAGGGGACTGGATGCTCAAATTGTCACGGTGTGATTTATTGCCTGTTACATGTATATGCAGGGAGATGCATCCCTATTTAATATAATGGTTTATTCCTGAGCACGTGATTGATATGTTCTTGTACACATGTGTGCATTCCAAACTCCATTCTTTCCTTCTTCTTCTGACTTCCAATGAGAGAAGTCGCATTTTTATATCAGACATGTAATTAATTAGAATTTATTGTTTTTGTACCGAAATAAATATTTTAATTAGAACTTTAAACTGCGGTTTCTTTTCTAATGTCTGAATTCTGGGAAAAGATCAAACATCACCTCTGTGAGATTAATTATCACTCCGTCACAAACATACGAAGAATGGTTGCAGGAATTGGGTTTGTCTACTCTAATGAAAAGAAGGACTGGGGTGACATGATAGCAGTGCTCCAATATTTGTGGGGCTACCATAAAGAAGAGGGGGGTCAACCAGCGGTGGGTTGCTCCCGGTTCAGCCTGGTTCCTAGAACCGGTAGTGGCGGTGGCGGGAGGCTCCGCCCACCCACCTGGGACGCTTCTGCGCATGTGTTACTAGTTGATCTAGCCCTAGATTGGTAATAGCATTGTAAAGGGTTGAATGTATGGGTTCAGTTGTACATTCATTTAGGGTCCAGTTTATATGAGGTAGGTTTAGGTCACCAAGAAATATAAGAGGATGTGGGTAGGAGGCTGCCCACGTTAGTAGTGAGGTAAGCTTGTTCGCATGTGTCATGTCATAATCAGGAGCTCTGTAACATAGTAGGAAGCGAAGTGTGGTATTTAAGGTCAGTTCGCAGATGATAGTTTCTGGAAGATCGAGTTCATGTTTAATTTGCACCTTTTTTAGGTTCAGTGATTTCTTATAGAAGATTGCAACTCCACCTCCTCTACGGGTTTCGCGATCAGATCGGTAAACATGATAGTCTCTTACTGTGATAATGGAGTCGGGGAGGGATGCGTTTAGCCATGTTTCACAGACAAATATAATGTCGAATTTAGCAGTTTTTAGTAAGAGAAGGAGTTCAGGTATTTTGTTAAGGATGCTTCTTGAATTCATTAGTTTACATTTAAGATTAGCAGTGGTTGATGTTGAGGAAGTAAGGGGCGTGCATACCTAGTTTTGGTTTATGGGGAGTTGGTTTTGGTTGAAGGTGGATTGGAAGTTTGGATTGTTTTGGGTGATGATGGTTTGAATGCTGGATGGTGGATTGTGGGTCTTAGTTTTGATGCAGCCAGCACGGTAGTCAATGTATAGGTCAGTTTGTCCTTGGTCTTGACGTTTGATGTGCAGAAGCTTCTGCGCATGCGCAGAAGCGTCACGCGCGAGCGAACCAGTAGCAACGGGTTTTAGAACCCACTATTGGGGTCAACCTATTTTCCAAAGCACCAGAAGGCAAGACAAGAAACAATGGATGGGAAGTTACTGATCAAGGAGAGAAGCAATCTAGAACCAAGGAGAAATTTCCTGACAGTGAGAATAATCAACCAGTGGAATAGGTTGCTTTCAGAGGTTGTGGATGCTCCATCACTGGAGGCTTTTAAGAAGAGACTGGACAGCCCCTTGTCTGGGATGGTAGAGGGTCTTCCGCTTGAGCAAGGGGTTGGACTAGAAGACCTCCAAGGTCCCTTCCAACTCTGTTATTCCTTGAATATGGCTAGGAGGAATCTTTGTGTGAGATCTTCAGAAGATGCTCTCAGACAATATTACAGGCCTAAGGGTGGAGGCCTAAGGGTGCAGTCAACAGTGTCAAGGTAGTGGCCATAAGAACACAATCGAAGCCCTGCTCTTTTTTTGTATGTGCAGACTTCCCAGAGACTACAGGTGGACCTGAGGAGTTTGTTGAGCATTCCACAACCCTTTTAAATCGGGCCAAAGTCATTGCTGCTCCAAACCACAAGCTTGGAGACCCCAAAAAAGTCCAAAGATGATCTTGCCAGATGTTGCTCATCCAGAATAGGGGAAGCCTTCTCTGTCCAAAACAATGCTTTGGGTCCTGGAAGTGGACCACAGAGAGACTTGGTTTCCTTGTACTTAACCCCAGCATCCTATCTCCAGTATTTTTGCACAAATAACCATGATCCCATAGACTTTTCCTCCTGAACCTTTCTCCATTGACATGGGACCTGACTATTTATCCTGATTCCGGGTTCTTTGCAGATTTCTCTTCATTGCCCTTCCTATCCACTCAGCATGGTGATGGTCTTCCTTCTTCTTCCAACAAGCCTGTCTCCCTCCCAGCTCCTGGTTAATTTTTCTCATGAGCTTTTGGTGCCACAGAAACATTGGCCTTCTTATTTCTGACAGATTGTACGTTTCTTTAGCTGGGATGTTTGTAAACTCTGTGTGACATTTAACCGGGTCAGATGTTGGGGTTGCTTTTCTTCCTGGTGGAATAGCTGATTAATTCCGGATCTCTTTTTTTGACAGTTGCCATCCTCTGTCTGGCGAATGCAATTGCAAAGCTGGTTGGGCAGGCCTTTATTGCAACGAAACGTGTGCGCCCGGGTTCTACGGTGAAAGTTGTCGCCTTCTTTGCCATTGTCAAAATGGAGCAGATTGTGACAGCATCACAGGGAAATGCACCTGTGGACCAGGATACATGGTAAGTCCTGACCTCCTCCTGTTGTTGTTGTTGTTGTTGTTCATCGCACAGTCCGCTAGATGTTGTTCAGACTCGATTTGGCATTTTTGTCTGCCTGTTGAGTCCTTCCCAAAGACTTAGGATAGGCAGAGGTGGATGTTTTGAGGGTGTTACAGATAATGTCACAGGATGGAAGCTGTTCTGAGAGACACAGAACCCGGCCCATTTATTGTTATGTCAACTATTACCAGAAACATGTACCAGTAATGACTTATTTTTGGCCAGTGACAAAGCCAAGAAGGTGGCTTCATTCTGGCAGTTTAAAGTTTGATCTAGGCATGAAAGAAGAAGAAGAAGGTGTTCTTGCATTCATGACATTGATTGTTTTATCAATATATAAAATAAACACAAAAATAAAAGAAGGAAATTAAGGGAAGGAAAAAGAGAGGGGGGGGGGAAATATGAGGTACAAGGGAAAGGGGGAAAAAAGAGTTGAAATTTTTATTTTTCATCACAAGCACAAAACCCAGAAGTAATATCCAAATAAAAAACACAATGAAATATACTCTCCTGTTTGAATAAAGCAATTAGCTGAAGAAGAAGCTGTTCTGAGTAAAAGCCGCCTTTTTCAGTTGATGGTGAATTGATGTTCAAGTGGTGCTCCAGATGTTTTATGGTTGCATCCAAGGCCGCTTTTACTATTGGTCCTTCCTTGGTTTGCTTTTGCCACAGTCGTTCTATTTTTATTTACAAGTCTTCGTATTTTATTATCTTCTCGAGTTCTTTCTCTTCTATTCTGCTGTCTCCAGGTACTGTCACCTCCACTATCCAGAGTCTTTTGTCTTTCTTATCGACAGTTATTAAGTCTGGGGTATTATTTTTATTGCAGTGTTTATATGCTCTCTTTTGAACAGTGTTCTCAACAAATGCTGGTAATTTAGGGTCACTCCAAGCTTAGAGAACTGCCAGAAATGTGCATATGATTCTAAGCAACGTTGTTTTCTGGGAATGAAATGCTCTGAGGTCAAAACTAATTTTTCAGCTATTTTGACAGTTGTACTTTTGCTTTTTTTAAAATATGTTTATTGTCGTTTAATATAAAATACAAATGAAAATAAAGATAATGGGGAAACGGGGAAGGGGGAAAAGGGTAGGGGAGAGGGGAAAGGGGAAGAAAGCAATGACTTCCAACATTTTTGATGCAGTAAAATGAAAAATAAAGTCACAACATTTGGCTTTTTACTTTCATATATTTAGTGAATCCATTTGCATAACAGCGAACTAACCTAAACAGCAAAACCCAAGGTCAAAATTTTCAGTTTTGTTTTGTTTTGTTTTGAGCAGAAACTCCAGAAGCGGTTCCCAACTAGATACAAAATTGAATCCATTCTTTTCTTTAATTAAAATGGTTAATTTTGCCAGCTCCATCACTTTTTCCATCCATCCTTCTGCTGTGAGAATTGATGTATCTTTCCATTTTTTTGCGCATATGACAACTACATTGTTCTGGCTTGTTACACTCCAGTAATGATGGGAAAAACATTTCCCTGTTTATTTCATAATCTCTGAATTTCGCTTGCTGATATTTTTCATTCTTTCCCAGTTCCTTTTAAGCTACTTCAGTTTCATTTGGTATTGCCGTAACTATAAGTAAAATTTGTTTTTCTGAGGGGTCCTTAGTGCTCTCTGAGCTTGGTTGTTTTCTTGCAGATGTTTCATTACTCAAACCAGGTAACATCATCAGTGCTAGAAGGGAGTGGGATTTGAGCTGATGACGTTGCCTAGTTGGGTAATGAAAAGTCTGTAAGAAACAACCAGGTTCAGAGAGCATCAAGGACCCCGCACTCCTCCTCTTCCACTCCTCAAACCCCACTTCCTTCTAGCACTGATGCTGTAACCTAGTTGGGTAATGAAATGTCTGCAAGAAGACCAAGTTTGGAGAGAACCAAGGCTCTTCATTTCAACCCTGAACTACAAATATCCTCTTTTATTGGTACTTGTTTTTCTATAGGTTTTGAGAATGCTGTGTTCTAATCAGGGGTCTCCAACCTTGGCAACTTTAAGACTTGTGGACTTCAACTCCCAGAGTTCCTCAGCCAGCAAAGCTGGCTGAGGAACTCTGGGAGTTGAAGTCCACAAGTCTTAAAGTTGCCAAGGTTGGAGACCCCTATAAATCTAAATGTCATCTCTGAATTCAGAAATCCTGTAAAATGTTCATGTGGTCATTTTGAGGCACTTTTTCAACAGTATGACCATAAGGCTTAGAATAACTTTATTGTCACTTTAAATGTACACTAATCGGCATACATTAAAATGAAATTTCATTGCATGCAGCTCTCAAAGAGTCCCCACATCAAATATACACGGCATAAACACGACAAAAATAAATAAATAAAATAAATAAATAAAAATTGTGCATATATGCACATAACCACATATATTGCGTGACACAGAAAAACAATACAATATTTTATTTAGCATACGTGTGTGTGTATGTATATATGTGTATGTGTGTGTATGTGTATGTATGTATGTATGTATCTATGTATGTATGTATATAACATTTTTTGCTGATAAATGAAAATGAATGGAGACTATTATAGATCTATTTCAAGCTATTTAAGCTCTCATCAGATAGCCATACCCTTACTGGGATTTGAACCTGGGCCGCCTGCCTGTAGGGCAGCAGCTTAACCTCTAGGCCACAGGGTCTCTTCCCTTATAATTTATCTATTTAATAACAATAACAATATTTTGAGGATTCAAATCCCATTTGCATCAATTCCAATATATAATTTTTGCCTAGCAATTGTATCTTTTCTTATCTGGATGGGCAATTTTGCTACAACCACTGGTTAGGTGGTGAAGAACGTCTTGTCTTTGATAATGCTTCATTTATTTTTATTTCTTCTTCCTATTATTATTGTTGTTGTTGTCATTATTATTGGAATAATTTGGGGATTAGGTATGTGAAGAGACAACAAGATGAACCTTTAGTAGCAAAATATTAAGGTTTTAGGAATTAAGGAATCCTGTTTTTCAGGATTCGGGAATTCAGTGTCTAGGAACTAGGATTCAATTCTTAATTTAATCAGCAGGAATTTGAAAAATCTTCCAAATTTTGTCAGTAATTTTCTTTTCAGCACTCTTTTATTTCTTTGTAAGCTTGACAGAGTGAAGGTCCAAAATTTTGATAAAGGCAAAGCAAATTACGAAAAGAACAGCCTTGTTTTTCTGATTGCTCTTATAACAATATCAGCAAGGCTCAATAAGGACAGTGATACTTAATTTGGAGAGACTGGTGGGGGGGTGTCAAGATTTAGAAGCTGTAAAATAAAAAAGATTTCTCAGCCTTTGGGTTATTATAAAATTATGAGCATGGAAATAGATATTTGAAAATGAGATATGTTATTTGGAAGTAAAATAGTTAACATTTTACATTCTCTTATTTCTAAAAGAATGAGGCAGGAAAAAAAAGTAAAATTTGAGGTGGTGAGCCAAGTGTGAATGTACCATCAGAAGAAAGAATCAATTTATTAGGTCAAAGTAATTTCTTTTGGAGAATGAAAAAAACTATTGTAGTCAAATGTCAGGGCTGCCATGAGCCATTAAATCTATGTTAGGCATCCCTTCATTTGTAGTATTTGTACACGTCAGCCCCTTGTTGTGACCAATATATTTGTATCTTCCATTTTCTATTCCCTTCTTTCCTCCCTTGCTCTCTTCCTTCCCTTCCTTTCTGTCCTCCCTCCTTCGTTCCTTTCTTCCTTTCTTCCTCCCTCTCTCCCTTCCTTCTTCTTCCTTTCCTCCCTCCCTCCCTCTTTCTCTCTTCTCTTCTCCATCCCTGCTACCTTCTTCCCTCCCTCCCTCATTCCCCTCCTTCCTCCTCCCTCCTTCCCTTTCTCCCTCCCTTCTTTCTTTCCTTCCTTCCTCTTCTTCCTTTCCTCCCTCCCTCCCTTCCTCTTTCTCTCCTCTCTCCTTCTCTTCCTCCATCCCTTCTTCCCTCTCTCATTCCACTTCTTCCTCTCCTCCCCCCTTCCCTTTCTCTCTTCCTTCTTTCCTTCCTTTCACTTCTTCCTTTCCTCCATCCCTTCCTCTTTCTCTCTTCCCACCTTTTCCTCCGTTCCTTCCTTCCTTCTCTCTGTCTCTGTATGTACAGTATATACTGTATATATGTTTATGTGTATGTCCCTCTTTCTGTGAGTATGTATACAGACTGACACATACACACACACAGACACAAAAGCACATCTTTGTATCCTTGTAATTTTTTTCCTTTTTAATTAAGCATTCTCTTTAATTACTAAGGTAAATCTCGCTGCGTCAAACGAATGCACAGGTACAAGTGCCCCTTCTCCATTTGCTCTGAAATGCTCAAGTTACTCCTGGAAATTATCCCAAAGCAATTATTCAGGTCTGCTTTCTTCTGGTTCCAACAAATGTAGATCTAACTGAATAGACGTGGAGACTTGCTCACCTAACCAGGTTAGCAAAAATGATTAGGTAAGGATGGATTATATATCCCTAATGAAGTAGCTGAGGGCAGAACAACTAGTAAAAGACAATTTACTTTGTCTTTCTATTCTCCATTTGAGAAGAGGTTGATTTTGACTCTCGATCAAGTAAATTGATTCTCTCAAGTTGCACATGAGTCCTTCCAGAGTACTCAGTGTCAAGTGGAGACCCCAGACCATAAAAGTCCACGTCTTAGCAACACAAACATTTTCTCTTTTATTTATCACATTTATATCTCACAGCAATAAAAAATGACTCTCAGCAGTTTTACACAATGTAAGGGAGCACTAAAACGTCCAGAGTACTTAAAAATAGCTAAAACTATCATATTTTTTTAAAAAATATTCAACATAGATCAATACAAAGAAACAGAGGACAAAATCTCATGTAGAACGATGTATGGAATGATCTCTCTGTGACGGAGATGGGAAATTTCCAAATGTGGTAAATAAATATATCTGATTTTGGCATCTTAACAGAATAACAGAATAGAGTTGGAAGGGACATTGGAGGTCTTCTAAACTGACCCCCTGCTTAAGCAGAAGACCTTAGACCCGTGATGGCGAACCTATGGCACGCGTGCCACAGGTGGCACGTGGAGCCATATCGGAGGGCACGCGAGGCGTTGCCCTGTCAGCTCCACGGGCAAACCGGAAGTTCGGAAAAATGCACTTCCGGTTTGCCGTTGTGCTGTTTTTCGCACTCCGGAGGGTTCAGGGAAGCTTTCTGAAGCCCCGGAATGCAAAAAACGACGAAACGGGCAAACCGGAAGTTTGGAAACGCACTTCTGGTTTGCCATTGGGCTGTTTTTAGCACTCCGAAGGGTTCAGGGAAGCTTCCTGAAGCCCCGGAATGCAAAAAATGATGAAACGGACAAACCGGAAGTGCGTTTTCCAAACTTCCGGTTTGCCCGTTTCGTCGTTTTTTACCGTCCCAGGCTTCGGTAAGGCCTTTGTGCGGGGTGTGTGTGTGCACATGCGCAGGGGGCAGCATGGGGAGGGTTGTGCGCATGCGTGGGGGGGAGGGAATGGGTGTGGGCATGCGTGCGCAGGCTAGCGCGTGCACCCCCCCTTTTGGCACCCGAACCAAAAAAGGTTCGCCATCACTGCCTTAGACCATTCCAGACAAATGGCTGTCCAGTCTGTCCTTAAAAACCTCCAGTGATGGAGACCCCACATCTTCTTTTATATCATTAAAATTATAAAAATTATAAAAAATAGAACAGAACAAGAAAATAACAGGCCGAATGTATGCAAACAATCCATTGCATGAATGAAGTAATCAGAATAGAGCTGGAAGGGACCTTGGAGGGCTTGTAGTTCAATCCCCTGCTCAAGCAAGAAACCCTAGACCAGTGATGGCTAACCATTTTTTCCTCGGGTGCCGAAAGCATGCGTGTGTGTGTTATCGCGCGCGCGCCCACACCCATAATGCAATGCCCCCCGCGCCTGGCCCCTTGTGCATATGTGTGCAACCCCCCTGGCGCTCCCCCCAACCCTCCGTGCATGTGCATGCAACCCCCCCCGCGCCCGTTTTGGGCCTAACAGGCCTCCCTGAAGCCTCCAGAGGCCAGAAACGGCCCGTTTCTGGATTTCCGGTAGGCCCGTTTTTTGCCCTCCGAGGCTCCAGAGGCTTTCCTTGAGCCTCCAGGAGGGCGAAAACGGCCTCCTGTGGGCTCCGGAGGCCCTCCGGATGCCGGAAATGGGCCCGTTTTCGGACTTCTGGTACTTCCAGTAGGCCCGTTTCTCGCCCTCCGAGGCTCCAGAGGCTTTCCTCGACCCTCCAGGAGGGCGAAAATAGCCTTCCGCAGGCTCCAGAGGCCCTCCGAAGGCCGGAAACGACCCATTTCCAGACTTCCGGGAGGCCCGATTTTCACCCTCCCAGAACCTCTGCGCGATCCCTGTACTTACCTGGCATCCAAAACAGCCAGCGTGGAGACTTCCTGGGAGGGTGGGGCAGCATGGGCATGTGCGCGCATCTCCCACATGTGCAGCAGAGACCTGAAAATCAGCTGGCTGGCGGGAGGCACGCGCGCAGGTGCGGTGGAGCTGACCTAGGGCGACGGCTTGCGTGCCCGCAGAGATAGCTCCCGTGCCACCTGTGGCACACGTGCCATAGGTTCGCCATCATGGCCCTATACCATTTCAGACAAATTGTTGTCTAATCTCTTCTTAAAAAGTTGTGGGGAGCACCCACAACTTCTGGAGGGAAGCTGTTCCACTGATTAATTGTTCTCACTGTCAGAAAATTCTCCTTAGTTCTAGGTTGCTTCTCTTCTGGATTAGTTTCCAATCTTCCTGATTGCACTTAAAGAAAGAACTTATCTGATTTCCACTGAGACTCCTAATTTCATAGGGCTGGTCCTGCTCCTTTTCAGAAATGAGGGATCACAAGCAATCTTTCCCACCATATAACCTTTTATAGGTCAGGGTTTTCCAACTCTGTTCCCAGGAAACTTGATAGACTTCCTGAAAAACTAACTACTCCGTTGTGAACGTTGATTGCCAACACACAATACCATCTTCTTACGATTATTCTCTTATCTTTTAGCCCTCTTTTCTAGCCACTCGTACCATTTTCCCCATATTTTATAGTATTCAGTTTCCTCTTTTTCTTGTAAGTTTATCCAGTTTCCTTTATAAGTTTATCCATTTCTGCACACTCTAAAACATTTCTAATCAAATTTTCTTTTGTTGGTGTATTTTTATTTTTCCAATTTTGTGCGTATATTATTCTTGCAGCTGTTATACAGTGAACCCTCGTTTTTCGCGGGGGTTACGTTCCAAAAAGAACCCGTGATAGGCGAAATCCGTGAAGTAGTAACCTTTATTTTTTTTACAATTATTATACAATGAAATACTCCATAATACATTGAAACCAAAGAACAAAACCTTTTTACAGGCCCAAGCATTTGTTTAACAAATAAATACACGTCACTCACGTGTATTTCACTGCTCTTGGCAAGCTGTTTTACGTACGTGTATAAACCGCAACGTTATTGACACACAGGTAGAGAAGAAGTGAAGAGACTGTTTAGCCAATCAGAATGCAGAACACAATGCACGATGCAAATCCGTGAAGCAGCGAGACCGTGAAAAGTGAACCGCGATATAGCGAGGGATCACTGTAATGTGTATAATTAGATATTGTGTTTCTTTCTTACAAGTCTCTGGTAATATTCCCAATAAAAATATTTCTGCTTTCATTTAAGATCAAAATCTTAACTTCAGCTATGAATTTCAGTCTTTGCCTAAGCAATATGCTATATCTATATTGCATTATATCCAGATGTTGTTCAAGAACCCACATTCTCCTCTTTGTATTTGTTCTACTGTAGTTGCTCTATTTATTTCCGTCTTGTTAATATTTTGTGCCAGTTATTACCAAAATAAAGTGAAGAACTCATTTATTTATGACTAAGTACCGTATTTTTCGGAGTATAAGACGCACCGGAGTATAAGATGCACCTTAGTTTTTGGGGAGGAAAATAGGGGGGAAAAAATCTGCCTACCAGGTATTCATCTGGCTAGCGTCCTTAGTCTGGTCAGCTTCAGCACATTATTTTATCCCCTGGTTAGGACTTAAAAAAACCTTCTTCGGAGAGTAACAATGAAAGAGCATGCAAGCCAGTAAGAGCTGGGAAGATTGTTAGCACCTGGTTAGGGCTAGAAAAAAACTTATTCAGAGCAAGTAGAGCAATGAAAAAAAAACCTGCAAAGACTTAGGGCTGGAAAAACCTTCTTCGGAGAGAGTAACAATGAAAGAGCCTGCAAGGTAAGAGCTGGGAAGATAGTTAGCACCTGGTTAGGACTAGAAAAAAACTTATTCGGAGCAGCTTCAGCACATTATTTTATCTCCTGGTTAGGACTTAAAAAAACCTTCTTCTGAGAGAGTAACAATGAAAGAGCCTGCAAGCCGGTAAGAGCAGGGAAGATTGTTAGCACCTAGTTAAGGCTAGAAAAAAACTTATTCGGAGCAAGTAGAGCAATGAAAAAAAATTCTGCAAAGACTTAGGGCTGGAAAAACATTCTTCGGAGAGAGTAACAATGGAAAAGCCTGCAAGGTAAGAGCTGGGAAGATCTGTTAGCACCTAGTTATGGCTGGAAAAAAAAGCTACATTCGAAGTATAAGACGCACCCAAATTTTCAGCCACCTTTAGGGAGGAAAAAGGTGCATCTTATACTCCGAAAAATACGGTAACTTGGGCTCCAACCAGAATCAGCCTGACCCAAAACACCGTCTCCTGGTGAGTGGCCTAAAGGCACCCACCCAGCTTTCATGCCAAAGGTGGGACTAGAACTCACTTCCTCCTCATTGGACCAAAGTCACCCAGCCGGCTTTTATACCTAAAGTAGACCCAGAACTTTGGTAAGTGAGTTTGCCCCATTCTACGACCTTTCTTGCCACAGTTTTCAAGTCAATCACTCCCCTTGTGAAGTTAGTAACAAGGTTGTTAAGTGAATCTGGCTTCCCCACTGACTTCGCTTGTCAGAAGGTCGCAAAAGCGGATCACGTGACCCTGGGGCACAGCGACTGTCATAAATACGAACCAGTTGCCAAACATCCGAATTTTGATCACGGATGCTGCAACCGTTGTAAGTGTGAAAAAGAGTCATAAGTCATTTTTTTCACTGCCGCTGTAACCTTGAACGGTCACTAAATGAACTGTTGCAAGTCGAGGACTACCTCTAACGATTCTGTTTGCGCTTATGGTTCTCATTTGAGTGAAGGCCCCTATTCCTTGGGAAATCTCCCCTGGGGTTTTTTTAACCCCTTCCAACCAGCAATGTTGAATATTAGCTGCGGAGCTTGTAACTGAGGCCTTCCTCACATTTTCTTCCATTAAGAACAAAAATAATAACCCAGAGTTTTCAAGTAAAACTCCCCCAAAGGTTGATTAGGTTCTGCTGGCCCACTCTGGAAATAACATTTCATCTCCCACTAAAGAGCTATTTCCACAATGACGTTTAAACAGCTCGGTTATTGGAGATGGCACCATAATCACTGAAGCATATTTAGGTATTAGTTGCGTTGCACTCCCATAATGTACAATAGTCTCTGGCAATTAGTCCAGGAAGAGTCGTTAAGCTGGGAATCACTAATTTATTGCAACGGAAGTGTCTTTGTTATCCTCGGGTTAAGCCGGTTTCTGAGACATTGTCTCAGAAGAAGGAGGGTTATTGAATCTGGGAGGCCCTCTGGCTTTCAGGAGTGGGTGAGGCTCCTTCATCAGGACCACAAGCCACGGCACAGTCACAAACAGGAGAAAGTGATTAGAATAGAATAGAGCTGGAAGGAACCTTGAAGGTCTTCTAGTCCAGCCCCCTGCTCAAGCAGGAGAACCTATACCATCTCAGACCAGTAACTGTCTAGTCTCTTCTTAACTCAAAAACAGTGTGTGCAGCAGCAGCAGCCAAAAAAGCTTATACAATCCTGGGTTGTATAAACAGAGGCATGGAATCAAGATCACGTGAAGTATTAGTACCGCTTTATAAAACCCTAGTAAGACCACACCTGGAATACTGCAATCAGTTTTGGTCCCCATACTACAAAAAAGACGTTGAGACCTTGGGAAAAATTCAGAGAAGAGCAGCTAAGATGATCAAAGGCCTGGAGACTAAAACACATGAAGAACAGCTGCAGGATTTGGGTTTGGCTAGTCTAGAGAAAAGGACTAGGGGGGACATAATATCAGTCTCCCAGCATTTGAGGGGCTGCCACAAAGAAGAAGGGGTCAACTTATTTTCCAAGGAACCAAAGAAGGCAGGACAAGAAACAATGGATGGAAACTAAGCAAGGAGAAAAGCAAACTAAGACTTGGGATATTCTTTGTTTTTCCGTCATCCTTCTAAAGCCAACAGCTGTCCAGCACTCAATCCTCATTCTTTAAGGAGAAACTTCCTAACAGTGAGGACAATTAACCTGTGGAACAGAAGTTGCCTTCAGAAATCATGGATGCTCCATCACTGAAGGTTTTTAAGAAGAGACTAGACAGTCACTTGTCTGAGATGGTAGGGTCTCCTGCTTGAGCAGGGGGCTGGACTAGAAGACCTCCAAGGTCCCTTCCAGATTCTATTCTATTCTATTCTATTCTATTCTATTCTATTCTATTCTATTCTATTCTATTCTATTCTATTCTATTCTATTCTATTCTTCTTAAAAACCTCCAACGTTGGAGCGTCCACGATTTCTGGAGGCAAGTTGTTCCACTGGTTAATTGTCCTCACTGTTAGGAAGTTTCTCCTTAAAGAATGAGGATTGAGTGCTGGACAGCTCTTGGCTTTAGAAGGATGCTGGAAAAACAAAGAATATCCCAAGTCTTAGTTTGCTTTTCTGCCATTTGGACTTTGCTTTAGATACACAGAGACTTGCTGATTTTTTAAAACCCTCTTATAACTATAATGCAGCCTGTGAGTGACTTTGCATGCACCTTAAACGGCATCATCCTGATTGGAGAGAAAGGGAGAGCTCAGCATGTTTGGGATGAGCAGTTTCAGGAAAGGTGGAAAGAGAACAAGAAAGGCTGGCTGGGGAATTCTGGGAGTTGAAGTCCACCCAACTTTAAAGTGGCCAAGGTTGAGAAACAATGAGCAAGATGATAGTGTGTGGATCAGATAAAGGAGAGGTGGCAATTGTAAGATGCTTTTCAAAGAATCACAAGCTTAAGCCTCGCAAATGAAGGATGCAGCAGCACCAATTGTGAGGTAGTCACAGTTACTTTGACATGTGGGAAGTCAGTGTAACTTAACTGGCTGAGGAACTCTGGGAGTTGAAGTCCACAAGTCTTACAGTTGCCAAGGTTGGAGACCCCTGTCTTAAAGGATGCTGGCTGGGGAATTCTGGGAGTTGAAGTCCACATATCTTAAAGGATGCTGGCTGGGGAATTCTGGGAGTTGAAGTCCACATATCTTAAAGGATGCTGGCTGGGGAATTCTGGGAGTTGAAGTCCACATATCTTAAAGTTGCCAAGATTGGAGACCCCTGTCTTAAAGGGTGCTGGCTGGGGAATTCTGGGAGTTGAAGTCCACCCATCTTAAAGGATGCTGGCTGGGAAATTCTGGGAGTTGAAGTCCACCCATCTGAAAGGATGCTGGCTGGGGAATTCTGGGAGTTGAAGTCCACCCATCTTAAAGGATGCTGGCTGGGGAATTCTGGGAGTTGAAGTCCACAAGTCTTAAAGTTGCCAAGGTTGGAGACCCATGCTAAAGGATGCTAGCTGGGGAATTCTGGGAGTTGAAGTCCACATATCTTAAAGGATGCTGGCTGGGGAATTCTGGGAGTTGAAGTCCACAAGTCTTAAACTTGCTAATGTTGGAGACCCCTGTCTTAAAGGATGCTGGCTGGGGTATTCTGGGAGTTGAAGTCCACATATCTTAAAGTATGCTGGCCAGGGAATTCTGGGAGTTGAAGTCCACCCATCTGAAAGTCACCAAGGTTGAGAAAAACTGCCCAAGATGATTGTGTGTGGATCAAACAAAGGAGAGTTGCAATTGTAAGATGCTTTTCAGAGAGTCACAACCGTAAGCAAATGAAGGACACGGCAACAGCAATTGTGAGATAGTCACAGGTACGTTGAAGTAACTCCAGCAGGATTTTGCACCTTGGAAAGGACATTTTTTTTCCTCTGAGCAAACTCATTTTTAATTCTTAGCTGCAGCCCTCCGCACGAAACAAGTTGGCTGCGTGTGCATAAATACATTTTGATTAGTGACATCTAAGCAGCATTTGTGGAGTTGGGGGGAGGCAGGAAGGAGTGGAATCCAGATCAATCTGTATTCCTAAATGTGCCTGCATTGAGGTCAGCAATGAAAGATTAGGAGTTCAAATGCTTCTCGTCCTTAATTTTGCTTCTGCCTGATGGAGTTCGGTTTATCGCTTGCCTTTCTCTTGAAATAAATTCCAGTTGCTTTCAAAGGAGGCACCGAGAGGAGAAAGAGCAAGGCCTCCATCGATAATTTAATTCAAAAATATAATTTAAGAAACAGCCATTTTCATTCGAGGAGAGGAGGAAGAAAAGCCAAACCCCATACAGGTAGTCCTCGACTTACAACCACAGTTGAGCCTGTTGCTAAGTGAGACATTTGTTAACTGAATTTTGCCCCGTTTTATGACCTTTCTTGCCACAGTTGCTAAGTGAATCACTGCTAAATTAGTAGCACGGTTGTTAAGTGACTCTGGCTTCCCCATTGACTTTGCTTATCAGAAGGTCACAAAAGGGGATCACGTGACCCCGGGACCGTCATAAATATGACTCAGTTGCCAAGCATCTGAATTTTGATCATGTGACCATGGGGATGCTACAAAAGTCGTAATATGAAAAATGGTCATGTCACTTTTTCAGTGATGTTGTTCCTTTAAACCAGGGGTGGCCAAACTATGGCTCTTTGAGGACCTGTGGACTTCAACTGGCTCAGGAATTCTGGGAGTTGAGGTCCATAGGTCCTCAAAGAGCCATAGTTTGGCCACCCCTGCTTTAAACAGTCACTAAATGAATTGTTGTAAGTCCAATACAGACTTACCTGCATTGTTGTTTTTCGCTAATTTTTTAAGGATTTGTTTCCTGTTCTGGTGATAATTGTGCAGAGAACCATTCTGCCTTATTGCTTAAGAATAAAAACAGAGTTTTGTGAAAGCTTCGGCAGATGTTTTTTTTAAAAATAGCTTTCTATTATTTGCATATTTGCTTCCTGTCTCTTATATAGGTCAGAGCAGAAGTTATAAAAGGACTCTTGAATAAAGTCATTATCTGTTAATACTGTCTCACCTTCCTGAATTTACTCTTCTTTTTCTTTTCTGCTTCTTTTTTCAGTTTATACTCCAGCCAACTTCCTAATTTGTTTGCAAACTCAAACTGTCTTTGTTTTGCATTGTTCAATTTTGTTTCTATTTCCCAGGCAGTTAACATAGACAGTTGCTAGGGTAGCGATTGAATTTGGTATGAAAATTTTGAGTCTGTTAGCGTCTTCTGCAACTCAATTGTTGTTTTTTAATTTCATCCAATATCCTTAGAATCTTTTGGTGAAATAACTATACATCACACATAGAATAAAAATCTCTATATGATGCAGATTTAGGAGAAGGGCTATCCAGTCCTCAGGAATGCTTGTAAATTTTGAATTTGCATCATTCCTGTCCATTTATGACATGTTATCTCATTTATGAAATGACACTAGTGGTGCAAAGCATTTTGCTTGCACGCTTACTTCGGTATCAAATCAAATCTTTATCACGGTCGCAGACCAGAATAAGAAGGACAGATTGCAAGCAATAAAGACTAACAAAGAGACGGATGAGGGAAGACATGATAACTATGTCACTGGTCCGACTAACGAACTCAACAAACGTAGACACTCTCAGGAACTTTGAAGTCCCAAAAGCAAAACTTTATTGAGTACATCATTTCGACACTGAAGAAAGCAAAACCAACTCTAAATTTTCCTGCACAAGCCTGCATAGTTAAGAAATAGGTTTCATCCCCTCCTCCGATGGAACCGGTCACGTTGTCCAGTTAGGAAGCCTTTTTTTGTTTTGATAACAGTCCATGTCTTGGCTGCCACCTGCAGAAGTGTCCTTGGCTCTCACGGTTGCAGTCTGGAGCTTCTGCATTCCATCTACATGGGGCTACCCTTGAAGAGTGTCCGGCGACTGCAATTGGTGCAAAATGCAGCTGCGCGAGCTGTGGTGGGTGCACCTAGATGCACCCACGTAACTCCGATTCTCCGCCAGCTGCATTGGCTGCCCATTAGTCTCCAGATCCAATTTAAGGTGTTGGTCGTTACCTTTAAAGCCCTACATGGCTCAGGGCCAGGTTACCTTCGGGACCGCATCCTGCCGCATACCTCCCTACGACCGGTCAGGGCCCACAGAGTTGGCCTCCTCCAGGTCCCATCGACCAAACAATGTCGGTTGGTGGGGCCGAGGGGGAGGGCCTTCTCTGTGGGAGCTCCCTCCCTGTGGAACCAGCTTCCCCCGGAGATCAGGACCATCCCCACCCTGCTGGCCTTCCGGAAAGCAATAAAAACTTGGCTCTTCCAGCAGGCGGGGTGAAAGTGAGACCAACTAGATTAGATATTGGTCTCCCCCCTTGTTTTGTGAATATGAGATTCTTTTAACTTTTGTATGTTTTTTAATTATTGTATTTTATATTTGTTGTAATGGATTTGAATATGCTGTGAGCCGCCCAGAGTCCCCTGGGAGTTGGGCGGCATATAAATCCATTAAATTAAATTAAATTAAATTAAATTAAATCTCACCTTTCCCTCCCCGCAGTTCCTTGGCAAGTTGAAAAGCAATAATAGTCACAAGAAGCTTAAGCATTTTTCAGTCTTGACAAACTGCCTTCCAGTACTTGGGGACAGACAGAGAAGAGGAAATTCACCTGAACTCCTAAGCACCTGAGGGCAGGACAAGAAGTAATGGGTGAAAGATCATTAAAAAGAGAACCAACTTAGAACTAAGGAGAAAGTTCCTGGCAGTGAGAACAATTAATCAGTGGAACGGCTTGCCACCTGAAGTTGGTTTTCAAGAAGAGACTGGACAACTATTTGTCCAGGATTGAATAAGATCTCCTGCTTGAGCAGGGAGTTGGCCTAGAATAGTGGTCTCCAACCTTGGCAACTTTAAGACTTGTGGACTTCAACTCCCATAATTCCTCAGCCAGCTTTGCTGGGAGTTGAAGTCCACACAAGTCTTAAAGTTGCTAAGGTTGGAGACCCCTGGCCTAGAAGATTGCCAAGCTCCTCATGAACCCTGTGTTTCTATGATAATTTTAAAAGTGTGTGTGTGTGTAAGTATGTGAGTGTGTATCACAAAGTTAAAAACATGTTTAAAAGCTATAAAACTAATTAAAAAGGGATTAAAATAGAAATAAATCAGTACAAAAATAAACATAAATGCTAATGTATGGCTAACTGAAACTATCATAATGCAAAAGGCTTTCAACTAATAAGTCAAATACTCATTAAGGCTGGTTTGAGGCACAGGTCACCTTCTGATGGAGTTTAATCACAGCTGTGCAAAATCTGGCAATCTTGCATATTGTATTCCGTCAGTATGCAAATGAAGCAAATAAGCCGAGAGAAAATATAAATGTGAAATGTCTTCTAATTTATTCTGGTATGTTAAGAGGCTGGCTGAGGAATTCTGGGAGTTGAAGTTCACCCATCTTCAAGTTGCCAGTATTTCAGAGGCTGCCATAAAGAAGAGGGGGTCAACTTATTTGCCAAAGCACCAGAAGACCAGACAAGAAACAATGGATGGAAACTAATCAACCTTAAAGGAGAACATTCATTACAGTGAGGACAATTAACCAGTGGAACAGCTTGCCTCCAGACGTTGTGGGTGCTCCATCACTGGAGGCTTTGAAGAAGAGACTAGACAGTCACTTGTCTGAAATGGTGTAGGGCAAGGGTATCAAACTCAATTTCTTTGAGGGCTGCATCAGGGTTGTGTTTGACCTTGGTGGGCCCAGGTGGGTGTGGCCGGGGTGGGCGTGGCCAGCTCGATGTCACTCGTGTCGGGGGCATCTGTGTTGGCCTGAGCACTCTGCCAGTGAAAATGGGCTCCCAAGCTCCGTTTTGGCTGCGACGGCCTCCTGCAACCCTCTGCCAGTGAAAACGGAGCTCCATTTTTGCTGGCAGAGGCACCCTGGGCCGGTTCTTTGCTGTTTCCAGGGCAGCCCCATGGACCAGATCTAAGCACCCCGCAGGCTGGATCTGGGCCCCGGGCCTTGAGTTTGACACCCCTGTTATAGGATCTCCTGCTTGAGCAGGGAACTGGACTAGAAGACCTCCAAACTCCCTTCCAGCTCGATTCTGATTCTGAGTCCGATTCCTGACAGTTGCAGTATTGCCAGGATCTCATGATTGCCATCTGCAACCCAGGACTGGGTTCTAATTTACCTTGCCACCGGTTCGCTTCCTCCCACGCTGCGTGGCTGTGCCGCGCAGGCACAGTGTAGAAAATTCACAAAAAATCCCCCCCCCCAAAAGCCAAAAACAAGATGGCAGCGCATGCGCAGTGCCGGATACTCGGCTTCTGTGCATGCCCAGAAGAAAAAATCAGCAAAAAAATCCCTCCCCCCAATTTTTTTTTTTTGAAAAAAAAATTCCCCAAAAAAGATGGTGGCGTCCACGGACCAGCACCGACAGAACCATCTCCGTGACGTCACCAGCGGTTTGCAACTGGTTCTATAGAACCGGTGCGAACCGGGAGGAACCCACCTCTGCTGCACCCTTCCCAGCCTGTTTCTGACAAACGAAGTCAATGGGAGAAGATGGATTTGCTTAATGAGCTCATGATTCACTTAACAACTGCAGTGATTTGCTTGGCACCTGAAGTTGGCAAAAAAAGTTGTACAGTTGTGTGCGACTCACTTAACAACTGCCTTGCTTAGCAACTAAAATTCTGGTTCCAATTGTGGTTGTAAGTCAAAGACTACCTGTATTATTTATTTATTTATTTATTTATTTATTTATTTATTTATTTATTTATTTATTTATTTATTTATTTATTTATTTATTTATTTATTTAATTATTTAATTATTTAATTATTTAATTATTTAATTATTTAATTATTTAATTATTTAATTATTATTTATTTTATTATTATTATTATTATTATTAATATTAATATTATTAATATTATTAATATTATTGAGATTTATATACCGCCTCACAGTGCAAGCACTCTCTAAGCGGTTTACACCATTAAGCAATGTATATTTACATTGACCCCAACAATCTGGGTCCTCATTTTACCTACCTTGGAAGGATGGAAGGCTGAGTCAACCTTGAGCTGGTGAGATCTGAACAGCTGAACTGCTGATCACAGTCAGCTAAAGTGGCCTGCAGTACTGCTCTCTAACCGCTGCGCCACCTCGGCTCTATAACCCAAATGAATAAAAGTAGTAATCTCTGAAATCATTAAGAGACATTTTTCTTGTCCTTGAAGCTGATCTTTGCTTACATAAGACCTCAAATTTCTTGCCTTCTTCATTGATTATGGGTTCTGTAGTTCCACAGGGACTACCCCTGGAAAATCAAAAACATTAAAATTTCGGGGGGGGGGGAATGTTTTTTCTTAAAATATCAGGGATGATATCACTCGTTTGAGGCTGGGATGTTTCATGGCAGGTGTAAAAGAATTTGATCCGTTTAAACTTATTTTGTCCCTTGATGTAATTGCAAATATTCTCTTAGCGGAAATCTGCACTCATCAAAAGAAAACACAGTTGGATCCTAGAAAATGGGCACATTCAACAGCGCTTGAGCGTTTTTATTCTACAGTTAATAAGATTCCCCACGCACACAGAGAGAGAGAGAGAGAGGCAGGGAGGGAGGGAGGGAAAGAAAGAGAAAGGGAGAGAGAGGGGGAGAGAGGGAGGGAGGGAAAGAGAGAGAAAGGGAGAGAGAGGGAGGGGGGAGAGGGAGGGAGGGAGGGGAGAAAGAGGGAGGGAGGGAGAGAGAAAAAAGGAGAGAGAGGGGGAGAGGGGGAGAGAATGGGAATTTTGGGGGGTTCTTTTTTTGTAAAATAAATTTGTCTATTTTATTGGGCTATTTTTGCTAGCAATTACTAGCATAAATTTTGGGATTGGTATTACAGCACAGCAGTCATCCAATTAAGTTGAGCATTGCTTGCAAAAAGACACACAAAAAGGAAGCTTCTAAAAACAGTCTGCTTTTCATTTTGTGTATTATCTAAGGACACCGGAGAATGATAAGATTAAAAAAAAACACACACACACAGGACCGGATGTTGGTGCATTGTGTGTTTCAGCCAGGAACTTTTCCTTTCCCCAGATGTTGCTATTTAACCACCTGCTTCTTTGGACTTCTGATGATCCTTGCAAATAAAAGCCACTTTGGGGCCGCCAAGGGGAGGAAGTGTGTTAATACCAAAATTTCACAAAGCAAAAGAATTCACTTTTCAGAAAATGAGTGGAAAATGGAAGAGTCTCGTAGAGAAAATGATGCAATGAGAAAAAAATACATACTTTTAGTGAACCCGTTTCCCCGTCCATTACGAATTTACGTCTCTCATTGTAGGTGTTGTGGAGGACAGCTGAGATGGTCTAGACAGCCAGAACTTTTTACAAGATCAGATTCATGTTCATCAAATTTGTTAATCTGAAAAGGTGCTACTAGTCTTAGTGGACAACCAGTTAAATATGAGCTGGCAGTGTGCGGCAGCAGCCAAAAAAGCCAATGCAATCCTAAGTTGCATTAACAGAGGGATACAATCAAGATCAAGGGAGGTACTAATACCACTCTATAAAGCCTTAGTTAGACCACGCCTAGAGTACTGCATCCAGTTTTGGTCACCACACTATCAAAAAGATGTTGAGGCTCTGGAAAGAATGCAGAGAAAAGCAACCAGGATGATTTATTTATTTTTTATTTTATTTATTTCTTTTGTCAAGCACATATTAGATAATATATGTAAGTATAAACATGATTTGAATACATGAAATGAATACGAATAAAAGGGAACATTAGTACAGGGACGGTAGGCACGCTGGTGCGCTTATGCACGCCCCTTACAGACCGCTTAAGAATGGTGTGAGGTCAACAGTAGATAGTCTAAGGTTAAAGTTTTGGGGGTTTGGGGAAGAAACCACAGAGTCAGGTAGTGCACTCTGTTGCTGAAGTCGTATTTTCTGCAATCAAGTTTGGGGCAGTTTACTTTAAGTTTGTATCTATTATGTGCTCGTGTATTGTTGTGGTTGAAGCTGAAGTAGTCATTGACAGGAAGGACATTGTAGCAGATAATTTTATGAACTACGCTTAGGTCATATCGAAGGTGGCGTAGTTCTAGGTTGTCTAAGCCCAGAATTTCAAGTCTGGTGGCATAAGGTATTTTGTTGCAAGCAGAGGAGTGGAGGACTCTTCTCGTGAAATATCTCTGGACACGCTCAATTGTATTAATGTCCGATATGCAGTGCGGGTTCCAGACAGATGAGCTGTATTCAAGAATTGGTCTAGCAAATGTTTTGTATGCTCTGGTTAGTAGTGTAATATTACCGGAGAAGAAGCTATGCAAGATTAGGTTTACAACTCTTAATGCCTTTTTGGTGATGTTGTTACAGTGGGCTTTGGCACTTAGATCATTACAGATGAGTATTCCAAGGTCTTTGACAGAGTGAGGGTCGTCTACAAGGTCGTAGCCTCCAAGCTTGTATTTTGTGTTCTGATTCTTTTTGCCAATGTGTAAGACAGAGCATTTGTTGGTTGAGATTTGGAATTGCCAATTGTTTGAATATTCTGACACAAAGTCAGGGTCTTTTTGAAGGGTAGGAGCATTGTCGGTGGTATTAAATAGTTTTACATCATCGGCGAAGAGAACGCAGTTGCTTATAATATGATCGTAAAGGTCATTTATGTAAAGTAAAAAGAGTGTTGGTCCTAGAACGCTGCCTTGAGGGACACTGCTGTTAACAGGTGCAGGATTTAATAGGGCACTCCCTATTTTGACCACTTGTTGTCTGTTTGACAGGAACCCAGGTCTCCTGCTTGAGCAGGGGGTTGGACTAGAAGACCTCCAAGGTCCCTTCCAACTCTATTTATCTATCTATTTCAGGAATTTAAACGGACCCTCATTGTCCTAAAACCTATATACAGATAGCCTTGACTTAACATTCATTTAGTAAAACCTGAAAAAAAATTCTTATGACTATGTTTTACACTTATGACCATTTCACACTTATGGCCATGGCCACGTGATCAAAATCTAGGCACTTGGCAACTAGCATGTAGTTATGACCGTTGCAATGTCCTGGGATCATATGATCATGATTTGTAAACTTCCCCACCAGCTACCAACAAGCAGAGTCAATGGGGAAGGCCAGATTCATTTAACAACTGCATGATTCATTTAACAACTGCAGTGTTTCATTTAACTGTGGCAGAAAAGATCCAATATGGGGCACAACCAGTGCATAGCTTAGCAACAGAAATTATGGGCTCAATTGTCATCATAAATTGAGGGCTATCTGTATGACTGTCATCAGAGGTCAAACTATTGCTTTCTGGAAGACATCTTCCAGATTTTTTAGTGTGGGAATAATTTCAGTATATCATGTTCAAGGTAATTAAAAAAAGGAATACTAATTGGAAGATACTGAAATACTAAGCATATTGCCCACATGCTTAAAAGATGGAGGTTATTAAATATAATTTTCCCAGTAGCTGTAGGAGAGAATATACCGTATACTGAGCTGTTCATTATTGGTTTAAATCCTTTTAACTATATATTCACCCACTGATCCCTGTGCATATTATAACCAAGGTCTTTAGCTCATTTTATGATACTTTCTTTCACTTGTTTTTCTTCTCTTTCATATTCCAATCAAAATGTATACATTTTAGCAATAACGTGACATCATTTGAAGTTTGAACCCAGTTCCATTTGAAATTCAGTCTTAAGTTGACTGAATTTGAAACCAAATGCTTTTATCTACTTGAAATCCTTCTAATAATTGTACATATGAATACCATTGATATGAATATCTTTCTACTGCCAGTTCTTTTGTTTTTATGTTACCTTCTCTACAAAATTCTAATGCACCAGAGTAAGCCAGCCATTTATTTTTAATAATCATTTCTCTTTTATAAAATGCTTCCTGGGCTGAGAGCCACTAAAGGATTTTCTGGCACAGCCTAAGTTTATATTTGTTCTATATCTTGGTATGGCACATCTAACAAAATGATTTTTAAAATCTACTTAGCTTTATCATACCAGTAATATCCATACCACCCAAATCTTAAATCATGCTCTTTCTTAGCAACATCAATTCTTTCATCCAGACCAAGGACCAGCCACAAAATATCATTTCAAATCAAGTCCAAACCTCTTCTTATTTTGCATCTGATAACACCTTATATTTAATTCGCTTTTTTTCTCTTCCACATAAATTTATATATATATTATTTCTGCCATTATTTAAATAGCACATCAGATTTCACAACTGATCCGCCTCTCTGCTCTCCACTCATCCATCTTTTTGATTATCATATTGATGTATTCTCATCGTGTTCCTTTTTATTGTTTATTTTATTGTCCTGTTATTTTACTTCTGATCTGTTTAAACTCCTTCCATTTTCCACCCTTTTTGATTATTGTAACCCGCCTTGAGCATGGCAAGATATGCGGCAAGTAAATTTTACAAATAAATTTAAAAAATCATGTCTGAAATAAAAATAACATTCCACGCAAGACATTCATCTTAATAGCAGAAATTCACCCCAGTAATGCCAGTTGTGTTTTCTCTCATCTTAACATGCCTTGTTTAATTTCCTTGCATGTCTTCATATAATTATTTTGAAAAAACATAGAATTCATATTTGTCATATTAATATCCAAATATTTTCTTTTCTGTTCAACCTTAAAATCCATATGGTTCTTAGTTCATCAGTTCTGTTTAACTTTTGTGTCTTGGTATTTGATATATCTTGGTCTTCTGTTTGTTGATCGTAAAACCTGCAAATACATCTAACATGTGTCTCTTGTGGGCAAATTATATCTTGTTTTAATTTTTTTTTCAAATTATCATTTTTTTCTCTCTTTTGAGGGACGTTTGCTCCATTTATATTCCACATTAAGCATTTGTTATCCATAATCAAACAAAAAATTTAGAAAACTCAATATTTGTAATACTTAGTTCAATCGCATCCTTTTCAATTTCTTGCAATTGATCTAATAAATTCATTTGAATTTCCTCCATACTTTTTTAAAAAATCTTTCTAAAAATTCTCTTACTTCTGGACAGAATCTAATGAAACTTCTGTTGTTTAAAACTAAAGATCACATCTTCCTATTTGTCTCATTGACATGGGATCTTTTTCTGTTTTAATCTGTCTGTTTAATCTCTTTTAATCTAAAAATCTTTTTTAGATTTTTAGATTAATCTAAAAATCTTTTTTCTGTTATGTAAAATTCTGAAAGAATCTCTTTAAGGATAATTATATCTGCATTATCAATCTTCAGTTTTGTATTACATTTCTTGCTACAGGAAATCTTGAATTGATTCTATAAACTTTATCCATTTCTCTGTCTGTATCCAACTTGTCCAAATTTAAATCTAATTTAAATCTAAACCATTTAAATTTAAATTTAAACCAAATTTAAATCTAGGCCCAGCTGCTGTGGCCTAGAGGTAGAGCTCATCAGGAGGTTGTGAGTTCAATCCTAGGTAGAGGCAGATGTAGGGTCTCCTGCTTGGGCAGGGGGTTGGACTAGATGACCTGTAATGTCCCTTCCAACTCTGTTAATCTGTAATCTGATTTCAACATTTTAAAAAATTATCCAAGATTTTAATAAACTTTTCCCTAATATCATCATCAGAAACCTCTGGGATAGCTTTAAGTCTCAACAGAATTCCTTCTCTCTCAATTTTAACAATGACAGATTATCTAGTTCTCTTTCCACCTCTCTGTGAATAACTTCTTACACTCCAAAATTTCCACTTTGTCATTAATTTATTTTACATCTCCAGTCACTTGTTTTACAAAGCTTTCCATCTCCTTAACCTCTTCTTTCATCTCCTCTTTCATCTTTACAAGTATTTCATCCCTTCTTTTTTCAAAAGCAGTCAATCTAGTATCAAGTGATTCAGCTAACTTACTGCCAAGCTGTTTAAACATTTTCTGAAGAAAATCTGGTATAATTCTTCTCTCTGTTGGTTACTTTAATCATTCTCTCCTCCCTTCCTCCCCATTCTTGCTGCCTTTCAAGTAGTTGCCATTATGATGTTATAATCCAAAAATGAAAGTGTTTCAAACATGGGGAAAAGAATGGAATGAAATGGAATGGAATATTGTTTATTGGCCAAGTGTGATTAGACACACAAATAATTTGTCTCCGGTTTAGAAGCTCTCATTGTACTGTTGTAAGGAATATCCTTCTGGGTTCATTTCCAAGTGGGGAAAAAGACACTGGGTTCATGGAAGTTGCTTAGAAAGAAGGTTTAATATGGTGGACAGGAGCACATGGCAGGAGCCCCTGTACAGAAAAGGTAGATGACATGCTTCCAAATGTGGGTGAAGAGAAAAAAGGGAAGGGAAGATGCTGAGTCCCTTGCTTTATACTCTCTCTTGGGCCCCTCCCTAACTGTTTCCTGTTCCTATATAGAAATGTATTCCATTGGCTGTTAGACCCCCAGGGGCATGCTGGGGCAACTCTTGTGGGCTGTCCCAAGTCCTAGGGGCATGGTTGATGGAATCTTACTAGGTCCCATGTGGTATAATGAAAAGGCTTTGGGATTCCTATTATGGTTCTTTGTTATGCAGAAGACTGTTGGGAGGAATGTGTGAGCTGGGCCCAGTCCTTAATGGCCCATTGGCAAAGGGTGGGGGCAGGTAGCTGCAGGAAGCTGCTTTGTATTTAAACGAGGTTTCTCCTTTCGTCATTCAGGGAAACATTCTTTCCTTTCTCAATATTTCCTAGGATATTTCATTTTTCTAGGAGGGGGTGGGTACTAACATCCTACAGTACATTCAAAGCAACAGAGTAATAATAATCATAATATGATACCAAAAAGGGAAAAGCATACCTCCCCATTTGTTTTTCTCGTTTGTCTTCCTGTGCATTAATACTTATTATTAATGATACATCATAGTTACAGCAGTGGTGGGTTCCTCCCGGTTCAGACCGGTTCTATAGAACCGTAAGTAAACCGGTGGTGACATCATGGAGCCAGTTCTGTCGTTGTCGGTCCGTGGATGCCGCCATCTTGTTTTTGGCTCTTTTTTTGCTATTTTTTGCTGGTTTTTGCTTCTGCGCATGCGCAGAAGCTGAATTTTTGGCACTTTGCATGCACCACCATCTTGTTTTCGGGTTTTTGCTTGCTATTTTTTGCTGGTTTTTGCTTCTGTGCATGTGCAGAAGCCGAGTTTTTGGCACTGTGCATGCACCCACGCGGTGCGGCCACACGGCGTGCAATGCGCATGCAGCCCCGCGGCACGGGAGGAAGCAAACAGGCGGCGAGGTAAGTTAGAACCCACCCCTTAGTTACAGTCAGCATTATAATTCACATTCTACATAGTTATGGTCAAAATCTCAGTCTGGCTTATTATTGCAGTCACCATTTTGACAATTTTGTACTCTTTTGTAGATGCCCCTGAATAAATAAATACCCAACTGTGCAATCGATTGAAGTTTCAAAGAAAAGGTAGTGAAGATTTAAGACATTTTTAATTATCTTAATTTCAATGTTTAACCAGCGCCATGACTCATCAGTTAAAGATGCTGAGCTTGTCAGCTGGAAAGCTGTGACAGCTGGGTTCGAGACCTGAGCATCTCACGACAGGCTGAGCTCCTGTTACTTGCGCCAGCTGCTGCCCATCCAGCCATTTGAAAGCATGCGAATGTGAGTAGATAAGTAGGTACCACTTCAGTGGGGAGGAAACAGTGCCCTGTGACATCCTGTTGGTCACATGACCCCAGAAACGTCTTCAAACAGTGTTGGCTCATGGCCTCAAGATGGAGATGAATACCACCCCCTAGAGTCAGCAATGACTAATGGAGTAAAATCTACAGGGGCTCCTTTCCAATCTTTAACCCAGATAATCTTTAAAGTTCTGTCTGCACATTGTTGGAATGAAATATTTATTTATTTATATATCTAATTTATATATCTGCCCATTTTAACAAAAGTGACTCTGGGCAGAGTACAACAAAGCTAAAACAGTAAAGATATATATAAAACCACTTATGATTAATTATGAAAAAAATATTTAAAAATTATAAAAAACAGAAAAGGACAAGGAAATAACAGGCGGTATATATGCAGACAATACATTTGCATGAATGAATTAATCAGAATAGAGCTGGAAGGGACCTTGTAGGTCTTCTAGTCCAACCCAAGGTGGCGCAGTGGTTAAATGCAGCACTGCAACCTACTTCAGCTGCTAGTTCAGCAGTTCAAATCTCACCGGCTCAAGGTTGACTCAGCCTTCCATCCTTCTGAGGTCGGTAAAATGAGGACCCAGATTGTTGAATATGCTGAACTCTGTAAACCACTTAGAGAGGGCTGTAAAGCACTATGAAGTGGTATATAAGTCTAAGTGCTAACCCCCTGCTCAATCAAGAGACCCTATGCCATTCTGGACAAATGGCTGTCCAGTTCTTTCTTAAAACCCTGCAGTGTTGAAGCACCCATAACTTCTGGAGGCAAGCTGTTCCCCTGGTTAATTGTCCTCACAGTTAGGAAATTTCGCCTTACTTCTAGGTTGCTTCTCTCCTTGATTAGTTTCCATCCATTGTTTCTTGTCCTGCCTTCTGGTGCTTTGGAGAATAAGTTGTCCCCCTTAACTACTTGGAGTTTGCATTTGATTTTCTGAGCTTGGAGGAAATAGATTTCATTTTCTTGCGGATAGGGTACCAAATGTGGCTTGTTTTGTGGTCTGCTGTTTTGTTGTGTGTTTTTGTTTTTTGCTAAAGCCAGAAAAATGATGGACTATTTGCTGTTATTTGTTCTATTGGAGTGGAAAAACAACTCATATATCATTATTACACAGGATGGCTTCTACATGCTAGTCAACTCATAGGATCTCAAATTAGCCTATTACTTTAAGCCCTGTATCATTGGTAAATAAACTGGGATGCCAACATTTCATTTCTTCAAGAGTACAATTAGTTCCTCTTGCTGAATGACCTCATAAATCAAAAGGAAATATGATACAATGTATTGAATTCTGGTTTATGGTTTATGAAACAAACTAAGATCTCAAACCAGATCCAGGTCTTCTTTCAAACTGATTAGAAATCCTGACTTAAGATGTCCAAATAATAAATCCATATTCTTGAATGGCATATCCCACAAAAGATATTTTTGCTGGGGGAGGAGAAAAAATATAAAGTCAGAGCAAATGCATTGTGATGTATGAAGTCAAAATGTTGGGCTTAATTTAACATGCACCTTTGTCCTTAGAGCAGTGCTTCTCAAATAGTGGGGCAGGGCCCCCGGGGGGGGGCGGAGCGATGCCAGGAGGGGCGCATGACCCCGGGGAACATGCTTTTTTTTGCCGCAGGGAATAGGGTTTTTTTGCACCGAACAATAGCACACAGCACAAAGCAGGAAATATGAAGTGCAGATAACAAACCCTCAAGAGACACCATGGAAAAATATTTAACAGGATGAAAAGAAAGGAGGAGAGAGACGGAGATAATGAGACAAATGTAAGTCTCCTGAAAGCTAAGACAAGGAAGTATGACGACGCGTATGTAGCGCTTGGCTTCACTGTGACTACGGTGGGAGACGAGGAAAGACCGGTATGTTTACTGTGTCTAAAAATGTTGGCAGCGGGCAGCATGAAGCCAAATAAATTAAGGCATCACTTAAACACATTACACCCCAAACACGCTGATAAGCCGCTTGAGTTTTTTCAGCGAAAACGTGCCAAATATTGCAAGCAATCGTCCCGGCAGCGGAGAGTTGGGGGTGCACGAAATGTTTACTTCCTCCTAAGGGGGGGCGTAACAGAAAATAATTGAGAAGCACTGCCTTAGAGTGTCCCTTACAAACAATTCCCTTCGCTTAGCAGGCACCCCAAGTCTGAGCTGCTCCCCGAATGCTGCAGCCAGAAAAGCCGCTTTCCTGTATGCAGAAAAAGTCCATTTGCTCTCATGAGTCTCACAGTCCCTTTTCCTATTAGCTATTCATGGCATAAACCAAGTCCCTGATTTTCTGTTTGAACAATGCAATGAGTTTATTTTACTCTTTTGACCTTAAATAACCAACTGATCTCGCAAGGAAAGGAGCTTGAATAACAATACGGTTTAATAAAAAAACTTGACTTCCCGCTGCCTTAGTCAGCTTCTTGCCTTGCTCTTTACAAATGTTTCCGTTGGTGAAATATTTAGTTCACCTTGTTCTTCCCACCGGGAGGTCTCAGAAGCAGGAACTTTAATTGCGAGCAACAAATTTTTCAGGACATTTTCTTTGTGTTCAGGATCTCCGTTGGAGAGAAAAGGTCTTTTGGGCTCCTTTAGGAATTCTGCTGAATTCCAACCTGTTCCGCATAACCACAGTAGAGATGTTGTTTCTTAATCCCTAGGCAGCAGAAGGTGTTGTGTGAAGACCAGTGGTCAGTGCACAGCAAAGATCCTTGTCCCACGGGGAATATTTGCAAGGGGAAATTGCAAAAAAGAAAGAGAGAGAGAGAGAGAGAGAGAGAGAGAGAGAGAGAGAGAGAGAGAGAGGGAAGGAAGGAAGGAAGGAAGGAAGGAAGGAAGGAAGGAAGGAAGGAAGGAAGGAAGGAAGGAAAGAAAGAAAGAAAGAAAGAAAGAAAGAAAGAAAGAAAGAAAGAAAGAAAGAAAGAAAGAAAGAAAGAAAGAAAGAAAGAAAGAAAGAAAGAAAGAATGCATCCGTGAACAACCAACTAGCAGTCAGAAGAATGATCAAAACTCCTTAATTTCACAACATGTGGACAGACCTAACTGTGGTTTCAACTGGGAAACTGAGCATTCTAGAACAGGGGTCTCCAACCTTGGCAAGGTTGCAGACCTCTGCTCTAGACCAAGCCAGGTCCAAAAAACGCCAGGGAATTTCTAGAAGCCTGGCACTCTGACAAATTA